>JAJEJO010048670.1:82772-204276 GCA_020662805.1 Glaucomys volans | reverse complement strand
AAATAAAAATTAAAAAAAAATGCTAGCGAGGTTGTCAGGGTGGGGAAGGTACACCCGTACGTTGTTGGTGCGACTGCAGAGTAGTACAATCACTCCGGAGAGCAGTATAAAGATTCCTTAAAAAACTAGAGGTGGAGCCGGGCGTGGTGGCACACGCCTGTAATCCAAGCGACTTGGGAGGCTGAGTCAGGAGGATCGCGAGTTCAAAGCCAGCCTCAGCAACTTAGTGAGGCCCTAAGCAACTAAGTGAGACCCTGTCTCTAAATAAAATACAAAATAGGGCTGGGGATGTGGCTCAGTGGCCGACCGTCCCTCAATCCCATCCCTCAAAAAAAAAAAAAAAAAAAAAGGTGGAACCACCATATGACCCAGCTACCCGACTCCTTGGTATTTTCCCAAAAGATCTAAAATTTTCATACTAAAGAGACACAGCCACCTCAGTGTTTATAGCAGCACAGTGCACAATAGCTAAATTATGGAGTCAACCCAAGTTCCCATCAATAGATGAAAGGATTTAAGAAATTGTGATAGGGCTAGGGATATAACTCAGTTGGTAGAGTGGTTGCCTCACAACCACAAAGCCCTGGGTTCAATCCCCAGCACAGGAAAAAAAAAAGAAATCATGATATATATATAGTGTGCATGTGTGCAGATTCTATCAAGCCATAAAAAAAGAATGAAATAATGGCATTTGCCAGCAAATGAATGGAAATGGAGAATATCATGCTAAGTGAAACAAGTCAAACTCAGAAACTCAAAGGTTAAATGTTTTCTCTCATATATGGAAGTTAGTGTGAAATAAAGGAAAGAGGGCGAGAAAGGAGAGAATAACATATAGATAAAGGAAAGATCAGTAATGTAGAAAAATGAGATAGGCAGAGTGGAGGTATTGCAAAGGGGAGACAATGTGGAATGAATTCTTTAAAAAGTATGTTACATGCATATATAAATACACCACAGGGAATTTCACCTTAATACATTTGTAAAAAGAACCAAGCAAATATAAATAAGCAAATGAGTGAAAAGAAGTCTAGCAGAGTAGAGGAAGGAGAACTGGATGGAGAGGGAGAAACGGAGGGGAAAATGGGAGGGAAAAGGGTGGATCATGAGCTGAAGTCAAATTCCATGCATGTAGGAGTTTGTTGGGATGAACCCAACTGCTATGTATAACTATAAAGCTCCAATAAAAATAAATAAATAATAAAGAATTTACAAGTGGCCAATAAGCATATGAAAAGATATATGAAGAAAATCCTAATAAACCCACCATATATATATATATATATGGTGGGTTTGTAATCCAAGCGACTTGGGAGGCTGAGTCAGGAGGATCGCGAGTTCAAAGCCAGCCTCAGCAACTTAGTGAGGCCCTAAGCAACTAAGTGAGACCCTGTCTCTAAATAAAATACAAAATAGGGCTGGGGATGTGGCTCAGTGGCCGAGTGTCCCTGAGTTCAACCCCTGTTCCCAAAAAAAAAAAAAAAAAAAAAGGTGGAACCACCATATGACCCAGCTACCCGACTCCTTGGTATTTTCCCAAAAGATCTAAAATTTTCATACTAAAGAGACATATATATATATATATACATATATATATATATACACACACACACAAGAATGTACATATGCAAGAGTGGATAAAGTTAGAAATACGATAGTATTAAATATTGGCAAGTATATAGAACAACTAGCAGGTTACTGGCAGAAGCATAAATTGACAGAAGAGTTTTGGAAATCTGCTTTGGTATCCAGTAAATTTCAGTATATGCACTCACAATAAATCAACAATTCCCTTCCTAGGTGTATTTCCAAGAGAAATGAATGCATATGTCCCCTAAGAAATGCATATAAGAATTTTTATGTAGCTTTATTCATAATAGCCAAAACCTGGGAAATTTTATCAAAAGAAGAATGCACATATTTTGTATATCCATTTAATGGAATAATACTAATTAAGAGAATAATTGACTATTATACTCAGTAAGATGAATGTATCTCACAAAGACTATACTGAAGAAAATTATATATGTACAGGGCTTATTTCCTATATGATTCCATTTATGACATATAAGAAATGATAAAGTTTATTAATGATGACAGAATTCACCTGTAGGTTAGGTATTAATTATGCAAAGAAGCCTTCTGGGGTGATTAAAAAATGTCTACATTTGATCTGAGTGGTGTTTACACTGGTGTATATTTGTATAAGCAATTCATCAAATTGCATGTTTAAGATTTCTGTACTTTAAGTTATATCATGATTTTAAAATATGACTAGATATTAAGAGAAGAAAGGGTAAGGATAAAGTAAGAGTTAGGAATATTCTAAGAAAATATCGAGCTCTAATCTCTGCAGTCAAGTATCCAAGACAGGAAAAAGTGAAGAAATGGTGACTATCTCTCCCCAGGTGAATTATATCCAGACAACTTTTTGTTTTGGATACAATGCATCACTTGGCCAGCTTTCAAGACATAACTAAAATAGCTATAGCTATAGCTATTTCTGAAAATCTTTTTCCTCAGGAACATAATTCTCAAACACTTTTCTAAGGAACCTTATTCTTCAGAACATTCTCTCTTAAAATATTGATTCTGGGAACCTTGTCCTTGAGAGCACTGACTCTGGGAACATTATTCCTAGAAATTGCACGCCTAAGTCATTGGGAGCCTTGTCCCTGGAAATTTTTATTCTAGGAGTTTCATCCTCATGATTATTGCCCCCTATGATTGTTGATGCAGAAGAATAACCTTGAGAACTTTCTTTCTAGGATTGTTGCTTCTGGGATAAGATTGCCAGATAAAATACAAGACACCTAGTTAAATTTTAGTTTTTCATAAGCAACATTTCTGAAACCAGAACTTCATCTCTACAGAAGTGGGAAACATAGCTTGCTCATAATGTCTCTGGTTGTTACCCTAAGCTACAGAAAGACTGAAGAGACAGAGAGCAATGTAATATGTTGTTTGGGGTCTGTTTTTAAAAGCCAGAGCTAGGCAGGGTGATGCATGCCTGTAATCCCCACAGCTCAGGACGTTGAGGCAGGAGGATCTCAAGTTTGAGGCCAGTCTCAGCAACTTAGTAAGACTCTGAGCAACTTAGTGAGACGCTGTCTTAAAAGAAAATGTAAGAAGGGCTGAGGATATAGCTCAGTTGGTAGAGTGCTTGCCTAACATGCACAAGGCCCTAGGTTCAATCCCCAGCACCACCAAAAAGAAAATAAAAGAAAAAGAAAAGAAAATGTAAGAAGCGCTGGGGAAATGGCTCAGTGGTCAAGGACCCCTGGGTTCAATCCCCAGTACTCCACCCAAAAAACCCAGAGATTCCAATTCACTGGGGTTGAAGTAGGGCCTGGGAATTTGTACTTTCATAAAACTCACCCTACCAAGTTTAGGAACTCCAAATTCCTTATCACAAAGCATGATATAGGAGCTGAGGATTGAGCTCAGTGGTAGGGCACTTTTTAGCATGCGTTGAAGCCTTGGGTTCAGTCCCCAGCACCACATGCACAGAGAGAGAGACAGACACAGAGACACAGAGAGAAAATAGCACATGTATGTGGAAAGAGGGAAAAAAGCAGGGAACATATAAATTTCCCAGCCAAATAGGAGTCTTTTTAAATGATTCTGAGGAAGATTCTACACTGTACTTCAGTTTTCACCTGTTTTAACATATTTAAAGACAGCTATTAACTTCTTCCTCTTGTATTAGTCTTCTACTAATTCCCTGATACGAAAAAATCTGGAAGAAAAATCCTGTTTTTACTCCACCTACTTCTCAGTAAGCCATACAACAGTAACTAATTAAGTCTTCCTTAGTCAAGGAATATAGTTGTAGAAACAAAACCTTCCTCTAATTTTAGTCCTGATATATTGTGTAGACAACCTATATGAAGAAGTAGGTACTTCTGCATTTCTAACATTCTGTTTTTATTCACCCTGATTTCTCATTTTCTTCACTTAAACTGTACCATAATGAGAATCACAAGTTAACAAAGTATCTAATTTGAAATGCCCCTTAAAGTTCAATAAAGTCCAACTTTCTTACTTTATAGATGAGAAAGCATATTTTGCAGAAAATGGAATTGTCCAAGTTACAGAATGTGGACAAGATCTTTCTCCTGGAATGATCAATAGGAAGTTCAGAAATCTGAACAATGTTTCTAACTTAAAATTGAGACAAAAGGGGTAAAGAAGAAAAACAAACAAAGCAGAAGTGAGGGAAAGATAATAGAGAAAGCTAAAGAAAAAGGATTGTAAAATTGGAGAACCACAGAACTCCTGTACTAGAATGGATGGCAATCCTTCTATTACTTTCTTTGCTTTTCTTCCTTTCTTTCTCCCGTTGCTAATATGTGAATCCTTTCAGATTACTAAGGAAATGGTTCAAGAAAAGTACTGTATTGAGTTTTGAGCCACCAACTAAACCGTCAGACTTTTCAGGTCCTTGAAAATACAGTTGCTTGTTTAGTATATGGTCACTGGGTGGGAGAATCTGAAGAAGTAATACAACAATTCCACCCCAAAACTCCTTGTTGTGTTACTTCTTTGGATTCTCCCACCCCACCCCACAACTCTTTTTTTAAATATTTTTTAGTTGTTGATAGACCTTTATTTTACTCATTTATTTATATGTGGTGCTGAGAATGAACCCAGTGCCTCACACATGCTAGGCAAGTGCTCCACCACTGAGCCACGACCCCAGCCCCAACCTACCCCACAACTCTTGATTGAGGGGAAAACAATTTTGAATTAAAATCTATGAACTTTGTCCCCAATCTCTAAATCATCTCTCAGTTTTTAATGATGTATACATAACTTAAAGGTCAGAGAAGCAAAGTCAGAAAATGAATCACAAAAACTCAAAAATTCATTTGCACCAGTATAATCCATCAGTTTCAACCCCTCTTCACCAAAGGAAAAAGATAAGAATAAGTAAGAGTTCTGAAAAATGGCAGATAACACTGCTGTCCAGCTCTTTTCCTCACTAATCTGAGGTGCTTCCTCCCAAACAACCCACAATCCCTCCTTTCTGTTCTCATCAGATAAAAAAGAGGAGAGTCCACCTCTCCTAGAAAGATTATTGGACTCTCCTCAATTTTATATCCACCGGAGGCCAGACCCAAATTGATGAGAGAAAGGAACTAGTGTGGTTTATTCCAGTGTAACCCATGGGTCATAAACACCTCCCTTCTAACAGTTTTTTTCCCCTGAAAACAATAAAGACTAGGATAGCCCTTTTTATTTGCTATGAAAATCCTCACCTTTTCCTGCAATATAACCTCTGAAGAAAAGAGGGTTGAGGAGGAACCCTGCTGCATATCAAAGCCATGTGAAATGTTAAAAGGGTCTGTTGCTCCAATATGACAGATAAGACCTCAAACCCCTAGACAAAGTAGGAAGCTATTTTCTTTTTTTAAATTTTTTTTTAGTTATAGATGGACAGGATACCTTTATTTTATTTACTTATTTTTATGTGGTGCTGAGGATTGAACCCAGTGCCTCACACGTGCCAGGTGAGTGCTCTGCCACAGCCCCGGAAGTTATTTTCTTAGACCTCATAATTTCAGGACAAAGAGGGAAAACATTAGCATTCAAGAGAAGCTTGGGTTTGGGGTTGTCTTTCATATCTCTTTAATAAGCACAGATGAGTAAGAGTGTAACCTTCAGATTGATTAAATGAGAAAATAAGAGGGGCAGGACAATGAAGTTCATCCCAGTGGAGAACAGCACCTTCTTCCCACCAGGGGACCACAAGTGATGAATGGTCTCCTTACATCAACTCCTGGAAATTTTAATGGAGAACACCCATTTTGCAGCTCAGGAAGCTGAAACTCTAAGGAATAGATGTAACCTATTGCCAAACAGTGAAAACTGAGATGAGGGGCCAGTTCTCCTGAATCTGTGATTGGGAGGATGTGTTAAAACTCCTCTAGTTTGAGAACTAAATAAGACAAATATTCAGTAAACTGATGATGGTAGACTCTGGAGTTGAAATTTTTTGTTTTATACTTGTTTTTCAAAATCAAATATTTCTGCAAAACAAAGGAATAATCAAGAGTGAAGGGTCCTTCAGGATTAGAGAAAATATTTGAAAACTGTGCATCTGAAAAGGAGTTAATATCCAAAACATATAAGAAACAGAAACAACTCAATAGAAAGAAAAAATAGTCTGATTTAAAAGTGGGCAAAAGACCCGAATAGAAATTAATTAATCAAAAAAGATATATAAGAACAATGTTAAAAATAAAAGTAATATTTATATGAAGAATACCATGCATCATTAAATATTAGGTGCAAATAAAAACCACAATGAGATATCACCTCATTTCTGATAGAATGCATATTACCAAAAAAAAAATAACAAAAGTAGCCAAGGACATAGAAAAAAAAGAAAATCCTTGCATAGTGTTAGTGAGAATGTAAATTAGTACAGCCATTATGAAAATAGTATGGTGTTTCCTCAAAAAATTTCTGCTCAAAAAATTAAGCAGAACAACATATGATCCAGCAATCCCACTACTGTACATACATCCAAAGGATATAAAAATCAGTATTTTGAAGGAACATCTGCATTCCAATGTATTTTTTATGATTTTATTTATCATATATTTAGCTTTTTATTAACATGTATGGGGTTCACTGTGATATTTCAACACGTGACTGCGGCCTACACTGATCCAATCCATCCTACCTTAATCTACCCTCCTTTCCTAATCTCTTGTAATCATCCTTCTACATTCAATTAGATATTTTTAACTCACACCTGAGAGAGAACATGCAGTATTTCTTTGTTTAACTTATTTCACTTACTTTGACTTCCTTCAGTTTCATCCATTTGCTGCACATGACAGGATTTCATTCTTCTTTATGAGTGAATGCTATTCCATTATGTGTATATATGCTACATTTTCTTTATTCATCCATTGATGGGCACATCAATGGGTCGATTCTTTTTTTTTTTTTTTGTGGTGCCAGGGATTGAACCCAGGGTCTTGTGCTTGACAGACAAGCAGTCTACCAACTGAGCTATATCCCCAGCCCATTGGGTTGATTCTGTATCATAGCTGTTGTGAAGATGAGACAATAAATGTGGGTATCTATGTTTATCAGGGATAATGGTCTATAGTTTTCTTTGTTGTTGTATCCTTAGTTTTGGCATCCAGGTAATCCTAACCTCCTAGAATGAGTTTAGAAGAAGTCCCTCCCTTTCAATAGTTTAGAATATTTTTGGAAGAATTGACATAAGGTTTTTCTTTAAAAGTTTCATAGAGAGCAGAGAGCACCGGCTTGCCACCGCCTGAGTCCCCAGTGATGAGCACAGGCCAGCCCCCTTGGAGCTCCAGCTCCAGGCACAGGTATGCCGCTTGAGTCCCCATCACGCAGCTCAGGACTTTTGGCACCATTGGGTACAGCGTCTCCAGCAGAGAGCACTGGCCTGCTGTGCCACCAGGCCCATGGCGGGAAATCACAGAGGAGGAGCATAGGCCTGCTGAGTACAGTGCTCCAGCACTGAGCACAGGTCTGTGCCACCCTCCCCTGACCTGGGTCTAGTGCCCAGGCCCACACCCTGGCCTAGAGGTTAGCACCTGTGCTGCAACTGACCTTCTATCAACAGCAGGTCACCTTTGTCCAGAAGCATTGATTATTCCCAACCTGGAGGTAGTGGGACAGCACTCTTCTTGGGTCACCACTTGATCAAGCACCTCTCAAGCATCAGGTCATTGAAAAATAAGAGGTTTGAACAGTACAGTATAATTTTATTGCAGAACATTTTTAAATTAGTTGTATTATTATGAATATTCCTATTATACCCACTATATTCCTACCTTTTTCTTTTATTAATATTCTTATCACTCTATCTTCCAATTATATATCCATTTCCTTGGAGAAACTCTTTTTTCTCATGCTAACAACCTATTTCTTTTAATTCCATTGCCACTATTCCTACAGCATACTATATCTATAGACCCACTTCTTATCTCAATAATGTCCTGTCTGATACCCTACCTCATCCTCCCTGTACAACACTAGAAATTGCAGTCCTTATTGTCAACATATTGGTTCTGCTGTACATAATAATTTGAACTCATCTTTGTTTATTAAGACAACACTGCTAATATCTTAATAGGGATAATTTACATTAAGGATGCATATTGTTTATATGGTGTGCTGCTAATATTGATCTCTCACATCAAAAGGAGATATTGGAAATTGGCAGGAAGCCTATAAGTCTTTAAGGGGAAACTGCAATACCTAGGAGTCGCACCACTAGAGGGGAAGATACACTAGCAACATGAGAAAACATGGGAAGAAAATGCCCCAAACACACCTAGACACTATATCAAAACAACCCAATGACAACATGGCAGAAGCATTCTCATAAAGGGATTTCAGAATGTACATAATTAAAATGATCTGAGAAGTGAACGATGAGTCAAGAGAGCAAATGCAGGAAGCAAAAGATTATTTCAATAAAGAGATAGAGATTCTGAAAAAAAAAACCCAGAAATCCTTGAAATGAAGGACACAATAAACCAAACAGAAAACTCAATAGAAAGCTAAACCAACAGGCTGGATCACTTGGAAGACAGAACCACAGACAATGAAGACAAAATATTTAATCTTGAAAATAAACTCAATCAAACAGAGAAGATGGTAAGGAATCATGAACAGAACCTCCAAGAATTATGGGACAGCATGAAAAGACCAAATTTAAGAGTCATTGGGATTGAGGAAGGCACAGAGATACAAATCAAAGGAATGAATAATCTGTTCAATGAAACAATATCAGAAAATTTCCCAAATCTGATGAATGAAATGGAAAATCAAATTCGAGAGGCTTATAGAACACCAGATGCACAACATCACAACAGATCCACACCCAGGAACATTATAATGAAAATAACTAGCATAAAAAATAAAGATAGAATTTTAAAGTCTGCAAGAGAATAGTATCAGATTACATGTAGGGGGAAACCAATACGAATATTGGCAGATTTCTCAGCCCAGACCCTAAAAGCATGAAGGGCCTGGAACAACATATTTCAAGCACTGAAAGAAAATGGAGGCCAACCAAGAATTTTATACCCAGCAAAACTTACCTTCAGATTTGAAGATGAAATAAAATCATTCCATGATAAACACAAGCTAAAAGAATTCACAAATAGAAAGTCTGCCCTATAGAAAATTCTCAGAAAAATATTCCAAGAGGAAGAAATGAAAAACAACAATGTAAGTCAACAAAGGGAGGAATCGCCCTAAAGGAATAACTAATAAAGGAGAAACCAAGTTAGGTTAAAAGCCAAAAATAAGTCAAAATGACCAGGAATACAAGTCATATCTAAATAATAACCCTGAATGTTGATGGCCTAAACTCATCAATCAAAAGACATAGACTGAGGGCTGGGGATATAGCTCAGTTGGTAGAGTGCCTGCCTTGCAAGCACAAGACCCTGGGTTCAATCCCCAGCACCGCAAAAAAAAAAAAAAAAAAGACATAGACTGGCAGATTAGATTAAAAAGAAAGACCCAACAACATGCTGCCTTCAAGAGACTCATCTCATAGAAAAACATGCCCAGAGACAAAAGGTGAAAGGTTGGGAAAAAACATACCACGCACAAGAACTCAGTAAAAAAGCAGTGATTTCCATCCTCAATTCAGATAAAGCAGACCTCAAGCCAAAGTTAGTCAAAAGGGATAACGAGCCGGGCGCGGTGGCACATGCCTGTAACCCCAACACTTGGGAGACTGAGGCAGGAGGATCACGAGTTCAAAGCCAGCCTCAGCAACTTTGTGAGCCCCTAAGAAACTCAGTGAGACCCTGTCTCTAAATAAAATACAAAATAGGGCTGGGGATGTGGTTCAGTGGTGGAGTGCCCCTGGGTTCGATCCCTAGTACCAAAAAAAAAGGGATAAAGAAGGACATTTCATACTGCTTAAGGGAAGCATAAATCAGCAAGATATAAAAATCCTAAATATTTATGCCCCAAACATGGTGCATCCATGTACATCAATCAGATCCTTCTTAATTCCAGGAACCAAATAGACCAAAACACAATAATATTGGGTGACTTTAACACACCTCTCTCACCGTTGGACAGATCTTCCAAGCAAAAATTGAACAAAGAAACCATAGAACTGAATAACATAATGACTAAATTAGACTTAACAGACATATATAGAATATTCCATCCATCAAAAAGTGAATATACGTTTTTCTCAGCAGCTCATGGATCCTTCTCTAAAATAGACCATATGCTATGCAACAAAGCTACTTTTAGCAAATACAAAAACATAGAGATACTACCTTGTACACTATCAGATCATAATGGAATGAAATTAGAAATCAATGATAAAATAATAAAGAGAAACTACTCCAACACCTGGAGATTAACTAATATGCTATTGAATTATGCATGAATAACAGAAGACATTAGGTGGGAAATGAAAAATTCTTAGAGGTCAAACAGAACAAAGATGCAACATATAAAAATCTCTGGGATACTATGAAAGCAGTGCTAAGAGGAAACTTCATTCCTTGGAGTGCATTCAATAAAAGAATGAAAAGCCAACAAATAAATGACCTCATAATACAGCTCAAAGCCCTAGAAAAAGAGGAACAGATCATCACCAAAAGTAGTAGAAGACAGAAAATAATTAAAATCAGAGTGGAAATCAATGAAATTGAAACAAAAGAAACAATTCAAAAAATTGACAAAACAAAAAGTTGGTTCTTTGAAAAACTAAACAAAATTGATAAACCCTTAGCCATACTAAGGAAGAGAAGGAGAGAGAAAACCCAAATTACTAAAATTCATGATGGAAACGGAAATATCACAACAGACACTATTGAAATACAAAACATAATTAGAAGCTATTTTCAAAATTTATACTTCAACAAAATAGAAAATCTCAAAGACATCAACAAGTTCCTAGAGGCATATGTACCACCCAAATTGAAAACTGGAGGATATACATAATTTAAATGATCAATTTGAAGCAATGAAATAGAAGAAGTCATCAAAAGCCTACCTACAAAGAAAAGTCCAGGATCAGATGGATTCACAGCCAACTTCTACAAGACCTTCAAAGAAGAGCTCATTCCAATACTCCTCAAAGTAGTCCATGAAATAGAGGAGGAGGGAACCCTTCCAAACTCATTCTATGACACTAATATCACCCTGATACCATAACCAAAGACACATCAAGGAAAGAAAATTTCAGACCAATATCCCTAATGAACATAGAAGCAAGAGTTCTTAACAAAATTTTAGCAAATCGCATACAAAAGCATATTAAAAAGATAGTGCACCATGATCAAGTGGGTTTCATCCCAAGGATGCAAGGTTGTTTCAACATTCAGAAATCAATAAATGTAATTCACCACATCAACAGACTTAAAGTCAAGAACCACATGATTATTTCAATAGATGCATAGAAAGCGTTTGATAAAATACAGCACCCATTCGTGCTCAAAACACTAGAAAAAATAGAGATAGTAGGAACATTCCTTAACATTTTAAAGGCTATCTATGCAAAGCCCATGGCCAACATCATCCTAAATGGAGAAAAATTGAAAGCATTCCCCCTGAAAACTGGAACAAGGCAGGAATGCCCTCTTTCACCACTTCTATTCAACATCATCCATGAAACTCTAGCCAGAACATAAATAGACTAAAGAAATTAAAAGGATACGAATAGGAAAAGAAGAGCTCAAAATATCCCTATTTGCTTATGACATGATTCTGTATTTAGAGGAGCCAAAAAATTCCACCAGAACACTTCTGGAGCTCATAAATGAATTCAGTAAAGTAGCAGGATATAAAATTAATGCTCATAAATCTAATGCATTTTTGTTCATAAGTAATGCATCCTCTGAGAGAGAAATTAGGAAAACTACCCCTTTCACAATAACCTCTAAAAAATAAAATACTTGGGTATCAATCTAACAAAAGAGGTGAAAGACCTCTACAATGAGAACTTCAGAACATTAAGGAAAGAAATTAAAGAAAGTCTTAGAAGATGGAAAGATCTCCCATGTTCTTGGATAGGCAGAATTAATATTGTCAAAATGGCCATACTACCAAAAGCACTACACAAATTCAAGCAATTCCAATTAAAATCCCAATGATGGACTTCATAGAAATAGAGCAAGCAATCATGAAATTCATTTGGAGGAATAAGAGACCCAGAATAGCAAAAGCAATACTTAGCAAGAAGAGTGAAGCAGATTTTCAACTATACTACAGAGCAATAGTAACAAAAATGGCATGGTATTGGCACCAAAATAGTCAGGTAGATCAATGGTACAGAATAGAGGACACAGAGACAAACCCACATAAATACAGATTTCTCATCCTAGACAAAGGCACCAAAAACCTACAATGGAGAAAAGATAGCCTCTTCAACAAATGATGCTGGGATAACTAGAAATCCATATGCATCAAAATGAAACTAAACCCATATCTCTCACCCTGCACAAAACTCAACTCAAAATGGATCAAGGACCTAGGAATTAGACCAGAGACCCTGCACCTAATAGAAGAAAAAGTAGGTCCAAATCATCATCATGTGGGCTTAGGACCAGATTTCCTAAACATGACTCCCAAAGCACAAGAAATAAAAGCAGAAATCAATAATTGGGATAGGTTCAAACTAAAAATCTTTTTCTCAGCAACAGAAACAATCAGCAATGTGAAGAGAGAATCTACAGAGTGGGAGAAAATCTTTGCCACACAAACTTCAGATAGAGCACTCATTTCCAGCATCTATAAAGAACTCAACAAACTTTGCCCCAAGAATACAAATAACCCAACCAATAAATGGGCTAAGGAAATGGGCAGACACTTTACAGAAGAAGACCTACAAGGAATCAACAGATATATGAAAAATGTTCAACATCCCTAGTAATAAGAGAAATGCAAATCAAAACTACCCTAAGATATCATCTCACCCCAATTAAAATGTCTATTATCAAGAATACAAGCAATAATAGGTGTTGGCGAGGATGTGGGGGAAAAAGTTACACTCGTACATTGCTAGTGGGGTTGCAAATTAGTGTAACCACTCTGAAAAGCAGTATGGAGATTCCTTAGCAAACTTGGAATGGATCCACCATTTGACCCAGCTATCCCACTCCTTGGTCTCTACCCAAAGGACTTTAAAAAAGCACACTACAGTGATGCAGCCACATCAGTGCTTATAGCTGCTCAATTCACAATAGCTAGATTGTGGAACCAATGTAGATGCCCTTCAATAGATGAATGGATAAAGAAACTGTGGTATATATACACAATGGAATATTACACAGCCATAAAGAAGAATAAAATTATGGCATTCGCAGGTAACCGGATGGAGTTTGAGATGGTCATGCTGAGTGAGATTAGTCAATCCCAAAAAAACAACAACCGAATGATTTCTCTGTTAAGTGAATGATGATACATAATGTGGGGTGCGGGGGAGGCAAGAATGGAGGAAGGATGGATTGCTTAGGGAAAAAAGGGGGGTGGGATCAGGGAAGGGGGTAAGAATAATAACAGAATGAGACAAACATCATTACCCTATGTACATGTATGATTACACAAATGGTGTGACTCTACTTCGTGTACAACCAGAGAAACAACAGCTGTAATCCACTCGTGTGCAATGACTCAAAATAAAAAAAGAAAACTTTAAAAAAAAAAAAAGATAGTGCACCATGATCAAGTGGAGTTTCTCCAGGGATGAAAGGTTTGTTCAACACCCAGAAATCAATAAATGTAATTCATCACATCAATAGACTCAAAGTTAAGAATCATATGATTATTTCAATAGATGCTGAGAAAGCGTTTGATAAAATACAGCACCCCTTAATGCTTAAAACACTCGAAAAAATAGGGGTAGTTGGAACACATCTCAACATTGTAAAGGCTATATATGCTAAGCCCACTGCGAACATCATTCTGAATGGAGAAAAACTGAAAGCATTGCCTCTAAAAACTGGAACAAGACAGGGATGCCCTCTTTCACTACTTCTATTCAACATCATCCTTGAAACACTAGCCAGAGCAATTAGACAGTCCAAAGAAATTAAAGGGATATGAATAGGAAAAGAAGAAATCAAGTTGTCACTATTTGCTGATGACATGATTCTATATCTAGCAGACCCAAAAAACTCCACTAGAAAACTTCTAGAACTAATAAATGAATTCAGCATAAATTCTGCATAAATCTAATGCATTTCTTTTCATAAATGATGAGTCCTCTGAAAGAGAAATTAGGAAAACTATACCATCCACAATAGCCTCAAAAAAAATAAAATACTTGGGAATCAATCTAACAAAAGAGGTGAATGGCCTCTACAATGAGAACTACAGAACACTAAAGAAAGAAATTGAAGAAAACCTTAGGAGATGGAAAGATCTCCCATGTTCTTGGATAGACAGAATTAATATTGTCAAAATGGCCATTCTACCAAAGACACTATACAGATTCAATACAATTCCACTTAAAATTCCAATGACATTCCTCATAGAAATAGAGAAGGCAATCATAAACTTCATCTGGAAGAATAAGAGACCTTGCATAGCCAAAACAATCCTGAGCAGAAAGAGTGAAGCAGGATGTATCACAATACCAGACCTTAAACTATACTACAGAGCAATACTAACAAAAACAGCATGGTACTGGCACCAAAATAGACAGGCAGACCAATGGTACAGAATAGAAGACACAGAGACAAACCCACAAAAATACAGGTACCTCATACTAGACAAAGGAGTCAAAAACTAATGGAGAAAAGATAGCCTGTTCAACAAATGGTGCTGGGAAAACTGGAAATCCATATGTAATAAAATGAAATTAAACCTCTATCTCTCACCCTGCACAACACTCAACTCAAAATGGATCAAGGACTTAGGAATTAGGCCAGAGACCCTGCACCAAATAGGAGACAATGTAGGTCCAAATTTTCACCATGTTGGCTTAGGACAAGACTTCCTTAACAAGACTTCCAAAGTACAAGAAATCAAAGCAAGAATCAATAAATGGGATGGACTCAAACTAAAAAGGTTTTTCTCAGCAAAGGATACAATCAATAATGTGAAAAGAGAGCCTACAGAGAGGAAAAAAAATCTTTCCCACACACACTTCCGATAGAGCACTCATCTCCAAAATTTAGGGGTTTTTATATTTTTTGAAGCTATTGTGAATGTAACTGTTTTCCTGATTTCTTTCTCAACAGTGTTAATTATGAGTACAGGAAAGCTAATGATTTTTTTATGTTGATCTTGTATCAGCTCTAGAAGTCTTTTGGTGGAATTTTTTCGAAAAACATTGCAATTGCTAGAAGAAAACATAGGCTCAACACTCCAACATATTTGTGCAGGCATCAACTTCCTTAATAAGATTCCTAAAGCTCATGAAATAAAACCAAGAATCAATAAATATGATTGCATTTAATTAAAAAGCTTCTGAACAGGAGAAAAAAGCAGCAGCTTCTGAACAGCAAAGGAAACAAGAGCATGAAGAGAGAGCCTACAGAATGGGAGAAAATCTTTGCCAGCTACTCTTTCAAGATAAGATCAAAACACACACACACACACACACACACACACACATATATATATATGATATATATATCATAAAACTCAACACAAAAAAACGCAATCAATAAATGGCCAAATGAACTAAACAGATATTTTTCAAAAGAAGAAACGCAAAAGGTCAAAGATGGTCAACATCCTTAACAATCAGGGAAATTCAAAGCAAAACTACATTGAGATTTTATCTTCAGATAGAATGGCAATTATCAAGGATACAAATAATAATGAATGCTGGTGAGGATGTGGGGGGAAAGGTGCACTTGTACATTGTGGTTAGGTCTGCCAATTTGTACAACCACATTGGAAAACAATATGGTTATTCCTGAAGAGACAATATTGAGGGCTGGGGGTATAGCTCAATTGGTAGAGTGCTTGCCTCTCATGCACAAGGCCCTAGATTCAATCCCTAGCACCCCCCAAAAAAATCAAAAGACAATATTGAAATCACCATATGACCTAGCTATCCTACTCCTTGCTATTTATCCAAAAGAATTAAAATCATCATACTATACTGTACATGTATACCCATGTTTATAGCAGCACAACTCGCAATAACCAAGTTATGGAACCAGCCCAGGTGCCCTTCAATAGATGAATGGATAAAAAAAAATGTGGCATATATACACAATGGAGTTTTACTCAGCCATAAAGAAGAATGAAATTATGGCATTTGCTGGTAAATGAATGGAACTGGAAAATATCATGCTAACTGAAATAAGCCAGACTCAGAAAACCAAGAGTGAAATGTTTTCTCTCATGTGTGCAAGCTAGAGAGATGAATAAAGGAATAAAAAAGAGACCTTATAAAAATAGAAGGCAAAGTAGAGGAAGGGGATTGAGAGGGAGGGAGGCCAGTAGGGTATGGGGAAGTATTGGGAAATGAAATAAACAGAATTATGCTATGTTCATGAACAAATACACCACAATGAATCCCAATTCAATATATAATTATAATGTACTAATAAAAATAATTCTAATAGAAGGGAGACCAATACAATAGAGCAAGAGGATGAGGGGAAGGGAGGAAAAGAGGAGGTATTGCAGAATGAGATTGATCAAATTATGTTATAGCATGGATGAACATGGCACAAATGAATCACACTATTATGTATAATTATAATGTGCCAATGAAACAGAATAAAACACCTAAACACTTAGATATCCATTTGTATAGTATTTTACTTATGCACAAAGCATTTTGCAAGTGTAGTGAAAATGTGAATTGTATAATTAGCTCCATCATGAGACTTCAAAATAATAATTCACAGAAAAAAATTAAGTAAAATAAATTTTTAAAAATTGTCAAAGGACCTTAATAGACCTTTCTCCAAAGAGGGCACATACCTGGTCAATAGGTATATAAAAACATGTTCAAAGTCACTAATCATCAGGTAAATGCAACTGGAAACTATAATGAGATATCACCTCATTCATTTTAGGGTGACTATTATCAGAAATTCAAAAGGTAAAAAGTATTAGAATTTGGATAAAAGGAGGGGTTAGGGATATAACTCAGTTGGTAGAGTGCTTGCCTCGCAAGCTCAAGGCCCTGGGTTCAATCCCCAGCACAGCAAAAAATAAAAAATTAAAAAAAAAGAATTCAGATACAGTGTTGGTGTGAATGTAAATTAAAAAGTCATTATGGAAAACAGTGTGGAAGTTCCCTCAAAAATAAAAACAGAATTACCTTATGACCCAAGCATTTTCACTTCTTAGTATATATCCAAAGGAAATGAAATCTGTATGTTAAGGAGATACCTGCAATCCCATGTATATTATAGCATGATTCTATGTAACCAAAATAGGAGATCAACTTAAGTGTTCATCAGTTGATGAATGGATAAAGAAAATATGATGTGTATATACACATCACAATGGAATATTATTTAACCTTAAAAATAAAGAAACCCTGCCGTATGTGAGTACATGGATGAATCTGGAAGACATTATGCTTAGTGAAATAACCCAAACACACACACAAAAAAAACAAATACTACATGAACTCACTTATATATGGAAACTAAAAATACCAAATTCATAAAAGCAGTAGAAGAGATGATAGGTCAAAGTGGTAGGAGAAATGGGGAGATTTGGGTCAAACAGTACAAGCTTTCAACCATAAGATGAATAATTTCTGGAGAATTAATGTATACCATGGTGATTATTACTTAATAACAATGTATTGTAGACTTCTAATTTGCTAACAAAATGGATCTTGAGCATTTTCATCACACCAAGAAAATGGTAAATATGTAGTGAAGAATATATTAAATAGTCTGATTGTCATAAACATTACATGATGTGTGTGTGTGTGTGTATCTCTCAAAAAATCACATTGTGTAACTTATGTATATGTAATTTTATTTGTACATTATACTTCAGTAAATCTGGGTAGAAAAGAAAATGAAAAAAAGAATATAATATTAGTAAGAACTACTTGCAAACACATATTTTATAAAGAATGAAATTGATAAAATTAAGTTATCTGTGTATGAATGTCACAACAAATCCCACTATTATGTATACTCATAATGCACCAATAAAAAATAAAAGAATGCATAACTAAATTATACCAAGAACCTAAGTGAACTGGGAAGTACATTCTTCCCTAGGGCCATGGGATGCAAACTAAGTCTGGTTAACACATTGATTTTAGCCTTGTGAACTTAGTAAATGCAAATTAAGACCATAATTAGATGCCTTTATACACCAACTAAATTGACTATGATTATAAAAACTGACTACACTAAGTGCTGGTGAGGGTGAGAAGTAATTTTAATTCTCATACATTCCTGTTGGATAGAAAAATTGCACAACCTCCTCTGAAAGTCATTTGTTTGTTTTTTTATAAATTAAACAAAAATATAATGTATGGTCCAGCATTCCCATATGTAGCTATTCATTCAAAAGAAATGAAAGTTTACATTCACCAAGAAACTTGCACATGAATGTTTATAGCAGTTTTATTTATAATCACCCAAAGTTGGAAGCAACTTAACTATTTTTCAGTTGTGAGTGGAACAATCTATGATACAATAGAATACTATTGAGTAATAAAATAAAATGAAATGCTGATACAACAGTCTCATTTAAATAAGTATTTCATCAAGATCTGAATTCAGAGGGATTGATTTCAAATTCTAATTCTACTACCTTCAAGCTTTTTGTCCTTAGACCATTAATAATTGTGTACCTCATTGTACTTTTCTATAAAGCAGGACTATACCATTATTTCATAATGATATTATATATAGTCACAATGATATTATCTGCCTTTTTCACTATGTTGCCACTTGTTTCATGGACTTTGGCACTAAGCAAGGCAAAGGTGTAAAACTGTCCCTGTAGTCACTGGCATTTTCACTGCTATTCACATGAACATGCACACAGTAAAATGATAATGATAATACTAACAAACTCTTAACATTTTAAATAAAGCGTTCATGCATTTTATTAAGTACACATTTTATTAAATCTTGATTTGAGTACATTTCTTTTTAATATCATATGCAATAACTGGGAAACAATCATATATCATTTGTGAATCTAGGTTAATAGTTACCTAGAGCAGAAATTGGTGACTTTTTTAAGATGGAATATTAAATATTTTAAGTTTTGTTAAAAATGTGGTCTCTGTGGCAATTACTCATCTTTGCCATTGGAGCATCAAAGCAGCAAATAAGTAAACAAACAAGCATGGTGATGCTCAAATAAAATTCTATTTACAAAAACACAAATCAGGGTGGATTAGGCCTGTGGGACTTTGTGTTTACCAACCACTCATTTAGGAAAAACATTTGTGTAATTATTTGAGGTGCAAGCTAAACTAACTGCTTTTTTGATGGATCTAAAATTTTACAAATTAGATTTACCTTGGCTTGTGCGTTGGTAGGTTTTTGCTCAAAAATGAACAAGGAGTTTGTCATTTCGCGGGAAAAAATTGGCAGCACTTGTTGCCAATCATAAAATGTAAATAAACTTACAACTGAAGCTCAATTGTGGAAAATTTTATCTACTGCTGTGACATTGTTTTCAATACTTAACATTTTTTCCGAATGAAATAGGTGTTTATATTAATGAATGTGCATTTTTAGATATTATAAAATGAAATGGTGTCATTATTGGGAAGACCTGTGTTATATAGGCAAAGTTATCTTTTTAAATGACAAAAAAATGACTTTTAAAAAGTCATGCATAACCCCCAAATTTTTAAAAGTCTAAACCAATCAATGGATTTTAATATTATAGAATACAAAGAGTTCACTGATAAGATTTCAGGGTCCAAAATGCAACTCACCTTCAGTAACTACTACTTATTGATTTTTTTTGGTTTAGTATGAAAGAAAATTATCTATAAATATCTAAGAAATATATGGAAATATCATGCCCTTTTATAAGCACTTACCTATTTGATACAAATTTTCTTTTTATATTTCAGCCAAAATAAATTTGGCAACAGATTAAATGTAGAAGCACATACAAGAATAACACATTAAAAATCCAGATAGATGTCTATATTCTAAGTAGTATTTTTAGTTTTAAATACTCTATTTAAGAATATTATTTTGTAATGTGTTTGTTATTGCTATTTTCAAATAAATGAAAAATAAATATTTTAAAAACCTCAAATACATTATTCTGAGTGAAATAAGCCACATTTAAAAGATTATATAATGCATAATTCCATTTATAATATTCTATAAAATGCCAAACTATAGTGAAAGAAAAGAGATCAATGGTCTCAGTGATTGGGTAGGGTTTTACTAAAAAGAGGCACAAAGGAATTTGGGAGGTGATAGAATTCTTCTGTATCTTGATTATGCTAGTAAATACACAGCTTAGTTTGTCCAAATTCTTAGAATTCTACTCTTAAACAGGGATATTTTATTATATGCACGTTATAGGTCAACGATCCTTACCAAGCAGAGGGGGGATAGGGGGAGGACGTGAGGTCAGTAAGTGTTGAAGATTATGAATACAAAGCAATAACTAGACTATGCAATGAACCATTATCTTAAATCTTTTCACATTATTTATTCTCTTTCAAGGATTCCCTTTCCTGATTTCTCTGCCTAACTAATAACAGCAAAATTCAGTTTGAATACAGCATGTTTGGCAAAGCATATCCTGTCTTTTTTTTTTTTTTTTCAGTGCTGGGGATTGAACCCAGGGCCTTGTGCTTGTGAGGCAAGCACTCTACCAACTGAGCTATATCCCCAGCCCACACTTCTTGTCTTTTACCATTCCCCATCCTCTCCTACCTTTCTCACCACATAATCACATCACTACTCCCACATTTTTACCACAGCCAGAGTTACTTGCTTCATTCCTGTTACTTCCTTAGCATCTTATATTCCTCCATCACAGCCATTCTAAAACTCACTATAAGAATTTGTTCACCATGCTTATCTTCTACATTAGACTGTGCCTCCTTTAGATTGAGGACCATGTGTCTTTTTATCTCTAGATATAGAAGTATCATATCTAAACTTAATAAAGTCTATATATTCTTCTATATCTTATTTCTTCAGGGCTTTATCATGAATGGATATTGAATTTTATCAAAGACTTTCTCTGCATCTATTAAAATTATGATTTTTATCCTTGATTCTATGTACCATATTCCTTTTATTGATTTGTATATGTTGAGCCATCTTTACAGCCCTAGGATGAAACCAACTTGATTGTGTTGTATCTTTTTAATGTGTTGTTGAATTCAATTTGCAAGTATTTGCTAAGGATTTTGACATCTATGTTCATCAAGGGTATTGATTGATCTTTTTCTGTTATTTTGTTCTTATCAGGTTTTGAAGCAGGGTAATAGTGGTTCATAGAATGAGTTTTTAAAAGTTCTATCTGGGGGCTGGGGCTGTAGCTCATGGTAGAGCGCTTGCCTAGCATGTGTGAGGCACTGGGTTTGATCCTCAGCCCCACATAAAAATAAATAAAATAAAGGTTAAAAAAAGTTCTATCCATTTCTATTTATGAGATGAGTTTGAGGAGCATTAATATTAATTATCCTTTAAAAGTCTGGTAAAATTCAGTAGTGAATCCATCCAGTCCTCGGCTTCTCTTTATTGGGGGACTTTTTATTACTCCTTCAACCTCATTCCTTGTTATTGATCTGTTTAGGTCTTTCATATCCTCTTGGTTCAATTTTGGTAGATCAGATGTACTAGAAATTTGTCTGTTTCGTCAAGATTTTCCAATATGTTAAAATATAATTTTTTTAAACATTGTCTAATGATCTTGTGAATTTCAGTGGTATCTCTTGTGATGTTCCCTTTTTACCTCTAATTTTATTTATTTAGGTTTTCTCTCTTTTAGTTTGTCTAAGGGTTTGTCAATCTTTATCTTTTCAAAGAACCAACTCTGTGGGTTCCTTTGTGTTGTTCTAACATATTGATATGCAATCACTAGATTATTTATTTGAGATGCCTCTTTTTTTTAATGTAGGCACCCATAGTTATAAACCACCTCTTAGTACTGCTTTCCCTGTTTTGTACAGGTTCTGGTATCTTGTGTTTCCATTTACATTTGATGATAAGAATTTTTAAATTCCCCCACCTCCAATTTATTCTTCATGATCTATTAAATTAGAGAATAAGTCAGCAAATTCTTTCTATAAAAGGGTAAATGATAAATATTTAAGGATTTGTAGGTCATACAGTCTCTGTAGCAACAATTTATTCTGCCATTGTAGTGCAAAAGTAATCATAGAGAAAGGTGAAAAACTTATGCCCACCTGTAATCCCAGCAACTCAGGAGGCTGAGGCAGGAGGATTGTGAGTTCAAAGCCAGCCTCAGCAGATTAGCGAGGCACTTAGCAACTCAGCAAGACCCTGTCTCTAAAAAAAATATTAAAAAGGGCTGAGGATATGGCTCGGTGGCTAAGCACCCCTGGGTTCAATTCCCAATAACCAAAAAAAAAAAAGAATGTCTGAGAAAGACAAAAAACTGACTTGGTAGTTTTCCAATAAAACTTTATTTAAGGTTATTGAACTATGAATTTCATAGTTTCACCTGTCACAAGTTACACTCTTCTTTTGACTTTTTTTCAATCATTGAAAATACAAAAACTGGACTTCTGCCTTCCTGCTTAAGCATGTAAGGAGTTTAGAAATTGCCACTCTATCCTAAGAAGTAAAATGTTGAACAAACTGAAAAATCAAGAACTCTTTTTAGATCCCTCAGAGAAGTGAAGTCACTGGACAAAACACTGCCCCTAAAATTGGAAAGACCGTTTAATACAGAAAATCACAACTTTCCTGATCAGAAACTTACATTAGTAACTTCTATAAGAACCATTAACTGTGTAGTAAAGCCTAAATTGTGACTAACAAATTGCTGAGCAATCAATGTGGACAAGTCTGAGAGTTAAAAATTTCATGGAAACCCAGTCATAAGAGAGCCCCTACACTCATAGGAGCTCTATCAAGTGATCGCCATGAACACAGGAGAAAAATCCCCTCATGCTTCCAGCACAGGTGGAAAAAAAGGAACCGTTTTGAAATATGACAGAGAATTATGTGTTTAAAAGGGCCTTCTTTTGGAGAAACTATTTTACCAAAGCCCAACCTGCTGGGATATTTATCAATGACTAATGGACCACAGGGGAAGAAAAATACTCAACTCCTGTCTGCTGTAGTGTTAGTCATAAGAGAAGAGTAATATACAACTCATCCATTCTAGCCACCTGGTTTCACCGTTGGTGGGGAAGAACTGATAATCGCTGGTCAAGTTCACAGTCCAGTGGCACAGCATCACTAAAAATCTAAGATTAATCACAGGACTTTGGAATGCTGCTCTTCCCACTACTCCTCACCACCACATCATTAAATGCCTATTTTATGCTGTTACTTTCACCTAGTACATTATGCCCACCTTTCAAAACAACCAAAAGCCATACTAAAAGGCAAAAAGGACAGTCTGAAAGACTTAAACAAGCAGCAGAAGCAAAGTGAGATATTGTATAGATGTTGGATTTACCAGATGAGGCATTTTTAAAACTATGATTAACGTGTAAAGGGCTCTAATATAAAAGGGAGACAACATATGACAGCATATGGATAATTTAAGATGTGAATTCTAAAAGAGAATCAAAGAGAATGTTTGTGATCAAACACACTAACAGAGATGAAGGATGCCTTTGAATCTACGAGCTTAAGAATATGACATTAGAATCTTGCAAATCTGTAAAAGAGAAAAAGAATTTTAAAAAACTGGAACAGACTAAGAACAGTTGAACTACAAAAGATAACTATGCCTAGTGGGAATACTGGAAAAATAAGAAACATGAACTACTTTAAGTGACTGAGAAATTTCCAAAACGAATGCCAGAATATCAGACACTTAAACACATCCAGGAGACTCAGAGAATACTAAGCAAGATAATTTTTTAAAAAAACAGCCCCCCCACACCACCCGCAGGCCATGCCTCTTCCCCTCCCCCTACTTCCCCTTGGGCTCCCCAAACCTAGGCTTGGGGAATTCAATGAGGTGGGCACGCAGAGTCGGCCACCATGCTGCCTTCACTCTCTAAAGCCAGAGCGCCTTTAGCTCAAAGAGCTCCAGCAGAAGAAGAAGGGTAAGTAAGAAGGTCTTTCTACCATGGCTCCTACAAAGTAGACTGCTTGCAAATCGACCTGCAGTAAGACACCCAGGAAACAACTGGCCACAAAAGCCCTTGGCAAGAGTGCGCCCTCTACTGGAGGGGTGAAGAAACCTCATCGTTACAGGTGTGATACTGTGGCACTCCCTGAAATTAGATATCATCAGAAGTCCACTGTACTTCTGATTCACAAATTCCCCTTCCAATGTCTAGTGCAAGAAATTGCTCAGCACTTCAAAACAGATCTGTGCTTTCAGAGCACAGCTATTGGTGCTTTGCAGGAGGCCTATCTGGTTGACCTTTCTGAAGACATCAACCTGTGTGCTATCCATGCCAAACATGATTCAACTAGCACGCCGCATATGTGGAGAAAGTGCTTATGAATCCTCTATGATGGGAAACATTTCGTTCTCAAAAAAATTTTTTTTCTCTTCTTCTTGGTATTGGTAGTTCTGAATGTTAGATATTTTTTTCCCATGGGATCAAAAGGTACTTAAGTATATGATTGTGAGTGGAAAAATAGGGGACAGAAATCAGGCATTGGCCATTTCCCCATTTTCATTTGCGTTTAACCTTAAATGTATATTACTAAGTGAAAGAGATCAATCAGAAAAGGTTACACACAATAAGTAATTCCAACTATACAGCCAAACATTGGTGGCACACATCTGTAATCTCAGCTACTCAGGAGCCTGAGACAGGAGAATAACAAGTTTGAGACCAGCCTGAGAAATTTAGTGAGACCCTGCCTCAAAATAAAATAAAAGCTGGGTATAGTGGCACACACCTGTAATCCCAGTGGCTCCAGAGGCTGAGGCAGGAGGATCACAAGTTCAAAGCCTCAGCAACTTAGTGAGGCACTCAGTAACTTAGTGAGACCCTGTCTCAAAATAAAAGATAAAAAGGGTTGGGGATGTGGCTCAGTGCTAAAATGTCTCTGGGTTCAATCCCCAGTACCAAAAAATAAATGAATAAAAGTAAAACAAAAAGGGTTGGGAGTATAACTCAGTGGCAGAGAATTTGCCTAACATGTGTGAAGTCCTGAATTCAATCCCAAGTACTACAATACTACTAATAATAGTAATTTCAACCATATGACATTCTGGAAAAGGCCAAACTGTAGAAATAGTAGAAAAATATTAGTGGTTGCCAGGAGTTAGGAGGGGAGAAGGATGAACAGGCAAAGCACAGAAGACTTAGGGCAGCAAAACTATTCTACATGATACTATGACGGTAGATATGTATCATACATTTGCCAAAACCCATAGAATGTACAACACCAAGAGTGAACTCTAATGTAAGTTGTGGATGTGAGTGATAATGATGGGTTGATGTAGGTTCATTGATCCTAACAACTATAGCACTATAGTGAGGGGCTTTCATCAATTCGTTCACCCATCTTAGTGCTTCCCAGCCCTCATGACAAGCATGTTCGTTTTCAGAACTAATCTAAATCTCTTCCAAAAATTCCCTTTTATGTATTCAGTGAATATGGGCATAACAGCTAGGTTATTATTTTCCAAGTACTAGGTCCTGCATGAACATTGTAATAAGAATGGAGAATGATTTACCAGTTGTTTCTTAGCAGAATTTTTACCTTGGGCCAGTTTTTAGACCTCATGGAGCCTCCATTTTCACCTCCATCTTCCATCCCTGTAAAATAGGGCTGAAAAATCATCTATACCCTTTGATTGTAGTGAGCCTGATGGGAGTTTGCATCAGTAAGTACCTAACACAGGTTCTGGCCTGGAGTAAATGCTCTGTGAACTGGACTTTTGGTACTTTTCTCCCAAGCAGACAATCAGGACTTACATTTCTTTTTCTTTTATAAAATCAGCTTCTTTTATCCTCTCAGACTCTTAAGATTCACCTACCATGGCTAGAATGCTGGGTTTGCAATGTCTCCTCATTTTTTGTTGACCTCTCTGCTTCCTCCCCCGTCCCTTTTCTGCAAAACTCCTCCTCCACATGTCTATCCTAAATGGGATCTAGGCATTAGGCACTGGCCCCTTTTTGCCTCCACACACACCTTCCTTTTGCCAGAAGTAAGCTGTCCTTGGATGTCCAAGAGCCTATTTCTTCATTATGTTACCTTTGACCTTTATCTATTTCTGGACCCTCCTCATTTCTCTTATTCTAATCTGGAACTGGGTAGCTGGCCCTGGAGACATGGTGAGTACAGAGCCCCATTCTTTCACCACTCCACTCAATACTTGCCTTAACTCTTCACATCCCCACAATAGACACCTTCAAAACACATCTTGGTCCTGCTTTGACCAAAGTTTAATGATGCTCGTTCCCCAGGATGTCATTCCCTGGAAGTGCAAAAGCCCATCACAGTGATGAAGATGGACAGAAAATACATGGGACTTCTGCCCTACCACAAACCCAAGCACCAACAAACATAAGGCTCCAGGAAGCTCAAAGAGAGAGGTTGGGATGTGTGAGTAGAAAGGGGTAGGTTCAGAGCTAAAGTGCAAGCTTCAATGGAGAATCAACTGGTAGGGATGTCCAAACTGCTGTCGGTCTTCACCCCAAACACTGCACTTCCATGCATGGATATAGGCCAAGGGAGGCATGGTAGGCCTGTGGAGTCCCAGCCACTGTATGGATGAAAATAATAATGGCCATTTATTGGACACAGTCCTTGGGCACTGAATCCTCTCATAGAATGGTTTCTATTGCCTGTCTCATTATTCATGTTGGAAACTGAGGCTGAAAGAAGTAGAGTTCCTTATAGAAACCCACAGTTAACTATGTTTCAGTTTAAATCCCAGTTACTCAGATCACCTACTAATGAGTACTTGTTAAGTCCCTGCCTACTCTCAGCTTCAGTTAGCATATCAGTAAAGAGGGACTTATGTTCTGCATTCCTCATCTCCCTCTCAGTAATGGGAGGGTCCAATGATTGACAATTGGATCCAGGCTCCATAATATAAAAAGACTCCTTCTCCTCTCCCTGTGCCCTAATAGAGGCCTCAACAAGACCTGAATATGGGACAGGGAGGTAGGGTAGCAGGTTAAAGAGGGGTTTTATAAGATGGAAAGGAGCCCTGGGCTACTCTGGCAGCACTGAGAGGTCAGAACAGGCTTAGAAATTATCAGGCAGTGAGATTTTCCCAAGCATTAAGCCTGGTAATGAAAAAGTTCACCCATATCCCCATAGTCCATCATAGATGGACTGCATTGTTTACAAAGCAATTTCACCTTCATTATTCCTCAAGTCTTACAATTAACCTGGTCAGCGGGGGTCAGCTCGGAGTCTGAGGCCCCATTTGACCCCTGCCTCTCTAAGTCTCAAAAAAACTAAGAGAACACTCCCTAGTGGGACTAAGATTGCAACAGTAAATCTGCCCCTCTGGTTAATCTTCAGGTAAAGAAAGAAATCAAAAGTTCCAGTCAAATAAACTAGACTTCCTGCATGTCCCCCTCTCAACACACACACACACACACACACACACACACACACACAGGAATACTGAAGCCAAGTTCTGCCAAGCACTGGGAAATGTTCTTACAGGCTTCTCAGACATCCCTGAAGCTGAGTCAAATGATGGTTTCCAATCTACAGTTCCAAGGACATTTATTGATTCAGTGTTTAAAAATTCCCAGGACCCTACCATGCATAAGGACACTCTATTCCACTGAGCTCAAACACACCTCTACAATCCCCTTCAAGGTGCTCAAATACCAAAAGATTCACATAAAACCTCAAATAACTCTAAGGCAAACCAAACAGTGTCAGTCATTTGGGGAGGGGAGTTGATAATGGGATTCAGACAAGAGAAAGAATGCTTTCTGAGAGGAGCATTATGACATCCTTTGAATGACCTTTCTGATTCCATTTTGCCTGTTTATAATCTATTCTTAATCCAATGGCCAAAGCAATCCACCATGTCATTTATCTGCTCAAAACCCTGCAATGTATCCCTACCTCATTTAGAGTAAAAACTAGAATTTTCACAATTTCTTACTCCCCCTTAGCCTTTGAACCTCATCTACTCTTTAGCTGCATTCTTCTTTGCTGTTTCTCCAATAGAAGACAAATATTCTCTTTTACATGTTCCCTTTGTCTGGACCTTCCTCAGGTCTCGCACTATCTCATAGTGTGCTTAAATGTCTTTTTTCAGGAAAGTTCTTATAGACCACCACATTTAAAATTGTAACACTCTCCAATATTCCTTATCTTTTCCTTCCTTTTTCTTCATAGCATTCATTACTTTCTGACATGTATTACTTTCTGACATAAAGTTTAATTACTTATAAATATGTCTCCCCACTAGAATATAAGCTTAATAAGGTCAGAAGCTTTTCCTGTTTACTACAATGTCTCCATACACAGAACAGTACCTAGTAATCAGTATTTGTTGAGTGAATTAATGAATGTAGTAGTCCCATACTGTGAGCCAAGCACTAAGTTAAACAATGTATATATGCATCATCTCAGTAAATCCTGCTGTGTAATATAGATACTCTTAAGATTTTTATTTTAAAATGGGGGTCAGTAAAACTAGAGAGATTATTGAACTTTCCAAAAGCCAGAAAGGGATTAATTGAGTGGGAGTGCTGGCTTGGGTTGGACATTGTGGAGGAGCATATTCTCTATTGGGGAGCAGCCTGGATTAAAGGCTGTGATGGGTCTTGCCCAGGAGGATGGAGAGGAGGAACACAGAAATTTACCTGGTTTCCTGAGGCAAGATCTTGAGTTCATTGGCATCTTCTGGCAAGCCCACATCTTTTCAACAATTGCAGATTTACAAAGGAAATTCTCAAGTTTGCTGCAGCTGCAATGGATTTTAGATTGCAAGAGTTCTGTCCCCTTGGGGCACCAGTTTTGAGACAGAAGCTGTACCTGGCAGTAAGGAACACCTGAGACTAGTGGGTGAAAATAGTACAGCTCCATATTCACATGGTGTTCTCTCTCTCTCTCTCTCTCTCTCTCTCTCTCTCTCTCTCTCTCTCTCTCCTTCCCCTCTACAGTCGTTATCATGCCTTACTTTATGCATATTTGTTAAACATCCAATTAATCCAGCCTGCTATCCCCTGGAATGCAACTTTAGGAATGAATGTAGAGCAGGATTCTTTCTATGTTGTTCTTCGCTGTATAACAAAGTCCCAGCACACCGTAGGTCCTCAATATATGCTTGTAAAACAAAAATCTGCCTTCGGAAACAAAATTCCTGTCCTAGGAGAAAAACTAGGGAGAAAAAAGGAAAAGTCCTTTTCAGTGGCATCTCAGACCAGTACAATGTCAAAAATCCCTTCCAGGGAGTGCAGGCAGAGTGGAGACTGCGGATGCAAGCTGGGCTGGGGAAGATCCGTGGAAGGGAGGCCTCCCTGTGAGGGATGAATGCCAGAGAGCAGGACTTTGCACTACTTCTGCACGTCTCTGTCTCACTTTGGAGGAAGCCCGTCAGAAACCGCTGGAGGAGCTCCTGCCTCCAAAAGCACAAAACTGGTGCTATGGGGACCAGATGGACAGAATCAAAAAAGATGAGACAGAAAGGCCCTGGGAGCTTGGGGAGAGGGAGCATTAGAGTGAACAAGTTCCTGTGAAAGTGAAATGACCCTTCATTTGAATGCAAATGCTATGTAAAAGCCTGAAGCCCCTTGACGTCAGCCCAGCCATTGGTGGCCCAACCAAACCCGGCTACCAGTCACCTGGAAACCTTCTGGGCAGGAATCGTCGGATGGAGTAGTCTAAGGGGTGCAGAAGAGCTTGCAGCACAGCTACTTACTAATTCTCTGTTACTTCTCAAAGTCGGGCTGGGGCCTTACAGGGACCTCAGGATGGCTTAGGGAGCTTCTTCCTTTTACCCAAGCCACCATGTATGGAAGCTGCCTTTTGGAGAAAGAAGCGGGCATGTACCCGGGCACTCTCAGGAGCCCGGGAGGAGGCAGCACTTCGGGGGTGGGCAGCACTGGGAGTGGTGGGAGTCCGCTGCCAGCCTCCAACTTCTCTGCTGCTCCAGCTTACCCGCATTACATGGGGTATCCTCATATGACCAACATGGATCCTCATGGGCCATCACTGGGGGCATGGAGCTCACCCTACAGTCCCCCGCGGGAAGACTGGAGCGCGTACCAGGGGCCGTCCAGTACAATGGGCACGGTGCCCATGAACGACATGACCTCAAGCCCTGCCGCTTTTGGCTCCCCTGACTACAGCAGCCTGGGCCCCACCGGCGGTGGAAGCAGCGGCGGTGGCCTGCCAGCCTCGGGCAGCGGGTCACTGGTCCCCATCGACTCCGGCACCGCCGACGCCAGTTCCTCCAGCAGGAGCCGCCACAGCCCCTATGCATGGATGCGCAAAACTGTGCAGGTGACCGGTGAGTAATCGATTCGGATGTCCGCACACTTTCCTTCCTTTGCTTCTTCTCTTGGTCGACCCGCCTTCCTACTTTTCAGGCCTCTCCTGGGAGAGTTTAGGTAGGCAACTCCTGCGTGACTGGCTGGTCCATTAGGTACCTCTCAATGCGTGCCCTTGGACTCAGATCTCGCTGGATGTGGAGTGTGGAACTAAACCTACCCTGGGGGTGTTTTTTGCCATACCCTGATTATTCAAGGGGGTGAGCGCGTGCACAATGGGCATATTGAGTCACAAGGATCAGCATCCAACCCTGTAGTTGCCCAGATGGGAAAACAGATGCACGGAAAGTCTCAACGAGTGAACGAGGTCACAGGACAGTGGTCGTGTCCGAATGTTCAGGCACTGAACGGTTCCAATGCTGGTTCCATTTCCACATCTTTTCCCATACGAGCAGGCTGGCTCCCCTCAAAAAATTGATGATACTCAACTTAGGTTCACGATGCTTGACTGGCAATGAACATTCCTGTTTGGTTATGAAGGCTCAGACGGAAAAGCAGCCTCATTAGCCAGGCCTCTCAAGGAAGATTTCTTCCCCAAAATTGGCAGAAGCGAGTTGTTCTCAAAGCTATTGCCTTCTTCCAACGTCCTTTCCCCCTTTGGAAGCGTTGAGGCAGACAAGAGGGCCACAGCACTGAGCTAGCATATAAAATGCAACTCAACCCTCACCTGCCAGGTGAGTGCGACTACCAGTCACAGTATTAAGTGGCTAAAGCCCTCATCACTATTCAGGCAGGCGTCCAGGCAACGCCAGGACTGAATGGAAGCCTGTGACAGTGACAATGCGTGGGAAGGCTAAACATTCCAGTCTAACGACAACTAGCAAGTCAGTTGGCGATCCCTGGGAGCTGAGGGCGGGGAAGTGAGTGTTCTGCTTTAATCTCAGATGGTGAGAGGGGGGAGATGTTTGTTTTCAACTGTGGTTGTTCTTTTATCACATCCTTATTATTCCAACCCTTGCTCCCTGTCATTAGAGAAAATTAGTAAAATTTGACTCTATCACTTTCATCCCCGTGGGGAGGAAATAATATTTCAATACATTTGTCCACAATGATTATACTCCTTTTCCAAGTTCTGCATTTTCTCTCTCCAAAAAGCAAATGTGGGAGGATGGGAAGGGACCAACTTCAACATTAGAAGGACTTTTTGCCAAGAGAAGGAAGTTCCAGGCCACAACATTATTAGGGGTAGCAAACACAATTTAAAAGTAGACTTTACATATTTGGTTTAAAGCATTTATAGGGGGTAAATATGCAAATTTTTAAAAAAATACAGGTGGGTCAGATGGCTAAGTAGGATAGAAAATGAGATAAGGGTGTAGCACTCCTAGAGCTGTTATTACATCTAATCTCAGGGTTGTAATTAACATCCATTCACTAAAACCTAACAATCAGCAAAAGACACCAAAAAAAAAGAGGAGAAGGCCAGAAAAGTAGCTGCTTGCAGTTCAAGATATGTTTTGAAATGCTTTAGAGGAGGAGCATCATTGGCATGTTGCTTGAAATAGAGAACAATAGTGAAAAAAAAGACAAGAAAATTGTCTTGAGCCATGAATTTTCTGTTTATGAGGGGAAATATGACAAGTTTCTCTGCTTAAAAATCTTCCAAATGCATTTGTTTTTATTGTGCTGGAGCTTCTCTCTTGGATATTTCTGATGCCAGGAGAAAGGGCCTCCTTAGTCTGTGGCATTTTCATTATTCAGTGAACCCACAAACCTGACTTTAAAATCCACCTTCACAAGATTTTCTCTCCAATTTCTATGAGAGGCTTAAAATTGAATGACATTGGAACCCCTCTGTCTCTTGGCAAACTATCCTTTAGATAAAGTTCTATTAAATTCATCCTTTGTTTCATTTTAATGTCTTATAAGTGAAAACTACCCCCCTGTTAAAGTCTTGCAGTCCACGGTGCATATTCAGCAACAATTTAAGAATAAGATGAAAATATGGGTTCTTTCCCCCCAGAAAATGCACAAAAGCACAGTAGCACATGCGCGCACACACACACATACACACATGATGTTTCACATAATTTCTGGAAATTCACAGGACCACTGAGCCCTTGTCATGGACATCAGGTTATAACTTCCACCAAAAAATGAAACTGATCACCTGTCTGGGCCACTTTGGACCAAAATACCCATTTGTATGCTTAGCACATAGTGGGTGTTAGAATAATATTTGTTAAAGGAATGAATGAGTCAGATCCTCCTAAATTTTCCAATTCATTCTATGGAATTGTGGGATAACAAATGGTTTGTGGCTGAGAGGAAAATAGATGAACTACAAAATGGAAGTAACCTCTCCCTGAATTAATGTAATCAAATGAAAGTTCTTTTCAATACTGAAGAATGTTTTAACTAGAATTACATTAAAGAAAGAAAAATATACGTATTGGGATCATTATAGCATTTGATTTTCTAATGAGAGCAAAGGGACTGACAGTAAATTATTGTCCCCTAGGTGATGTGATTTAAAAGTAAGTTATTTTTATGTCTACATAGTTCTTTAAGTAGTCTTTTTCAATATACATCTCAGTTTGAAGAATATATGAAAAGGAATTTGTCAGAAAAGTTGCCATGGGAAGTTAAGAATTTTCATGCATTTCCATATTTTAAACACTGGTAGTGCATTAGACCAAGGAATTATTTTTACATTCTTCTCTTTTATACAGAGTTGTGGTCCCGATTGGCAAGGTGATACCCTAATCAGGGCTGGAGAGAAGCTTTCTTGGTAGGGGTGGGAAAGAGAGAGAGGAGGAAGCAATTTTGACTGATTCTGATTAAGCCACTCAACAAACACTGAGAAAGTTATGCTTAAAAGACTTTATTCAGTTAGGATACTTCATAAGCTAAATTGCTTTGTAGTTCTTGAGGCTTATTGTTGTCTTTGCTGATTTTGCTGATTTCATTGGACAACTTTTAAAAATGAATTTGGATGCAATTTTAGCTAAAGGCAGTGAAGAATTGCCATTAGCTGAAAAGTCATCCTGGTGGGGTAAATTACAAAGAACTCCCTGCAGAAGAAAATTGCTTTTCATCTTCTTTATCCCCACTGCCATCATCATCATCACCCCTAGGTTTGGAGAGTGCTTTTATGCCTAACAGCACTTTCATAGCCAATCTCTCAAATGAGCACCATTTTAACTTCGTTTAGGGCGATAATGAGTCATCACATATGATGACATTTGCTTGCAAATTCTGTGAGGATAATGTCCTCTGGGTGATGGGAAGGACTCCATCCATCCTGAACTATAGAGGTTTGTCAGAGTCTTTGGGGAAGAAACAATGAAATCCTCACCACAGAGGGCTGGAAGTAGCTCTTTAATAAATCTTAAACTTGTGTTCCTTTGCTGAATTTATTCACAACAGCAGCTGAGAAGGGAGTCCCACACCCTCAGAAATGCCATTGTCTCTGGAAGAAGAGAATAGCTTGAACAATAAAAACAAGTACTCTTAGTGCTTTGTTGGTATTGGGTGTGGGAATATAGACATTATGCTCTTCCAGAAAGTGTCCAAATCTCCTTCAATCATTTAAGGGAAAGAGCAATGGGAAAGAGGCAGTTTGGGGAGACACAAGAAGAGCACCAGGATATTTGAATTTATATCTCTTTGTAAACTGTGCAGTTAGTATATTCCCCTGAGCTATGTCATTGTGGGGTTTAGGTCTTATCTGTCAGATTGGGGCTACAGACCCTTTTTAACACTTTGTTTAGCTTTGATATGCATTCAGGCTCTTCCTCATCCCTCCTTTCTTCAGGGGTTATATTGCCGGAAAGGGTGAGGATTTTCATGGCAAATAAAGAGGCCTGGTCTTGACTTTATTGTCCTCAGAAGAAGCTGCAAGAGGGGAATTTATGACCAATGGGGGTGGGAAAGGACAGCAATCTTTCCAGAGTTCTTGAAGTCTGGTTATATTTACTGATTATCAAAGAGCAAAAAACAGACACATACAAGTTGAATTTTAACCTCTCTGCCTCAAGTTAGAATTTAAACACTCAGCAACTTTGGGATTATGAACGATTTTAAGAAATATCTCCTCAAAGATGTATTTTGATTCCAAGGTTTGAGGTTCTGAAAATAAATTAAACCCCAGGTTCTCTTTTTATGTCCTAAATATACCTTTGTCTTTGCAACATCAAAAGCCAAACCCCTGGTTTCCTAGGTTTCTGTTTGGGTTCAGAAAAACAGCTCAAAATTGGGCCTTTGAGAGGTTAACTAGTACTCATCATTTTCCATTTTCAGGGGGGGAAATATTGTTCAGTTCTTTTGTCCATGAGTTGTTCAGCCATTTAGTTTAACCCTAAACATAGATTTCTCGACTAGAATGTTTCTACATTCATGGGGTTTTTTTTCTTTGCTGGAGATGAAAGGGTGTCTGACATTTGTTTAGGGCTTGTAAATTCCAAACCAATTGGTTGGTGTTCCTGAATGTAAAGAGGGTTAGGGATGGGATCTGATGCTATGTAGTTCCTTTGTTAGGCTTGTGCTTCATCTTAACACCTCAATAGAGTTTAGGGAACCGCTTTAAAGAAGTCTTTGTCCTACAGATCGCCCCCCAAAACCTTACATCAAAAACAACCAGGGAAGATCAGAAGGAGTTTCTAAAGGCCACAGAGAAAAAGAGGAAGATACTGGAGGAGGTTAGAGAAACTGAAAAGAAAGGGAAACTTCCTAATCACCTTTGGAAAATTTGAAAGGAGGAATAAAGCTCTATTTGAAGGAGGGCATGAGAAATTAGTTAAATGTTGTGACACAAAGCAAATGTTTGGATATCCTTTTAAAGGACATGGAATACTCACTTTATTCTGCTTAAGTCAATACCTCCTCCTTCCTCCATTCACTATCCACTTGGGAATAAAAATTAGCTTAAGACTCGCTTGGAGAGGGGACTGTTCTTTCTTCTAATAGGCAATAGAAGCTGCTTGGAAACAGAATTTACTGAGTGAAAATAAACATTCCTTTAAAATTACTTTCCAAATAAAATTCTGTCTAGGTAGTATATGAAACAATAATGTCAGGATCCCAGAACAGTTAGTCATACTTGGGCCATTCTTATACTTCCCAGCATGTTTAAACTTGGAATAACATTTATCACACTGAACTGAGAGTCAAAAGTATGTGTTTAGGTCCCTACTCCTCAGCTCATAGCACATATTCACTTACTTACCTATATTGAGCCTCAGGTTCCTTATCTGTACAATAGGAATAAGACACATTCTACATAATTCAAGAGGGTAGGTAAGAGGCCTAATAGGAATCAGTATGAAAGGACTGCGTAAAGTGTAATGAATAATGGGTGTTGCTGCTTATGCCAATACTATTCCCATACATGAGTGGAAAGGGAATGAAAATCATGGATTAAGTGCAAATCATGGGTTAAGTGCATCTTTAAATGCTTTGCTGTAACAGTAGGTCAATGGTAGAATGACTGTGATTTAACTGATCATTTTAGGAGAAACATTAGGGGATGTTGGATATGTGTGTGTAGATAGATAGAGATAGAGATAGACATAGACATAGAGATATACAGACACACATGTGGAAGAAATGTCTGTATCTACATCTAGACAGATGCATGTAAATATGGGCATATAGATATTGATATCCTAGCCACAGATGAGAATGTACTTAATGGAGAAATGGACTTAAGAATTGTTGATTCAAAAGTATACTTGTTTTATATCTTAAAGTAATAGATAAGGGTGCAAAGAGTAGCTATGATTCCTTCAACCAAAATAATCTCCACAGAAGCAGAATAATATTAAAATCTAGGGAAGATCAGTGGAATAGAAGAAGGCAATTGAGGGTGAAGAAGGAGGAATGGGAAAGGGAAAGAAATGTGGAATGACTAATAAAATCACATTATGTGCATATGTAAATATGCCACAGGGAATTTCACCTTTATGTAAATGTAGAAAGCACCAATCAAAAATAAATAAATAGTTGAGTAAAAGAATGATCAGTAGAGGAAGGAAAATAGGGTAAGAGAAGAGTGGAGGGAAAGGGGGATATGGGAACTGAAATGCAATAAATCAAATTCCATGCATGTCTGATTTTGTCAAAAAGAACCCAAATGCTATGTATAACTATAATGATCTAATAAAAAAGATTAAATGAAATGCTTTCTCCACCAACAGGGAAAACCAGGACAAAAGAAAAGTATCGTGTGGTTTATACAGATCATCAAAGGCTGGAGTTGGAAAAGGAATTCCACTGCAATAGATATATCACCATCCGGAGAAAGTCAGAGCTGGCAGTTAACCTGGGCCTTTCTGAGAGACAGGTATCCAAAGGACATCCAACACATTCTGTATAGTCATTTCAATAGGCTGAGGTTTGGGGAAAGTCTATAAGCTGGGATGAAAGCAAAACAGAGGATCAAAACATTCTTTAAACTCTCCTAAAGGCCAAATTCATCCTACTGGACCTCCTCTTTTAGTCTCATTGGGCAGTGTGTTCATTAACTATTGAGTGTGATGGACACCATGTGGGCATGGAAATAAGGGATGGGGTCCTAGGAGGTAGAGAAGGATTACAACTCCAATAGAATTCATCAATCAAGTCAAAACCTTGATCTGGCTCCTCACATGGTTGCAACCAATGTGTGAAGTGGAGATTTGGCAACAGTGGCAGTTATATGGTTCCTATCAGTCAAACTACAAGAGTAACTGAATGCCAATGCTGCTACCTGAACCTAGTTTTTCAGTTATTCAGGGTAGGAACTTTAATCGTCTATGGTCTACATAATCCTATGAGGCTTGCCTCAAACTTAGCTTACTATGGGTACTACATGAAGATTAAATTATGGCAAGGATCAACAGTTTTCATTTGTTCAGACTTTGAAATACAAAACTACCTGATAATTTTTCACTTAAGTCTAGGATTAATCCTGGAGTCACAGAATTCTAGAATTGTCAATTCCATTAACATATTGCCTTATCACATGCAGCCTGCATTTCAACTGTGTATAAGAACATGATCATTCTGGTCTTTATCTCCAAAAAAAATATGTGCTATTTCATGATCCTTGTTTACATGGTTCTGTTTCATTAACTTTTTACTACTAGGAAATTTATTTTAGCAACTGACTATAATCACTTTTGCTATTTAAATCCCTCCCTCTTATTGGCAGTCCTCAGTATGTGTCACTCTATTATTTATTTCCACCAGTACAGCAGAGGAGGTAGATGAGGTAGGATATAAGGAGTACTGCATTCAATCAGTAGCCCTATAATTGATCTCAACATCATTTCAGGTATTTCATGCAAGGTACTTTCCCTCTCTCATTCTCAGCTTTTTAAAAAATTTTGTTAAATGGGCATACTTTACAAGTCATTGTGAGGCACAAATGAAGTATTGTGCGTGAGAGGGCTTTATAAATGCTAAAGACCATGTAAAATATCAGCAATAACTATATTAATTGCACGGAGTACATTGCAAAGTTAAATACAAATCATCTTGTGTTTCAGGTGAAAATCTGGTTTCAGAATCGCAGAGCCAAGGAGAGAAAGATGATCAAAAAGAAAATCTCCCAGTTTGAGAACAGTGGCGGCTCAGTGCAAAGTGACTCTGGCTCCATCAGCCCTGGGGAACTGCCTAACACTTTTTTCACTACCCCATCTGCAGTCCGTGGATTTCAGCCTATTGAGATACAGCAGGTCATAGTTTCTGAATGAAAGAAAGGCAAAGAGAAATGGAAAGTACCCTTTCTTTATCAGTGTGTTTGGTCTATAAGATGTCAGTAGGGTAGTTGGGACAGGGGATTAATTCCTTATAAGGGAGTATTCTGGACAAGTGGACATGTAATGGGTTAGAGATGATTCAGAGGACTTTTAGAAACTATCTCTAGAAAACTCCTCTTATGAGTTCTGCTATTTGTCAAGTTACTCAGGAAGCTTAGTGGTAAGCTATATAATCAAAAGTTAGAATCAGAAGCCCTTGCAACGCTGTTCACAATTTCAGAAACTTGCTTATGAACAGAATATAAAATACAGTTCTGCCAGGAGGCACATTATTGTATGCGTACTGTGACTGTTATTTGATGCTGAGTGTGTTCTTTTATGCTACTTTTAGGGTGTGGGTAGACAGTAAGCAAAAATTATCTATCTCTAGATACCTTTTCAAGTATATAATTCAGAACATAACAGAGTTGTCATAACCATAACAAGATAACTTTTTCAAAAATTGTCAGGAGACGATTCTGAATCCATTGTCACTGGCGAATAAAAATAGCAAATAAAAAAGACCATGTAGTCCCTTGATCATACTTATTTGGCATCAATTACCTTATCTCAGAACTTCCAAATTGCAATGTCAATTTCAAATCTCATTAAAACAATGAAATCAGACTAAAACAATATAGGCCATCTTGGTTGAGTCATTAACAAGGCAGATCTCCAACACACAGAATAAACCCTCCTGCCCTCCTGTCTTTCTACTCCCATCACTGCTATAGTGCAGTGCCAGATTTCCATAAGCACAGGGAAGTGAACTGCTCTGTAGCCCCTCCCTGACATCATCTTTCAATCTGTTCAATTTTACCTACATCATGTCATGTCTATGCAGTGTAATTCATGGAGCTGAGTTTACAGGTTACAAACATACCATTAAAATAAGAAATGGAGCTTCAGTGGGAAGGATTGCCTGGAGTTTTTTTTTGTTGTTTTTTTGTTTTTGTTTTTGTTTTTGTTTGCGGTGCTGGTGGAGTTTTTAGTATGGGTCCAGTATACTGTTTGCATATCAAAGTGGTCAAAGAGTAGGCTCTGAGTCGTTTTAAATTAAGATGGTTCAAAGGAAAGATTGATGAAAGTTAAAGAAGTAATCACTTCAGGGCTGGGGATATAGCTCAGTTGGTAGAGTGCTTACCTGTCAAGCACAAGGCCCTGGGTTCAATCCTCAGCACCGCAAAAAAGAAAATAGAAACAAAGTAGTTTTGCCGGGCGCGGTGGCGCACGCCTGTAATCCCAGCACTTGGGAGGCTGAGGCAGGAGGATCCCGAGTTCAAAGCCAGCCTCAGCAACTTAGCGAGGCCCTAAGCAACTCAGTGAGACCCTGTCTCTAAATAAAATACAAAATAGGGCTGGGATGTGGCTCAGTGGCCGAGTGTCCCTGAGTTCAATCCCTGGTTCAAAAAAAAAAAAAAAAGAAGTAATCACATCACAACTTTCCTGTCCTTTTTTAAGAAGTATCTTCACAGTTCTTAAGAGAATTAGAATTTTTGAGGACAACTAACCAATCTTGGTTTGAAAGTAAGAAATTTATCTTCCCTCTCCTTGTGAAAAATCTCAAAAACATGGTTCACTTTCCATGGCTGTTCCTGAGGGTATATCATTTAGTCGTGAAAATTTTTAAGGGAAGACTATTTCATCTTTGACCTGACCTCTTGGAATTATATCCTTTACAACACATTTATGAGAAAGGTATCAATTGTCCGATTTTACTGATAAGGAAACTGAGATGTGAGCGGTCAGGCCACATTCCCAAAGACACACAGCAAAACATTTGTGGATGCTGATGAGAACCCCTAGTTACACAGGATGATCTTGCTCAGTCTCAGTGATAGGACCAAATTCAAAGCACCTCTCTCTATTCATTTGGCATCTGATGATACCATTGAAGTTGCACACAGCTCTCCAAACACCAATCAGTGTGTAATTAGCTCCCAAGAAAGCATCCTTTGTTTCTAGCTTTCTTACCCTCACAGTCAGAGCATTTAGGGCTCATATAATGCCTTACATGTATGTAATGTCTTATATTTTCCATGTACTTTCACACTTTATATATTATTTGGCCCAATACCCTCATGAGATGCAGAAAAATTGCTGTTACCATGTTGTAGTTTAAGAAACTAGAGACTAAAGAACTATCTGATAAATGAACTCACTTCTTTTAGCCCAGGTTTAGATATTGGTGGATGACGATAAGGATAGATCAATTTAAATCTCTTTCCTGTTAAAAAAAAAAAAGAGTACTAGCCTTCCAGTAAGTTAAACATTCAGATTAGACCTCAGGTCCACTAATTTAATGAATATTTATTATTGAGTGCCTACTTTGTGCCAGGTACTGTGCTAGGGTTTCTTGACTCCCAGGACAACACACATTCTTCTCCACCTCACTGCCTCAAATAAATTCAGAGTGAACTGCATAGCATACTCATTGGCTAGCAGGCCGTCTGAAGTGCTACACATAGGAAATCAGCATTGAAATGGGTCCCTCTGATCTAGTAGGGAGAGGGTGAGTGTGTTACTTGTCTACACACTGAACTTAATTTTCTCATCCCTGATACCTACCCCACAGAAGGTACACCTTTGGTTATAGTAGTTGGATTGACCCAAGAGTTATTCTTCCCTGCTGCAAAACTATTATTTCATAAAGAGACATTTTTCCTATTTTTACAGATTCTCTCCAAACAAAACCAAAACCTGGAGCTTTTGATCTTAATAGCAGACTGCAGCCATTTCCTCTAAGAAAACATGTCAGTTCTCTTTCTGAGTCCTAGGAAAAATATATATGCCCATGATTTTATGGTGGTGTATATTGAAGGTATATAGGGGAAATAAAGCTAACATCAAATCTCAAAAGCTGCACTTGAAGTAGGTTTCAATAAAGAATATTTCTTTCTTGTGGGTGAAGAGACAAGAATGAAAATATACCAAATGGATGAGAGAGTTCATTTAGAATAGTGGAATTATGATGGATTTTTTCCTTTTCATTACTTTCCAATTTGTACAGTTTTGTAGTAGGAAATAAGTGTTTCCTTAAGAAACTTTGACCTCATATGTCTTTACCTTCAAGTAATTAGCTAAACTTTAGAAATCTCCTTGAAATGTACTCAAGCATTCTGATCAACCAGTACCTTTCACGAGGCCCTTGATCTTATCTGGGATTTCATGTGTAGCTGCAAAGAAAAGTCTAGGGAAGATCTGACTTCTTTCATAGGAGGAAGAAAACAAGGCCTATGGAAAGCTTCTCATTCTTGGCTCAGATCCAGAGAATCTTGTTGGAATATTTTAACACTACCAAGCCAAGTCAAGAAGGGAAGGTGGAGACAGCAAGGTGGGAGGGTGGTAGAAGGGAGGAATATATTATAAAAGGGCATAAAGAACCTTTAGGGAGTGATGGATACGCTTATTATCTTAATTTTGGTGATAGTTTCATGCATGAATACATATGGCAAAACTCATTAACTTTTGTACTTTCAATAAGTAGTTTCTTGTACATAGATTAGAAGGTTGCAAAAAATAAAATAACAGCAGAGTAGTTGCAACTCTGATATTAAAAAAGAACGGAGGGGATCATCATAGAATTTGATCTAAAGGGATGGTCACTTTACATAATTCACATTAGGCCCTTTAATCTCCACCATAGGGATCATTTGCTTATATATTCATGAACATATAAGCCTGGATATGTGGACACTGAATCTTCAAACTGACAATGCAAAGCAAATAAGTCCCGTATTATGTGTCTTCAGAGACAATATTGTGAATTGGTAGTAAAAGTAGATATTTAATGATATTTAATGTTATGGTATAACAATACTAACTTGGAAAAAAACCTGAAGTTCTAGTTTTGCCCAATTCCTCAACTAAATATCTGTGTAATTTTTGGTTAAGCCAATTAACCAATAAGAGTCTCTGTTATTTAACTAGCAAAATCTGGGGATTTGACTTGACCTTAAAGATTCATTACAGTTCTGATTTCTATATGACATCTTAGGAAAGCCCCATATCCTTTTCCCTCTCTCCAACACTTGCACAAAATAAAACACACACACACACACACACACACACACACCTCTTGGTTTCTCAGGGCTTAAAATATCACTGTTGGAAGATTCAGTCCTTTGGTCTCAAAGATTTTTTCTGTCTTTCTGAGTTTACCATGGGTACTTGCCCTTTCAGAATCCCCATGCCTACTTCTATAAAATGTGTATCTTGAGCTTAATCTCACCAATCACTGAAGTTCTAGTCTCTCGATCTCTAATTAAAATGCAAACGTCACTGGACAAGGAAAGCACTTAAATTATCAGTCATTTCTCTAACCCTTTCCAACTAGAAAAGTCTTAGAAAGGCCTGCTCTAAATGGATCATAAGGAAGTGCCCTTGAAAACAGAAAGGATCCCTGGAGACAAGAGAAGGATACTACAAAACAAGAATCTCAAATTACTTCAACTATGGAGGTTTGAAGGTTTGAACTAAAGGTTTGCCTTTAGTTGTGCTTGTGTACATATTTTTGGTTCTTCCTTATAGATGAGGGGAGCAGCAAGTCAAATCTCTTCCAGGTAAAAATTCTCCTCTCTCTTCCTCAGCATAGCTTCTCCAGACTTTCTGCTAACCTAATGTGGAAAAAAGGGTATAAAATGGAGACTGTAATGGACTGAATGGTGGCCCCCTAAAAGACATGTCCACATCTTAATCTCTAAAATATATGTTAAAACAGTAAATATCTTCATAGTGGGGAGTGGGTAGGTAAGAATGAAGGAACTTTGGATTGTACAGAGGGAAGTGAGGGGAGGGGTGGGGTGGGTAGGGATGGGAAGGACGGTGGATTGAGACAGACATTATTACCCTATATACATGTATGAAAAAAATTGTAATAAAATAAAATAAAAATGAAAAAATAGAACTACCATTTGATAGAGTAATTCCACTTCTGGAATTGCCCATATTCATTGCAGCACTATCCACAATATTAGGTTATGGAATCAACCTAAGTGTCCATCAATGAATGAGTGGCAAAAGAAAATGTGGTATGTATACACAATGGAATACTATTCACAAGTGACAACAAGGATGGGATCGGAGGACATTTTGCTAAGTGAAATAAGCCAAACAGAAACACAAGTATTGCATGTTTTCATGTTATGTAGAATCCAGAACAACTGAACTCCTAGAAACAGAGTAGAATAGTGGCTACCTGAAGCAGGGGTTGGCAGAAATGGGGCGAGGATAACCAAAGGGTACAAAGTCTCAGTTTTGTTTTGTTTTGTTTTGTTTTTTTGGTACTGGGGATTGAACCCAGGGGCTCTCCACCACTGAGCCACATCCCCAGCCCTATTTTGTATTTTATTTAGAGACAGGGTCTCACTGAGTTGCTTAGGGCCTTGCTAAGTTGCTGAGGCTGGCTTTGAACTCGTGATCCTCCTGCCTCAGCCTCCCAAGTGCTGGGATTACAGGCGTGCGCCACCGCGCCCGGCTTAAGTCTCAGTTTTATAAGAGGAATAAGTTTGATTTTGGGTGTTTAAAAAACAAATCTAACCACAGCATGATTAATGTAGCAAATAATTGAGTACTGCATGTTTTAATATCACTGAAAGAGTAGATCTCAAATGTTATCACAAAACACATCAAATATTTGACTGGATGGATGAGTTAATTGGTTGGATGTAATCATTCTACACTGTATTCAGAAATCACAATGCTTAGTACTGCATATATATATATATATATATGCAACTATATTTTTCAATGTATAATAAAAATTATGAAACTATATTATCCACTAATTGTTTACAGAAGAAAATACACATTTTCCATTAAATAGAAAAAAGGAGGTCTGAAGAGGTGGTCGGCGAGGTGGGCACCTCCAGCCAGGCTCCTGGCGGCGCCGCTTCTGTGCGTTCCCTAGTGGGAAGCGCCTTGCCCGCAGACTGCAAGTGCCGTGAGGTCAGGAATCTTACACCTGACGTGTAGTAGAAATTCAGATATCCATGCAAACCTGAAGAAAAAGCAGTTTCTTCCTCCTAAGCCATGGCATATCAATTATACAGAAATACCACTTTGGGAAACAGTCTTCAGGAGAGCCTAGATGAACTCATACAGTCTCAACAGATCACCCCCCAACTTGCCCTTCAAGTTCTACTTCAGTTCGATAAGGCTATAAATTCAGCATTGGCTCAGAGGGTCAGGAACAGAGTCAATTTCAGGGGCTCTCTAAATACATACAGATTCTGCGATAATGTGTGGACTTTTGTATTGAATGATGTTGAATTCAGAGAGGTGACAGAACTTATTAAAGTGGATAAAGTGAAAATTGTAGCCTGTGATGGTAAAAATACTGGCTCCAATACTACAGAATGAATAGAAAAAGAAATGACTTTTTCAGACCATCTTCTGTTATTATTCATCACTTTTTGAAGAGAAGCAAAGAAGAGACTTTTTAAATTTATTCTAGCATTGCATAAATGACTACACTGTACTGTACTATCAGAATTCCAGCAAAAAGAAGCTTATAACTATATTCTCTTACATTACCTTTATTATACAGCATGAAGAAACATAACTTTTTTTTAATGACAAATCACAAGTTGTTGCCTTAAGAACATTCTTTAATAAACTCATTTTAAAACTCAAAAAAAAAGAAAAAAGAAAAAAGGAATAAAATATTGATATATGCTAAAACATGTATGAATCTTGAAAACATCATGCTAAATGAAATATGCTAGTTACTAGCTACAAAAGACCATATATGATATGATTTTGTATATATGAAATGTCTAGAATAGGTAACTCTAGACAGAAAAGAAAATTCGTGGCTGCTTAGGAGTGATGGAGCAGAAGGAAGGAGAGAATGGGGAGGTGATAGAGGGTATGGGTTTCTTTCTGAGGTAATGAAAATGTTCTAAAACTGACATGGTGACATTTGTATACACTTGTGACATTCCAAAAACCACTGAACTGTAAATACGTAAATGGATGAATTGTATGTAAATTATCTCAAAATGTTATAAAAAAGAGAAGTGGCAATTAAATGGAACATATGGTTTTGGACTGTATCTTTTTTAGTATAGGACATTATCAGGACAACTGGGAAAATTTGAATGGGGTCTGAGGACTGGACATCAGCAGAACATCAGTGTTAATTTCCTGATTGTAATGGTTGTATTTCACCAACGTAGGAGAATATCCTTTTTGTGGGACATGCACATCATTATTTGTACTAGTGAGGACTAATATTTTAATATTTATGACAGAGAATCACTGTAGGTAACTGACTCTCCAACATCTAGGGAAAAAAGGATTATTGCAGCTTTTCTGTACATTTAAGATGCTTCAAAATAAAAATATGTTTTGTGAAAGAAAAAAAGTAAATTTCTTTTTTTTTAATATTTTTATTAGTTGTTGATGAAACTTTATTTACTTATTTATATGTGGTGCTGAGAATCAAACCCAGTGCCTCACACATGCTAGGCAAGCCCTCTACCACTGAGCCACAACCCCAGCCCAAGAGTAAATTTCTTATGTGAAAAAAGGTTTGATTAGGTTAAGGGACTTGAAAGGAAGATCTTATTTTGGATTATCTGGGTTGACCCTAAGTATAATCACATGTATCCTTATAAAATTATGCAGAAGGATATTTCAAACAGAAGAGGAGGCAATGTAACCTTGATGGCAATGGGATGGTGTAGACAAAAACCAAATAATGTCTGCAGCCACCAAAAGCTAGAAGAAACAAAGAATGGATTTTTCTCTAGAGCAGCTGAAAAGTGGCCGGATTGACACCTTGATTTTGTATTTCTGGATTCCAGTACTATGAGAATATAAATTTCTGTTGTTTTAAACCACCAACTTGATGGCAATTTGTTATGGCAACCACATAAAATGCTTGCTGAACCCTTACCAAAGGCCCTCCAAACCAAGCCTATATCAGCCACCACCTTCTGTGCTTTTCCATAAAGCATTTAATCAAAAAGAGTCACTCTTGGAACAATGTCAGCAAAAATAGCAACGTAGGCAGCTCCAAGAGCCCATCCTTTCACAGAAATATGAAAGGAAATCAATTTAAAACTGTCAGAAGCAATTTGGTCAGAACTCTGGAAAATAGTCAGATGCACAATCAAGAAAAATGCAACTTTAAAAGAATAGGAAAGCTTCATGGCAATTTTCCTTGCTCATCCCCTATCCCCTAACCAGTCCAGTTACTGTCTTAAAAACAGAAGCCCATGTTGCCAGTATGGGACCCTGGTCCCTGGTTCTGGAAAGAGCATAAATAATCTTATTTGCAATTTACTGCATTTGTCTTAACCGTATGGAAGTTATCTGAAGCAAGGTACTTATCTCCATTTTGCCTAATTCAGAACTCATTCAGGGTGAAAAGGTGAAGGACATTCCTTAGAAACATTGTAACATGAACAAACAATTCAAGGCTACATAAATCAAAATTTATGGTTGGCATGTACAATAGAATGACAAAATCCTTTTTTAAAAAAAAGCTGGGAAGAGAATTTATTTGGGAAATTAGGGCATTTAAAATTGTCTCTGTATACGGGGCAATTTAGAAAATGTCACAAGTGATAAGAGGAAGCCCTATGTTAAAAAAAGAATGTTAACTAAAGAAAAAGGTAAATTTTCACTTCTGAACAGATCTGTAGGCTCAGTGCAAACAGGGAGTGAAGGCTGAGAAAGAGTTGTTAGAGTCTCTCTTCACAACAAGGCAGGCCTCACCCAGCTCCTCTTTTCAGACACTGAGCTCCATTTTATAATTTTAGTTCCTAGTATTGAAGGAGTACCCTCATATAAAGTCAATTTATAAAGGCTTCCCCGCTCTTTCCCCTCCCCTTGTTCAAGGAAATCTCTGTCAAAGCATTATCTAAACAAGTTAAAGGAACAGAAACTTCAGAGAGTCCACATATGACAAATAATAAAAATTTTACAAAAACAGTTTAGAACAGTATTAAACAAACAGTTACATCTACTTCAAGTAACACAAACGCTGAAGAGGGGTAAGAACCTGATTTCAAAAAAAAACCTGATTTCCAGACTTATAACATTATTCAAAATGTTCAGTTTTCAACAAAAATTTTCCAAATGCAAAATTACCAATAAAGTATAAACCATTCCCAGAAGGAATTAATGGACACTCTGCCTGAGGAAGCATAGATATTGGACATACTAAACAAAGACTATAAATCCACTGTCTTGAATATGCTCAAAGGGATAAGGAAACCATGAACAGATATCTAAAGGAAAGATAGGAGAATAATAATGTTACAGTCCCCAAGAAATAAAATTCTCAAATACCATGTCCCAGAAATGGAACAAACGATTCCCAGAAACCACGGGGTGACCTTTAAATTAAGGAAGTTGGAAAATCCCTAAAGGCCTAAATATACCAGGAGGAAGCGATCGCTAACATCTGCTTCTGCAGCGTGGCTTGTTTGCATTGGCTAGAAACAGTGACTACACCCCCACCACTCACACGTCATTTTCCCTATAAATGCTGACAACAAAGGAACTAGCATGCAATTCCCCTCCATTCCGCTTTTAGGTGTATGGGTGTCCGTCGCTGGCCAGCTATAATAAAACCTTCTTTTGGCTTTACGTGAATGACTTGGATGATCTCGTTCTCGTCAGGCAGAACATTTGGAGGTCCCACCGAGATTTGATTTCTCCTAGCCCTCACACCTATATTGGCCTCCTGTGGCGGTTGCCTGGGAGCCCTACCCAGAGTAGAGGGGAGCTCCTGAGAGATGTGCCTCAGCCTCACTCTCGGGGGCACGTCTGGCCCATATTCAGGACACTCCTCTGGATGAAGTCACCTGGTATCCTGTCTGTCTTGGTGAGTTGGCTCTCTGGGGGACAAGGTCAGACTGGATGCAGTCGCTTACACCAAGTCCCAGGACAGGCCAAGACGTCGCTCCTGTCCACTGGTAGGCCTCCCCACGTGGCCTACTCTGGTCACTGTCTGTCTGTTTGTATTTATCTTGTCAGCCTGGTTGGTCACTGTTTGCGTCTTCGCTTTGCTTTCTGTGTCACATCTCTCTCCGGGACGATCTACTATGGTACAGAATCAGTCAACTGCATGCCCCACTGTTCTAACTTGATTTTTAGATAATTTTCAGGACTTCCAAAAATGCGCCTCTGACTATGGAGCTTCTGTTAATGAATTTGACTTAAGAAAGTTTTGTGAATCAGAATGGCCCACTTTGGAGGTCAGTTGGCCCCCTCAGGGAACAACGGACCTCCCTACTGCCCTCATGGTCCAAAAGGTCATATTTGGGTGGCCAGGTCATCCTAACCAGGTACCCTACATTCAAATTTGGATTGACGTACTAACCAATAAGCCAAAAGGGCTTAAGTATTGCCTTTCAGATTCTGCGTCCTCTAGTTCAGGAACTAGGAGACACCGCACCATTTTGGTGACAAAGGCGAGACCAGATGCAAGACCCCACAAACCCCCCATTCCGGACACCCCAGAAGAGGGAGATCCTTATCTCCCTAGACCCCCACCCTTCCCTACCCCTCCACCAGTCACCTCGGCCCCCCACCCTCCTCACCCAGACCTCCCTTCCCCTCCCCATACCAGGACTGGAGCTCCCTATACAGGTAAGTCCCAGCCCCTGTTCTTCCTCTGAGATTAGCCCCTTCCCACAGGGCCATTTCATGGTATATGTACCTTTCACTACCGGTGACATATAATTAGAAGAACCAGAACCCATCTTTCTCTGATGAGTCACAAGGGCTCATATCCCTTTTAGAGTCTGCTTTCTTCACTCATCAACCCACCTGGGATGACTGCCAACAGCTACTGCAGACCCTGTTCACCTCGGAGGAAAGAGAGCACATTCAGAGGGAAGCCAGAAGATCCATTTTGGGACCAAATGGACTGCTCACCCATGATCCTGGCTGCCTAGAAAGGGCTTTTCCCTCCTCCCACCCCAACTGGGATCCTAACAATGATGAAGGTAAGGAGGCTCTAGACTGGTTTCTCCAGACTCTGCTGAGGGGAGTGTGCGCTGCTGCCTGAAGGCCCACTAAGCTTTCAAAGGTGAGCAAAACTATACAAGGCCCAAACGAGTCCCCCAACGCATTCCTGGAGCGAGTACTGCAGGCCTACCATTTATACACCCCCATAGTTCTAGAGACCCTGAAAATAGGAGAGCTATTAACATAACCTTTGTAACCCAATCAGCCCCTGATATCAGAAAAAAGTTACAAAAGTTAGAAGGATTTGAAGGAAAGGTAATGTCGGAACTGGTGGTAATAGCCCAGCGGATCTATAATAATAGAGACCCTCCCGAGGAAAGGCAGACTAAAAGATTGACTAAGGCCTACTGGTTGCTACCAGAACACTACCCAACCCCTCCACTAGAGGGCCACCCTTCCCTAGAAGCTGGGAACTACAGAAAGTCCAATGTGCTTACTGCAAAGAAAAAGGACACTGGAAAAATGAATGTCCTCTTAAGACTAAAAACCAGAGACAAAAGAGACAAAAACCAGAAAAGGTTTTGCAATTAGAAGAGGAGAACTGAAGGGGCTGAGGCTCTATTCAGATGAGTCCCCGAGAGCCTTTGGTAACTTTACAAGTGGGGGGCAAACCTGTGAGGTTCCTAGTGGATACTGGAGCCACTTAGTGTTGCAACAGGCTGAGGAACCCTGTCGAAACCTACAGTCCCCATCCAAGGGGCCACAGGAGAGACTCAACACTGTTCTTGGACAAGGGCAAGAATCACTGATTTGGGTAGGGGAACCATTACTCACTCTTTCTTGGTGATGCCAGACTGTCCGTATCCCTTATTGGGAAGAGACTTATTACATAAACTACAAGCCACCTTATCTTTTTCCTAAGACTCTGCCCATCTGAAGTTTGGCTCCCCTACCCATATCTTGTTGCCCTGCCCATTGGGGGAAGAATATCAATTAATCCCAGATGGAAGTCTAGCTAAGGGCCTACTAAAGGACTCTAGCTTTTATGACAATTGTGATACTAGAGAGACTTTATTAAACTCCTTCCTCATGGAATTCCCTGAGGTATGGGCCGAATCCAACCCTCCTGGACTGGCTACACACCAGCCTCCCATCATTGTCCAGTTGACCAGCAATGCCACTCCAATTAGGGTAAAACAGTACCCTATCAGCCAAAAGGGCTGGCTGGAAATTGCCCCACACATCAATAGGTTAAAAGCAGACGAATCCTAATACCCTGTAAGTCGACCTGGAACACTTGCCCTCCTGCCAGTCCAAAAACCTGGAACAGATGATTACCATCCAGTGCAGAATTTAAGAGCAGTTAACAGATGGGCAGAAACACTCCACCCCACGGTACCCAATCCTTATACTCTGTTGAGCCTATTATCTCCACAGTACCAAGTCTACACGGTGCTGGACCTGAAGGATGCCTTCTTCAGTCTTCCATTGGCAGCAGTAAGTCAGCCCATTTTTGCTTTTGAATGGACTGATCCAGAGAATGGGTAGACAGGACAATTGACCTGGACAAGATTGCCACAGGGGTTTAAAAACTCCCCTACTTTGTTTGATGAGGCCCTTGGTCAAGATCTGCAAAGTTACAAGCAGAAACACCCAGAAGTTACCTTGCTCCAGTATGTAGATTACCTACCTCTGGCTGCAGGGACCTACTCTGAGTGAAAAGATGCTACCAGGGATTTACTAAATGCCCTACAAGCCCTAGGGTACCGAGTACTGCCAAAAAGGTCCAACTGTGTTCTAAAGAGGTAACTTACCTAGGGTATAAATTATATGAAGGACAAAGGTGTTTATCAGGAAAGAGGGTTCAAGCAGTCCTCCAAATCCCTCCTCCCACCACTAAGAGACTTATGGATCGCAGGGTTTGCTGAAATTGCCCAACCCTTGTATAAGGCAACCAAGGGGCAAGGGGAAGAAATTAATTGGACTAAAACGGACGCTAAAGCCTTCCAAGATCTAAAAGGGGCTCTAACCCAAGCCCCAGCCCTGGTTCTCCCGGACATCAAAAAACCTTTCCATCTGTACCTGGCAGAGAAAAGAGGAATAGCTAAAGGGGTGTTAACCCAAACTTTGGGACCATGGAAGAGGCCAGTGGCTAATTGTCTAAACGCCAGAACCCTGTCACTACTGGCTGGCCCAACTGCTTGAGGGCAACCGCAGCTACTGCCCTACTGGTCAAGGAGGCTACTAACTAACATTGGGACAAGAACTCATAATCACCGCTCCCCATGGGGTTGAAACAATACTAAAGGCTCCACCCAACAAGTGGAAAACCAGCACCAGACTAACCCACTACCAGGTTGTTTTGGAATTTTGCCAAGCTTGGTCTTTTTAATTTAAACTGGCAGGTTTGAGGTTGTATTTACCAGACCGACACAGAAATACAATTAATAAAAATACATTTATTAGTTAAAGAAAAAGACAATAATAATATTAAAAGGAATATTTACAAAGTGCACCCCAGCCGAACAATCTCACCGATCAAGCACTGGAAATCATCACAGGCACTGCCACAATAGTCAGCACTGGAAAAAGCATCATCACAGGCACTGTGGTGGTTAGCACTGGAAATCATTACAGGCAACACAGCAGTTCTCACTGAAGCAATCGAAATCCACCACTCTCGTCTATTGTTCCCTTTTTACAGTTTTTTAAGTGGACATACAAGTCATTGTCTGGCGTTATCAAACCAGCCCCATATATTATTATAAAACTTGAGTTCCTGGATCTGGCCAGGAGCCGAGTTCCCAAGGATATTGTTGTTGTGTTCTGTTCCATTTGAGTTCAAAAACGTCCCAGAACATTTATGGGATTCCAAACAATGTTATATTTCTCATTTGTCCACTCCTTTTGTTATGTCTACCAAGCATTCTGACCTTAGGTAGCTCACCATCAAAAACCATAAACAAAGCTATTAGGAATTTTCCATACACAGGCTCTATTTTTGGACCCACAGCAAATAAAGTTTTCAGCTACCATGACTTTAAACCCTGCCACCTTGCTCCCTGATGATGATCCCTCCCAGCCCATGCATGACTGTCTAGATATTTTAAACAGTTTCCAAGGGACCAGATCAGATTTACAGGACACACCATGGGACAATCCTGAGGAAGAACTCTTCACAGATGGCTGCAGCTTCATGGTGGATGGCATCAGATATGCTGGAGCTGCTGTGGTCACCATAAATAAGGTCACCTGGGCTCAAGCCCTGGGACATGGAACCTCAACCCAAAAAGAAGAATTGATTGCTCTAACCCAGGCCTTAAGATTTAGTAGGGACAAAACTGTTAACATCTACACAGACAGTCGATATGCCTTTGCTACTGCACATGTGCACAGGGCCATCTATAAAGAAAGAGGTTTATTAACCTCAGGAGGAAAGGCTGTCAAAAATGTCCCAGAGAGCCAGGCACGGTGGCGCACGCCTGTAATCCCAGCACTTGGGAGGCTGAGGCAGGAGGATCATGAGTTCAAAGCCAGCCTCAGCAACTTAGCAAGGCCCTAAGCAACTCAGTGAGACCCTGTCTCTAAATAAAATACAAAATAGGGTTGAGGATGTGGCTCAATGGCTTAGTATCCCTGAGTTCAATCCCTGGTTCCAAAAAAAATTTTTTTTTTAATTAAAAAAAAAATGTCCCAGAGATACTGGCCTTGCTGGAGGCTATCTGGCTACCAAAGCGAGTCACTATCATACATTGCAAAGCCCATCAAAAGGGAGAAACTGCCGGGCGTGGTGGCGCACGCCTGTAATCCAAGCGACTTGGGAGGCTGAGTCAGGAGGATCACGAGTTCAAAGCCAGCCTCAGCAACTTAGTGAGGCCCTAAGCAACTCAGTGAGACCCTGTCTCTAAACAAAATACAAAATAGGGCCGGGGATGTGGCTCAGTGGCCGAGTGTCCCTGAGTTCAATCCCTGGTTCAAAAAAAAAAAAAAAAAGGGAGAAACTATAGAAATAGGAGGAAATAATTTTGCAGACCAAACAGGAAAAGAGATTGCCCTAAGACCAGTGGGGCCATTAACCATTCTCCCAGCTCTCCCTGAGTGCATCCTACCTTCAGAGCCTGCCTATTCAGAACAGGGCAACACAAAAATCAAGCAACTTGAGAGACATAAAGACTCAAAAGGATGGGCTACTCTGCCAGATGGCAGATTATACTTGCCAGAGGACATTGGCTGAATTTTAATTCATCATTTACATCAAGGGACCCACCTGGGTGAGTCAAAGCTAACAGATTTACTCCGCAGAGGATACTATTTCCCAGGAATGCAGCGCCAAATATAGTCCACCATTTCATGGTGCCCATCCTGCATTCAGGTAAATGCTAAAAGAATTATAGGTTCATCTCATGAGCCCAGATATCGAGGATTAACTCCAGGAAAACATTGGGAATTGGACTTTACTGAGGTAAAACCCAGCAGATATGGACATAAGTATTTGCTTGTTTTGTAGATACATACTCGGGATGGACTGAGGCATTTCCTACCAAGACAGAAACAGCTCAGATTACAGTTAAAAAGCTACTTCAGGAAATCATTCCCAGACTTGGCCTCCCACTATCCATAGGGTCCAACAATGACACCACCTTTATGGCAAAAATAACCCAATCCTTGTAAGTGCTCTAGGGATTATTTGGAAACAACATTCTCCTTCTGGACCTCAAAGTTGAGGTCGGGTAGAAAGGATAAACAGGACCTTAAAGGAAACAATAACTAAAGTAATCCTGAAGACTGGCAAAACATGGTAGACCTCCTTCCCTTTGCCCTCCTTCAGGTATGCTGTACCCCTTATACAAAAGGGGTTACCCCCTTTGAAATCATGTTTGGAAGACCCCCACCCCTGTTACCTAAGCTGGACACATCCACAATTCATTCCATGGCTAGTGATCATCTTCTCAGTTCCCTATAGGTGTTACATCAAGTACAAATGGACATAAGTCAGGTTTGGGGGGAACCCTACACACCCAATCCAAGGGACCAAAAGGACCTACATTCCTTCCAGCCCAGAGATTTGGTATACACCAAGACACTGCCATCCTCATCCTTGGAACCCCCATGGACCAGACCCTGGACCATAATTATAACAACTCCCACTGCTGTTATGGTTGCCAGGAAATCTGCGTGAATACACTGGACTCACATCAAGTCAGCTCCTGCTCCAAAACCGGAGGACCCTACCAGAAGATGGTCAATCCAACGGACAGACAATCCTCTAAAGTTAAGACCTATAAAATCCCCCTAACTACATCATACTTACTATTAGCTGTAACCCCTATTGTAATGCCTGCTGAGTGTCCCTCTGACTATTCCCTGCATGGTATTTTCTCTGCCTACACATATGTTCCTATTAGTTGCTATAGAAAAAAAAATAGATTGCACACACAGGGAAAATGTTATTGGGCAGGAATTAAAAAAGCCCCACTCACAGGAGTTAGCTGCCCTTGGTCCTCCCAGGGAACACTGGGAAAAACCTTCTGTTGGACCAGAGTGACTCACCAAGGAATGTCAGATGGAGGAGGGGTCCAAGACCAAGATAGACATCAAGAAGTTTTCGCCCAGATCCTTAAAATCTTATAAGGCCTGTTCCATCCCACTCTTAAGCCTCTCAATCTGTCCATTAAATGGGAACCCCTACCTCAGGGCCAAATAGTAGTCCCTTATATGGCCATATAGTTTTGAAATGCTTACCTGACAAATGGTCTGGGACTTGTGCTCTAGTTGAGCTTTTTCCTATGATAGATGATCTAGAGGGGACAGCAAAAGCCCCTGTACCTGTGATGGAAGACATCAGAGCCAGGGAGCCCCAAGCAGTCCAACTGGTACCCCTTCTAGATACTTTAGGAATTTCTGGAGGACTACTATTGATTCCTTAGCAGCTGTAGTGTTACAAAACTGGGGGGGGGACTGGATTTGCTGACTGCTGAAAAAGGGGGATTATGTCTATTTTTACAGGAGGAATGTTGCTTTTATGTAAATCGATCAAGGATAGTCGGAGATAAGGTAAAGGCCTTACAAGACTTCTACACAGTCAATATGCCAAACTAGAAAAACCTCATACTCCAACTAAGTCCCCTAAACAAGGATTTGTTAGTATATATAAGACCAGTGGGGAATGTTACAGTCCCCAAGAAATAAAATTCTCAAATACCGTGTCCCAGAAATGGAACAAACAATTCCCAGAAACCAAGGGGTGACCTTTAAATTAAGGAAGTTAGAAAGTCCTAAAGGCCTAAATATACCATCAGGAGGGAGAGATAGCTAACCACTAATCGTTAACATCTGCTTCTGTAGTGTGGCTTGCTTGCATTGGCTAGGAACAGTGCAACAGTGACTACACCACTCACCCCACTCACACGTCATTTTCCCTATAAATGCTGACAACAAAGGAACTAGTGCATGCGATTCCCCTCCACACTGCTTTTAGGTGTATGGGTGGTCATTGCTGGCCAGCTATAATAAAGGCTTCTTTTGGCTTTATGCAAAAAGCTTGGATGATCTCGTTCTCATTGGGTATAACAATATATGGAAAAATAGTAAATAACATAAAATGAATAGATCTTTTAAAAGAATCAACCAGAAATATTGAGCAAAGAATTAGAAAAACTGAAATGAAAGAACTTACTAGTGGGCTGGGGATATAGCTCAGTTGGTAGAGTACTTGCCTTGCAAGCAAAAGGCCCTGGGTTCAATCCCCAGCACCACAAAAAAAAAACCCACTAGAGAGTTTCAATATCAGTTTTGAACAGGCAAGAAAGGGAATCAGTGAACTTGACAATAGATCTGTTAAAATTATCCAGTCTGAGCAGTATAAAGATAAAAGAATAAAGAAAAATAAACTGAATGGAGCCTGAGTCCTGTGACACATCATCAATTTTACAAACACACATTATACAAATTCCAAAATGAGAGGACAGATGCAGAAAGAATATTTGAAGAATGAAAGGTATATTCGAATGACAGAAAATCTTGATCAAAGACATGGATATGCACATCCATGAAGCTCAATGAATTCCAAGTAGGGTAAAATCAGAGGTTCACAATGAGGCACATTATAATAAAACTGTTATAGCCAATGGTAAAGAGGGACTCTTGAAAGAAGCAGGAGAGAAACAACTTATCATGTGTAAGAGATCCTCAAAAAGCTTACTAGCAGATATCCTGTTAGAAATTGTGAAGGCCAGAAGGAGGATCTCAAGTTCAAACCCAGCCTCAGCAACTTAGTAAGGCCCTAAGCAGCTCAAAGAGGCTGTCTCTAATAAAATATAGAAGAGGGCTGGGGATGTGGCTCAGTGGTTAAGCACCCCTGGATTCAATCCCTGGTGCTCCCCAAAAAAGTCAAACACAAATTTTAAAATACCTTTGAAGCAATCAGTGAGCAGACTCCTAAGGTTTTTCTTTCTTTTCTTTTTTTTTTTTTTTTTGGTTGATTCATTCATACTTAATTTGAGAAGATTTTTTAGCAACTTGTCTTTGCTGAGTTTTCCTAAAACATTGTTAGAGAAATTAGACCAGAGACTCTGCACCTAATAGAAGAGAAAATAGGTCCAAATCTTCATCATGTTGGCCTAGGACCAGATTTCCTTAACATGACTCCGAAAGCACAAAAAATAAAAGCTGGAATCAATGATTGGGATAGAGTCAAACTAAAAAGCTTTTTCTCAGCAAAGGAAACAATCAGCAATGTGAAGAGAGAGCCTTCAGAGTGGGAGAAAATCTTTGCCACACACACTTCAGATAGAGCACTAATCTCCAGAATCTACCAAGTACTCAAAAATCTTTACACCAAGAACACTAATAACCCAAGCAATAAATGGGCCAAGGAAATGAACAGACACTTTACAGAGGAAGATCTACAAGCAATCAACAGATATATGAAAAAATGTTCAACATCCCTTGTTATAACAGAAATGCAAATCAAAACCACCTTAGGATTTCATCTTACCCCAATTAGAATGTCTTTTATTAAGAACACAGGCAACAACAGGTGTTGGTGAGGATGTGGGGAAAAGGGTACACTCATTCATTGCTGGTGGGAGTGCAAGTTGGTGCAGCCACTCTGGAAAGCAGTGTGGAGATTCCTTAGAAAACTTGGAATGGATCCACCATTTGACCCTGCTATCCCACTCCTTGGCCTATACCCAAAGGACTTAAAATCAGATTACAACAGGGATGCAGCCACATCAATGTTCATAGCTCCTCAATTCACAATAGCTAGATTATGGAATCAACCTAGATGCCGTTCAGTAGATGAATGGATAAAGAAACTGTGGTATATATACACCATGGAATATTACTCAGCCATAAAGAAGAATAAAATTACGGCATTTGTAGGTAAATGGATGATGTTGGAGACTGTTATGCTAAGTGAGATCAGCCAATCCCAAAAATCCAAAGGCCGAATGGTCTCACTGATAAATGAATGATGATGCATAATGCGGGGGGGGGAGGGTGGCAAGAAGGGAGGAAGGATAGCATGGAGGGAAGGGAGGGGGGGGGTCGGGGTGGGGGGGTAAAAATAATAACAGAAATTGTGACAGATATCACTGCCCTGTGTACATGCATGAACACACAGATGGTGTGATTCTACTTTGTGCACAACCAGTGAAACAATAGCTGTACAACATTTGTGTTCAATGAATCAATAAGTAAATAAAATTAAAAAATAAAAATAAAAAAAAACATTGTTAGATTTCCGGATAATTTATTTCCTATTTTCATTCAAAAAAAAAAAAGAAAAGAAAAGAAATTGTGAAGGACAGAAAAGAATGAGATAACACTTTCAAACTATTGAAGAGAAAATAACAGTCAAAAATTAGGTCCATGATTTAGAACCGACAGTGCTGACAGCCCATCTAATGCAGGGTTGAGTGGGGTGGAGGGTTGGGAATGGTCCTAAGAGGTGGTAGGAGAAGGAGCAAATCATTCCTTGGAAACATAGAAGTGGGAGCTGAAGCCTAAATTCTAGAAGGATGAATGAATACTGTGCTTTATGGGCATCTTTATGAAGCAAAGTGTTTGCCATAAAGGATAATCAAGTGAAACACTTCATACATTACATTGGTCAGAATGAAAACTGGGATGGATAAAATTTGAGACAAATGGGTTGCAGAAAGCAGAGTAGTCAAATATGTAGACACCAGTCTGCACAAATAGCAACAACTTCAAAAATCCAATCAGAGATATATGCCCAGGAAAAAAAGAAAAAGGCTGCCCTGGGAAAGATGACATGGTCTGCAACAGAAAAGTGTTGAAATGAAAAACAATAAAAAAGAAAGAAAAAACAGAAAATACCTTGAAATGGAGTGAGTCAGCCCAGGCTGCCTGGAGGAAAAGAGCCCAGGTAAATCTTACTGTTGAAAACAAGGAAATTCTTTTCTTTTTTTTTTCTTTTTTTTTTTTTTTGGCCATGCTGGAGATTGAACCCAGGGCCTTGTGCTTATGAGGTAAGCACTCTACCAACTGAGCTACATCCCCAGCCCAAAAACAAGGAAATTCTTAAGGACAGAATTGAAGTTAAATATTCCTAAAGAGATGGCTTGTTGATGACTGGGACTTAATTACTGGACAAAATCAGCTCTTAAATCTGCCTGTCAAGAAGAATGCAAATTCTGTTCTAGAAGATTATGTGAAATCCAAGAAATCTGGAGGAAACCCAGATAATAAATAATATGTTGTTAAAGAAATTATGGCAGAGATGAAAAAAATACTTCAATGTCATGTTTGGCACTCAGACATTATAAATTTGAGAGACCACAGTATGCTGAAATCCTTGCAGATCACCCTGGTACACATATGTTCAGGGTATGAAGTACCACATCTACTGAGATTACTTGTAAAAAGTGGAGAAATATTATCCTATACACCTCTGGACAAGGAAATTCTTGTTTTATTATTGAATTATCTTTACAATTTCCTAACATACATGACAAAGACTTCTGAAACTTTGTGTTTAGTGCTGGGTAACTCCTGCTGAGTAACCTCGGAAAGCTACCTGAAAGGTGAGGATACTGTCTTATGTTTGAATCTCTATAAATACATTATTTTTATTTTATTTGTTCTAATTAGTTATACATGACAGCAGAATGCATTTTGATTCATTGTGAATGAATGGAGTACTATTCATTTCTCTGGTTGTACATGATGTACCTTTTGTACAATCATGCAAATACCTAGAGTAATGATGTCAATCTCATTCCACCATCTTTCCCACTCCCTGCCCCATTCCCTCCCCTCCTACCCCTCTGCCCAATCCAAAGTTCCTCCATTCATCCCCCTCCCATACATTATGGATCAGCATCCACATATCAGAGAAAACATTCTATAAATACATTTTGTTGCCAGGCACGGTGGCCCACGCCTGTAATTCCAGCACTTGGGAGGCTGAGGCAGGAGGATCTCGAGTTCAAAGTCAGTCTCAGCAACTTAGCAAGGCCCTAATCAACTCAGTGAGACCCTGTCTCTAAATAAAATACAAAATAGGGCTTGGAATGTGGCTCAGTGGTGAGTGCCTCTGGGTTCAATCCCCAGTACCCCAAAAAAAAAAAATACATTTTGTTTTCAACCATTCTCATAAAAATTATGTACTTTGAAGATATTAGTGTGTAACAGAATATGTTTTATCTTTTAAACATGGAAAATAAAAGAGGCTACAGCTAATGTGTCTTCTCAATTTTATTGGTGCATAATAATTATGCATAATGTTGGGATTCATGATAACATGATATATGCATGTAAAATAATTTTGTCAATTTCATTTCCCACTACCTCCTCCTGCCTTTCCTTTTTACCTCCCACTTATTCCTTCATCTAACCTACTGGTGTCCCTTCTATTTTCATGAGATCTCTTTTTTCTCTCTATTTCCACATATAAGAGAAAACATTTGACCTTTGACTTTCTGAATCTGGCTTATTTTGCTTAATGTGATGCTCTCCAGTTCAATTCATTTTCCTGCAAAGGACATCATTTTATTTTTCTTCATGGCTGAATAAAAGTCCATTGCATATATATACATGTAGGCTGATTCCATAACTTGGCTATTGGGAATTGTGCTGCTATAAACATGGGTATGCATGTATTGCTATATAAAGGCCAAATGACCTCTCTGATAAGGAATGATGATGCATAATGCGGGATGGAAGGGGGGCAAGAATGGAGGAAGGATGGATAGCCAAGTGGAAAGGAGGGGGTGGGTTTGGGGTGGGGGGATAAGAATAATAACAGAATGTGTGACAGACATCATTGCCCTGTGTACATGTATGAATGCACAGATGGTGTAACGCTACTTTGTGTACAACTAGAGAAACAATAGCTGTACTTCATTTGTGTTCAATGAATCAAAATTAAATAAATTTAAAAAAAAATACTGGTCTGCAGTTTTCTTTCTACGATGTGTCCATATCTGGTTTTGTTATCAGGGTGTTACTAGCTTTGTAGAATGAGTTTGGGAGTGTTCCCTCCTTTTCTATTTCATGGGATAATGTGAAAAGAATTGTCATTAGTTGTTTTTAAAAAATCCAGTAGAATTTAACTGCGAATCTGAGTTCCTGGTCCTAGGCTTTTCTTTGTTGGGAGACTTTGTATGACTGCTTCAATCTCATTGTTTGTTGGTCCATTTAGATTTTCTATATCCTCTTGGTTCAATTTTGTTAATTCATGTGTGCCTAGAAATTTATCCAACTCTTCTCCTAGATTTTCCAATTTATTGGAATAAATATTTTCAAAATAGTCCCTAATGATCATCTGGATTTCAATGATTCTGTTGTGATATCTCCTTTCTTGTCTCAAATTTTATTAATTTGACTCCTATCTTTTGGTTAGGATGAATATCAGTTTATCAATCTTGCTTAAATTTTCAAAGAACTCTTTGATTCACTGAACCTTTGTAATTTTTATTCTCTATTTCAATTATTCCAACTATGATCTTAATTACTTCTTTCTGTCTGCTAGTTTTTGGGATCTATTAGTTCTTGGTTTTCTAAGACCTTGAAATGAAATAATGAGGTGAATTATTTGGGATTCTTGTGATGTTTCTGATTTTTTATGTAGGCATTCAAATCTAAAAACTTTCCTCTTAGAACCACCTTCATAGTGTCCCAGAAATTCTGATACATTGTATATCTACCCTCAATTGATTTTAAGAATTTTTAAAGTTCTCCCCTGGTTTCTTCTATAATCCATTCATTTCTCAAAGGTGTATTGATCAATCTCCCCGTGTTTACATAGTTTCTGTAGTTATTCTTGCTCTTGATTTGTCCTTTTTTCATTTAAATATTGCTACCTGTATATTTAATGATGAATAATCAAGATACATACTGTAAAGTATTTAATCATCTAGTTGACAAAACTGTTTTTGAATATTACAACTTCTATTCTTTTGATGCTATTCACTTTTATATGTATTAATGCCATATGACAAACAATAATTTCTAGTTCCAAAGGTCAACTTAATGTATATAGTTGAACACATTCATCCAGTTGTGCTCCTTTTTAAAAGTGGTGTTTAAAGTAAAGAGTTTATTCTTCTCAAGTCATTCATATTATTCTTTCAGCATTTTATCTTTGTTCAGAATGTTGACAAATGAAATTTTGACCTGTCGTGGGTTTTTGTTTTTGTTTTTGTTTTTGTTTTTGTTTTTGGAACTGGGGATTGAACTCAGGGGTACTTGGTCACTGAGCCACATCCCCAGCGCTATTTTGTATTTTATTTAGAGACAGGGTCTCACTGAATTGCTAAGGGCCTCGCTAAGTTGCTGAGGCTGGCTTTGAATTCGTGATCCTCCTGACTCAGCCTCCCGAGTTGCTTGGATTACAGGCGTGCGCCACCACGCCCGGCCTGTCATGGGTTTTTGTGTTTGTGTTTAATACATGTTTTTAATGCATGTTTTAACAGTGTGCAGCTACAGTTTTCTGGAAAATGTAAATATTTTAAGAATTATTTTTCAGATTTCTGATACATTTTTTCTTTACAGTTCAAACAGAAAATGAAAAAGCTGTCACCAAAAAATATATCCACCAAAGCTGTCTTTTGAAAGTAAATGAGAGCTAGGCATGGTGGCACACACCTGTAATCCCAGCAGTTTCGGAGGCTGAAGCAGGAGGATTGTGAGTTCAAAGCCAGCCTCAGCAATGCTGAGGCACTAAACAACTCAGTGAGACCCTGTCTCTAAATAAATATGAAAGAGGGCTGGGGATGTGGCTCAGTGGGTTAGTGTCCCAGAGTTCGATGCCTGGTACCAAAAAAAGAAAGAAAGAAAGAAAGAAAGAAAGAGAGAGAGAGAGAGAGAGAGAGAGAGAGAGAAAGAAAGAAAGAAAGAAAGAAAGAAAGAAAGAAAGAAAGAAAGAAAAAGAAAGAGAAAGAAAGAAATAAAATAAATGAGAGCTGGGTATATTAACGCATACTTGTACTCAGAGACAGGAGGCTGAGGCAGGAGGATTGTAAATTTGACCCAGACTTTGCCATCTAGAGAAACCCTGCCTCAAAATAAAAATTTTAAGAAGAGCTGTGGGTGTAGCTCAGTGGTAGAGTACCTCCAGGCTCAATCCCCAGTCCCATGAAAAAGTGAATGAGAAGTTAAGATAATCTCAAGTAATAAAGGCTGAGGAAGTTCACCACTAGTAGAGTTACCCTACAAAAAATACTAAAATGAGTCCTTAAAGCTGAAATGAAAGCTCATTAAACAGAACTTGAAGTCATGTGAAGAAATAAACAATACTGATAAAAGAAACAACATAGACAAATATAAAAGGCAATGTCATTGTACTCTATTTCTTCCATGATTTTAAAATTGCATAAAACGCTTGTAAATCATGTTAATGGGCACACAATCTATGAAGATGTAATCTGTACAACAAACTAAGAGGAAAGGAAGATTCATATGGGAGCTGAGTATGCTACTGAAACTGTTAGTAATAATTCAAATTTAGTTGCTAGAAATTTAGGGTGAGTGTGTGTGTACAGTTTATTTACTCTAAACAGCAACACCAAGAAATGTCATATAAACACAATGGAAGCGATGAGGGTCAAGATGCTGCTGACTTTGGATCCCAGGCACTTTAGCAACAGTCAGATTCTGAGAGAAGAGTGGGGAGGGAGGGACAGGGACTTCCACACAGCCCACTGGAGGCCAGGAGAGCTCTGAATGGTAAAGAATGCCTGCATCTGAGCAAAGGAACTAGCTCCTAAGGCTTACCCAAGTATAAAAGTTTATAATTTACAGCGGTTGAAATACTGATGTCAATGTTAAAATAAAAGCAAGTTTTACATAACTTGAATCAAAAAATACAAAAGACTGAAGGAATAGACCCTGTACAAAAAAACTGGGGCAATTCAGTTAATCGAGAACTGTATTCCTGTGGTGGAAATGTAAGATGGTGCCCTCCAACCATCCCAGGCTATCAGTAACCGCAGGAGCGACTTGAGGTTTGCAAAAGGTGTAAACAAGTTCTAGTCAAAGCAATCTCTTCCTTTTGCGGTGCCACAGGCTCGCTGTTTATGAGGGTGCGAACTTCTTGGCTTGTGTTCAAAACCCTTTCTCATATTCCACTCTGTTTTGGCAGTAAATTGTGTAGGTCTCTGCTTGAGTGAGATTTTGGATATGTGATTAATTTAGAAGTTCCTGTATTCCTAATAAGATCTGTTTCATAGTTAATGTTAGCACAAATGACTAGGGCGGGAAGAGGGGGCGCAAACTTCGGATTAACAAGCTTTCCTTTATTCAGGATTCAGCAGCAGAGTCAACTGGTCAAATCCCAGGCGTGCCTCATTTTTCCGACAGAAAATGGGGGCTGGTTGAAGGAAGGATATGGATTATATAGACTTTGTTTAGGGTGGGACAGGACGGTAGTTCCTGGGGTTTGTTGTTTTGGACCCTCCCGCTGACCCATTAGGGTGGGGCAAGAATGTGAATAAGGAATTTCCTGGGGCTTATAGTATTGGGATAAGCTGGCTCCTTAGGGTAGGGGATCCTGAGACAGGTGCAGGTTCCTTTTGTGTTCCTTCCCTCTGGCGGAGTTCTGTGCCTTTAAATGACAAAAACTTCAATTTTAGGGCTGGGGATATAGCTCAGTTGGTAGAGTGCTTGCCTCACAAGCACTAAGGCACTGGGTTCAATCCCCAGCACCCAAAAAAACTTCAATTTTAGTCAGGCCTGGGCCACCACCTGGGAGGCTGAGGCAGGAGGATCTTGAGTTCAAAGCCAGCCTCAGCAACTTAGGGAGGCCCTAAGTAACTCAGTGAGTCCCTGTCTCTAAATAAAATACAAAATAGGGCTGGGGATGTGGCTCAGAGGCCGAGTGTCCCTGAGTTCAATCCCTGGTTCCAAAAATAAAAATAAAAATACCAAGGAGTACATTTAACCAAAGAGATGAAATACTTATATTTCAAAATGTGCAATTTTGTGGAAATAAATTAAAGACTTGGAAGACATTACATGCTCATGCATTGGAAGACAACAAAAACATGACAATACTGCACAAAAAATCTACAGATTAAAATGCAATCCCCATCAAAAGTCCAGTGGTCATTTTTGCATAAATGTAAAAGCTTATCCTCAAATGCATATATAAAATTCCAAAAAGCCAAAACAATCTTGAAAAAGAACAAAGTAAAAAGACTCATACCTCCTGATTTACACTTTCATTACCAAGTTGCAGTAATCAAAACAGTATGGTAGTGGGATAAGGTTACAACTAGATCATAAGGAATCTGCTTCTCATATTTTTAGAGACCTGATAGGGGTTTTAATGTATACTTAGTTTTGAATGTTTCATTTTCCCGCCTGCAATATCTTAAATTTTTTTCCTTCTTCATTTGTTGCCAAGATGGTCATCTAGAACAGTCATTAGCTAAAGCTATCTCCAATCCCTCCTTCATAGAGAGTCCCCTCTAGAGAATACTCCCTTAGAAATAAATTCACCTCAAATGAAAATGTGCTTAGCTATCACCAAAATCGTTCACTGATCTTAACAGAACCCTTCCTGCTGCAAGTCAAAAGACCTGAATTTTAGTCCAAGATCAAACGCTAACTCAACGGATGTTCTTTTGTTTTGTTTTGTTTTGGTTTTTTTAGTATTTTTTTTTATTTGCTTACTGATTCACTGAGCACAAATGGAGTACAGCTATTGTTCCTCTGGTTGTACACAAAGTAGAGTCACACCATCTGTGCATTCATACATGTACACAGGGCAATGATGTCTGTCACACATTCTGTTATTATTCTTACCCACCCACCCCGACCCCACCCCTCCCTTCCCTCTATGCTATCTATCCTTCCTCCATTCTTGCCACCCTTCCCCCCTGCATTATGCATCATCATTCATTTATCAGAGAGACCATTCGGCCTTTGGATTTTTGGGATTGGCTGATCTCACTTAGCATAACAGTCTCCAACATCATCCATTTACCTACAAATGCCATAATTTTATTCTTCTTTATGGCTGAGTAATATTCCATTGTGTATATATACCACAGTTTCTTTATCCATTCATCTATTGGAGGACATCTAGGTTGGTTCCACAATCTAGCTATTGTGAATTGAGCACCTATGAACATTGATGGCTGCATCACTGTAGTAATCTGATTTTAAGTCCTTTGAGTATAGGCCAAGGAGTGGGATAGCTGGGTCAAATGGTGGATCTATTCCAAGTTTTCTTAGGAATCTCCACACTGCTCTCCAGAGTGGCTGCACCATCTTGCATTCCCACCAGCAATGTATGAGTGTACCCTTTTCCCCACATCCGCGCCAACACCTGTTGTCGCCTGTATTCTTAATAAAAGACATTCTAATTGGGGTAAGATGAAATCTTAAGGTGGTTTTGATTTGCATTTCTCTTATAACTAGGGATGTTGAGCATTTTTTCATATATCTGTTGATTGCTTGTAGATCTTCCTCTGTAGAGTGTCTGCTCATTTCCTTGGCCCATTTATTGATTGAGTTATTAGTGTTCTTAGTGTAAAGATTTTTGAGTACTTGGTAGATTCTGGAGATTAGTGCTCTATCTGAAGTGTGTGTGGCAAAGATTTTCTCCCACTCTGAAGGCTCTCTCTTCACATTGCTGATTGTTTCCTTTGCTGAGAAAAAGCTTTTTAGTTTGACTCTATCCCAATCATTGATTCCTGCTTTTATTTCTTGTGCTTTGGGAGTCATGTTAAGGAAATCTGATCCTAGGACAACGTGATGAAGATTTGGACTTATTTTCTCTTCCATTAGGTGCAGAGTCTCTGGTCTAATTTCTAGGTCCTTGATCCACTTTGAGTTGAGTTTTGTACAGGGTGACAGATATGGGTTTAGTTTCATTTTGCTGCATATGGATTTCCAATTTTCCCAGCACCATTTGTTGAAGAGGCTGTCTTTTCTCCACTGTATGTTTTTGGCTCCTTTGTCAAGTATGAGATACCTGTATTTATGTGGGTTTCTCTCTGTGTCCTCTATTCTATAACATTGATCTACCTGTCTATTTTGGTGCCAATACCATGCTGTTTTCGTTACTATTGCTCTGTAGTATAGTTGAAGATCTGGTATTGTGATACCCCCTGCTTCGCTCTGCTGGCTAAGGATTGCTTTAGCTATTCTGGGTCTTTTATTCCTCCAAATGAATTTCATGATTGCTTGCTCTATTTCTATAAGGTCCGTCATTGGGATTTTAATTGGAATTGCATTGAATTTGTATAGCATTTTTGGAAGTATGGCCATTTTGACAATATTAATTCTGCCTATCCGAGAACATGGGAGATCTTTCCATCTTCTCAGATTCTCTTTAACTTCTTTCTTTAGTGTTCTGTAGTTCTCATTGTGGAGGTCTTTCACTTCTTTTGTTAGATTGATTCCCAAGTATTTTATTTTATTTGAGGTTATTGTGAATGTGGTAGTTTTCCTAATTTCTCTCTCAGAGGATGCATCACTTACGAATAAAAATGCATTAGATTTGTGAGCATTAATTTTATATCCTGCTACTTTACTGAATTCATTTATGTGTTCCAGAAGTTTTCTGGTGGAATTCTTGGGGTCTTCTAAATAGAGAATCATGTCATCAGCAAATAGGGATAGTTTGATGTCTTCTTTTCCTACTCGTATTCCTCTAATTTGTTTGGTCTTTCTAATTGCTCTGGCTAGAGTTTCAAGAACAATGTTGAATAGTAGTGGTGAAAGAGGGCATCCCTGCCTTGTTCCAGTTCGCAGGGGGAATGCTTTCAATTTTTCTCCATTTAGAATGATGTTAGCTGTGGGCTTAGCATAGATAGCCTTTACAATGTTAAGGAATGTCCCCACTATTCCTATTTTTTCTAGTGTTTTGAGCATGAAGGGGTGCTGTATTTTATCAAATGCTTTCTCTGCGTCTATTGAAATAATCATGTGGTTCTTGACTTTAAGTCTGTTGATGTGGTGAATTACGTTTATTGATTTCCGGATGTTGAAACAACCTTGCATCCCCGGGATGAAACCTACTTGATCGTGGTGCACTATCTTTTTAATATGCTTTTGTATGCAATTCGCTAAAATTTTGTTAAGAATTTTTGCATCTATATTCATTAGAGACATGGGCCTGAAATTTTCTTTCCTCGACGTGTCCTTCTCTGGTTTTGGTATCAGGGTGATATTAGCTTCATAGAATGAGTTTGGAAGGGTTCCCTCCTCCTCTATTTCATGAAATACTTTGAGGAGTATTGGAATGAGCTCTTCTTTGAAGGTCTTGTAGAACTCGGCTGTGAATCCATCTGGTCCTGGACTTTTCTTTGTTGGTAGGCTTTTGATGACTTCCTCTATTTCATTGCTTGAAATTGATCTATTTAAGTTGTGTATGTCCTCCAGATTCAGTTTGGGTGGCTCATATGCCTCTCGGAACCTGTTGATGTCTTCCAGGTTTTCTATTTTGTTGGAGTATAAATTTTCAAAGTAGCTTCTTATTATGTTCTGTATTTCAATTGTGTCTGTTGTAATATTTCCATTTCCATCACGAATTTTAGAAATTTGGAGTTTTCATCTCCTTCTCTTCGTTAGCATGGTTAAGGGTTTATCAATTTTGTTTATTTTTTCAAAGAACCAACTATGTTTTGTCGATTTTTTGAATTGTTTCTTTTGTTTCAATTTCATTGATTTCAGCTCTAATTTTGATTATTTCCTGTCTTCTGCTACTTTTGGTGATGATCTCTTCCTCTATTTCTAGGACTTTGAGCTGTAGTGTGAGATCATTGATTTGTTTACTTTTCATTCTTTAATTAAAAGCACTCCATGCAACGAATTTTCCTCTTAGCACTGCTTTAATAGTGTCCCAGAGATTTTGATATGCTGTATCTTTGTTCTCGTTGACCTCTAAGAATCTTTTAATTTCCCCCTTAATGTCTTCTGTTATCCATGCATCATTCAATAGCATATAATTTAATCTCCAGGTCTTGGAGTAGTTTCTGTTTTTAACTTTTTCATTGATATCTAATTTCATTCCATTATGATCTGATAGTATACAATGTAGTATCTCTATGTTTTTGTATTTGCTAAGAGTAGCTGTGTGGCATAACATATGGTCTATTTTAGAGAAGGAACCATGAGCTGCTGAGCAGAAAGTGTATTCGCTTTTTGATGGATGGAATATTATATATATATATATATATATATATATATATATATATATTCTATATATGTCTGTTAAGTCCAAATTAGCGATTGTGTCATTGAGTCCTATGGTTTCTTTGTTCAATTTTTGCTTGGAAGATCTGTCCAACGGTGAGAGAGGAGTGTTAAAGTCCCCCAGTATTATTGTGTTTTGGTCTATTTGGTTCCTGAAATTGAGAAGGGTCTGATTGACGGATGTGGATGCACCATTGTTTGGTGCATAAATATTTATGATTGTTATGTCTTGCTGATTTATGCTTCCTTTAAGCAGTATGAAATGTCCTTCTTTATCCCTTCTGACTAACTTTGGCTTGAAGTCTGCTTTATCTGAAATGAGAATGGAAACCCCAGCTTTTTTACTCAGTCCATGTGCATGTATGTTTTTCCCCAACCTTTCACCTTTAGTCTGTGGGCATGTTTTTCTATGAGATGAGTCTCTTGAAGACAGCATATTGTTGGGTCTTTCTTTTTAATCCAGTCTGCCAGTCTATGTCTTTTGATTGATGAGTTTAGGCCATTTACATTCAGGGTTATTATTGAGATATGACTTGTATTTCCTGTCATTTTAGCTTTTGGGGGGTTTTTAGCTTAACTTTATTTCACCTTTGTTTGACTCTTTCTTTAGGGTAATTCCTCCCCATGTTGGCTGCGATTGTTGTTTTTCACTTCTTCCTCTTCGAATATTTTGTTGAGGATGTTCTGTAGGGCAGGCTTTCTCTTTGTGAATTCTTTAAGTTTTTGTTTATCATGGAAGGATTTTATTTCGTCATCAAATCTGAGGGTAAGTTTTGCTGGGTATAAGATTCTTGGTTGGCATCCGTTTTCTTTCAGAGCTTGAAATATGTTGTTCCAGGCCCTTCTTGCTTTTAGGGTCTGGGCTGAGAAGTCTGCTGATATCCGTATCGGTTTCCCCCTGTAGGTAATCTGATGCTTTTCTCTCACAGCCTTTAAAATTCTATCTTTGTTTTGTATGTTTGGTATTTTCATTATAATGTGCCTTGGTGTGTATCTGTTGTAATTCTGTGTGTTTGGTGTCCTGTCAGCCTCTTGTAATTGATTTTCCATCTCATTCATCATATTTGGGACATTTTCTGTTATTATTTCATTGATCAGATTGTTCATACCCTTGGTTTGTATCTCTGTGCCTTCCTCAATCCCAATAACTCTTAAATTTGGTCTTTTCATGATGTCCCATATTTCTTGGAGGTTTCGTTCATGATTCCTAACCATCTTCTCTGTTTGTTCGACTTTGTTTTCAAGATTAAATATTTTGTCTTCATTGTCTGAGGTTCTGTCTTCCAAGTGATCTATTCTGTTAATTATGCTTTCTATTGAGTTTTTAACTTGGTTTATTTTTTCCTTCATTTCCTTGTTTCCTTCAAGGATTTCTGTTTGTTTTTTTCTCAGAACTTCTATCTCTTTATTGAAATGATTTTTTGCTTCCTGCAATTGCTCTATTAGCTGATTATTCATAGCCTGAATGTGCTCTCTCGTCACATCATTCTCTTCTTGGGTCATTTTAATTATGAACATTCTGAACTCCCTTTCTGTCATTCCTTCTACCATGCTGTCTTTGGGTTCTCTTGATATATCATCTAGATTTGTTTGGGACACTTTCTTCCTGTGTTTTCTCATGTTGCTCATGTATCATCCACTCTAGTAGTGCCAATCAGAGGGATTGCAATTTTCCTGTAAAGACTTAGAGTGTCCCTGCAGGTTTCCAGTAACTCACCTGATGTTTGAGAGGTGCTTGATCAAGCGGTGACCCAGGAAAGCTGCTGCTCCACCTCCTCCAGTTTGGGAATGATCAATGCTTCTGTCAGATGCAGCCACTGGAGCCAGAGACTCCAGCCCCTCCAGGCCAGACCGCCCAGGAGATGCCGAGCAGTGGCCGGGAAGACCAGAGCTCAGCCCTGCGGGCTCAGGAAGTCCCAGATGGTTGCCCTCTGGCAGGGAAGCCGCAAAATGGTGCCAAAGGGTCCAAACTCACTGCCGGAGCCAGAGACTCCAGCCCCTCCAGGCCAGACTGCCCAGGAGACGCTGCACAGTCTCAACGGGTGTTCTTAACAAAAAATATATTAACTTTCTAGAACTCTGATTTATCACTGATAAAAGGAAGTGGGTTGAAAGAGACTAAAAAACTCATAATATCTCTTCCAAGATAATGTGAATTCTATTAGTTCTTTCATCAGCAGATACTAATCACCATATTTAGTAATATTTCCTTTCATATATCTGGAGGGCAGTTTTTTTATTTCTCTTTTCTGTAGCAAGTAATCAATTTCTTTCTTTTTTTTTTTTTTTTTGGAACCAGGGATTGAACTCAGGGACACTGGGCCACTGAGCCACATCCCCAGCCCTATTTTGTATTTTATTTAGAGACAGGGTCTCACTGAGTTGCTTAGGGCCTCACTAAGTTGCTGAGGCTGGCTTTGACCTCACGATCCTCCTGACTCAGCCTCCCATGTCGCTTGGATTACAGGCATGCGCCACCATGCCCAGCTCAATTTCTTTAACTATGGTGACAGATTAGTTTTTCCATGCTTTGTCACCTTTTTTCTCTAACAAAGGAGAATCTTTGAGCCAATATGAAATAGAATTACCTTTCTTCTGATATTTTCTGATAAAAACAAGGAAACATATCATTAGCAGACCCATAGAAAACATTTTATTCAGGCAGAAGTTAAATGATCTTGGGTGGAAGTTCATAGCTCTGTGAATAAAGGAAAATCAATGAAATGAAAATAATGAATATAATAAATAAAATGCACAAAATGTGAACACACTGTAACTAGATTATATAAGTTAGAAGTGAAATAAATGACGTTTAACAGTGCTGGATTTCGTGAATCCCACTATCATGTCCACCTGCAAGAATGGGGTCCCAATTACAATAAAATATATTCCATGCTTGTGTAATTCTAACAAAATGGATTCTACTGTCATATATAACTAAGAATAAATAATTAAATTAAATTAATTTTAAAAAGGTGCTGGGTGTGGGTCATGGTGGCACATGTAATCCCAGTAGCTCAGGAGGCTGAGGCAGGAGGAATTCAGAGCCAGCCTCAGCAATTTAACAAGGCACTTAGCAACTCAGTGAGACCCCACCTCTAAATAAAATATTTTTTAAAAAAGGGCTGGGGATGTGGCTCAGTGGTTGAGTGCCCCTGGGTTCAATCCTTAGTACCAAACCAAAAACAAAAAAGGTTGCAGATGGGATTAGGTTGCTAATCCAGTTACTTTGAGGCAGGGAAATTATCCAGGTGAAGCCAATGTCATCCTTACAGTTCTTATTAGTAAGAGAAGAGAGGCAGCAGTGGAACCAAAGATATGAAAGTGTGAGGACTCAGCCTGACGTTGCTGGCTTTGAGATGAAGGAACTGGTTCTAATTAGAATAAGTTATATTCCATGTATGTGTAATATGTCAAAATACACTCTACTGTCATGTATATCTAAAAGGAATAAATTAAAAAAGGATAGAGAAACTGAGCCATGAGGCAAGGCACACAGGCAACCTCTTGAGATTGGTAATGTTATCAAAAAGGGATTCTCGGGTCTGGGAACTTAGCTCAGTTGGTAGAGTGCCTGCCTTACAAGCACAAGGCCCTGAGTTCAATCCCCAGCACCCCCCCCCAAAACAAGGGGGGGATTCTTCCTTAAAGTCTGTGGATGAGAGATTTTAGCCAAAATAAATGTATGTTGTTCTAAGTCCCTAAAAAAAGAGTGCCTGGATTTCTTGCCTTGTCTGAGAAGGGGATGAACATATCAATTAATAGATGACTAACCAAAAGATCAGAGCGATAAGGCAGAATAGAACTCCCCAGTGATTACCCCAACAAAGAAACATCAATTTGAACAACTTATCCAGGCTTGACAACACTTTCAAAAGTACTAAGGAATCCAGGTGAAAGATCATAGTACCTGAGTATAGCACCAAAATAAGAAAAGATGTATTGGAGAGAGTAGGAAACACAGTTTTATATTACTACTATCATCCCTCCCCCAACCCTAGGCAACATAGCAAAGAGATACAGTGAGCACCAGACTTTGCCCTGGACCTCAATACAGGACCACCATATTAAAAACTCAACACAGCACAAGCTCCCATGATGCCAGACTCCAGGCAAGTACCTACAGATATAGACCCTAGGCCTGCTTTTATGTAACCAAGGAACTGTAAAATAAAAATAAAAACAAACTCAGGAAAAAAAGATAGTAGAATAAAATGATAAAGATGAGAGCAAAAATAAATGAGAGACCAGAAAACAACAGAAAAAATGAACAAAGATTAGAGTTGTTTTAAAGATAAAAAATTAACAAACATTTAGGTAAACTAAGAAAAGAAAGAAGACTCAAATAAATAAAATCAGAGAGACAACAGAATGGGAGAGAATATTTGCAAGCCATATATCTGACAAGGGTCTAAAATCCAGAATATATAAGGAATCCAAACAATTCAATGGTAAAAAATAAACAAATAACCCAACTTAAATATGGGATAAAGATCTGAATAGACATTTTTCAAAAGAAGACATGCAAATGGGCAAAAAGTATATGAAAGAATGCTCAGTATCATTAATCACTAGGGAAGTGCAAACCAAATGATAATATCACTTCATCATGGTGAGAATGGCTATTATTAAAATGACAAAAGTAAACAAATGCTGGGGAAGATGTGAAAAATGAGGAACTCTTATACAATCTTAGTGGGGAGGTAAATTAGTTCAACCATCATGGAAAACAGTATGTCGGGTTCCTCAAGAAACTAAAAAGGCATTTAACATGGTGCAGCTATCTCACTACTTTTTGTGTGTGTGTGGTGCTGGGGATTGAACCGAGGGCCCTGTGCTTACGAGGCAAGCACTCTACCAACTGAGCTATATCCCCAACCCAGCTATCTCACTACTCAGTATATATATCCAAAAGAAATAAAATGAACATATCAAAAGGATACCTATTCTTTTACTTTTATTGCAGCACTATTCACAATACTCAGGATGCAGAATAAACCTAAATATCCATTGACAGATGAATGGCTTTAAATACACATTGGAATGTGTGCTAATACAAAATGGAATACTGTTCATCCATAAAAAAGCATGAGCCAGGCGCAGTGGCGCACGCCTGTCATCCCAGCACTTGGGAGGCTGAGGCAGGAGGATCGCGAGTTCAAAGCCAGCCTCAGCAACTTAGCGAGGCCCTAAGCAACTCAGTGAAACCCTGTCTCTAAATAAAAGACAAAATAGGGCTGGGGATGTGGCTCAGTGGCCAAGTGTTCCTGGGTTCAATCCCCAGTACCAAAAAAAAAAAAAAAAAGCATGAGATCCTGTCATTTTCAACAGTATGGATGGACCTAGAGGACAGTATGAAACAAGTCAGGCACAGAGTTTGGGTCAACATTAAAGTCTTTGATTCATTTTGTGTTGATCTTTTTATGCAGTATAAGATTAGTGTCCCATACCTTTTCCTTTCTTTTTCTTTTTTTGCATGTGAATATACAGTATTTGCAAGACCATTACACCATTTATAGAAGAAACCATCCTTTCCCTATTGTATATTCTTGTGCTCCTGTGAACAATCAAATATTATTATTGTATATTCTTGTGCTCCTGTGAACCATGTACCTGTTGGTTTGTTTGTGGGCTTTCCATTCTGTTCTCCATGATTTATGTGTCTGTTTTTATACTAGTGCACTAATGTTTTGATTCCTGTAGCTTTGTAATACCATATGAAATCAAGAAATGTGGGACTTACAGTTTGTTCTTTTTTTCTCAAGATTGCTTTGGCTACTCAGGGTCCTTGTGGTTGCATACAAATTTAAATATTTTCCTATTTCTCTAAAAAATGCCATTGGAATTTTGATAATGAATCATGTTGAATCCTTAGAGACTTCTTTTTATTCTGATGCTAGAGAGTAAACATAGGGTTGCTTCACTACTGAGCTACATCACCACCCCTTTTAGCTTTTTATTTTGAGAAAGGGTCTGGCTAAGTTGCTGAGGCTGACTTTGAACTTGCAATTCTCCTGCCTTAGCTTCCCAAGTAGCTGGGATATCCATGCATGTGCCATGTGCCCAGTGCATGAAGACTTCTTTACCACAAAAAAACAGAATCAATTTCAGAAAATTCAGAACCAATTTATAAAACTCATCTTTAAGATTCTATTACCCCAGTATAGCTCTCAGTACTAAAATCTGCATCAGGTTACCCTATGTGCATATAAGATTACATGACCTGTGTAACTCTACATCTGAGCTATATCCCCAGCCCTCCATTTTTTTTAAATTGTAAAAAGTTGGACTGGGGATATAGCTCAGTTGGTAGAGTGTTTGCCACACAAGCACAAGGCCCTGGGTTCAATCCCCAGCACCACAAAAAAAAAAAAATTGGAAAAAGTTACTTATTTATAGGTTTAAAATCAGTGGCACAGCCTGGCACACTCCTGCTGGAATTACAGGCATGCACCACTGCATCTGGCTCAAAAGTGACTCTTAATGCAATAAATGTCTAAATGTCTCCTAAGTTCTTTTTTTTTTTTTTTTTCTGGAACCGGGGATTGAACTCAGGGACACTCGGCCACTGAGCCACATCCCCAGCCCTATTTTGTATTTTATTTACAGACAGGGTCTCACTGAGTTGCTAAGGGCCTCACTAAGTTGCTGAGGCTGGCTTTGAACTCGCGATCCTCCTGACTCAGTCTCCCAAGTTGCTTGGATTACAGGCGTGCACCACCACGCCCGGCTTCTTCTAATTTTATTTTACACATAATGATATTTGTACTCAGTTGAGATTCAATTGCATTTATTAGGTAAAGAAAACTATGAATGATTATCTGTTTGAAATGATTTGTATATTATTGTTTGTATTTTTTGAGTGTACTAAAACTTTCAGTCTTAAATTTAAAAAATAAATAAAAATGGTGAAATTAAGTTATGTGAATTTTAGTTTGTAATTTTATTTTGTAGTGGTTAATTTGGTGTGTCAACTCTACTGGATCACAGATGCCCAGATGTTTGGTCAAATACTAGGTATTTTGCATATGATCAACATTTCAATAGATATACTGAGTAAATCAAGGTGCCCTCCCTAAGGAGAGTGGCCCTCATCTGGCTAATTGAAGGAAAGTCTGAATAGAAGAAAAGGACTGACCCTTCCATAAACAAGAGAGAATGCCAGAATGCATCCTGTATGACTTCTTTGAGCTGGTCTTTTTTTAATTTTTAATTTTATTTGTTCTTTTTAGATATACAAGACAGTGGAACATATTTTGGCATACTGTACATACATGGAACATAATTTATTCTAATTAGGATCCTATTCTTGTGGTTGTACATGATGCAGAGTAACCCTGGTCCTATATTCAAATACAAGTGTAGTAAAGTTAGGTTCGATTCATGACACTATCCTTCCTGTTCCCCTCCCTACTTCCCTTCCCTTCCTTTGGCTAATCCAATGGACTTCTACTCTTCCCCTCCCCACCCTCACGTGTTGTGAGCTGGTCTTTTCTGGCCTTCAGACCTGGACTAAATCATTGACTCATTTTGGTAACTGAGTTTGCCAGCTTTTGGACTGGAACTTACACCATTTTCAGGCCTTCAGATTCAGAATGGAACTATACATCAGCTCTCCTAGTCTCCAATTTGCTGCCTGAATATCTCAGGATTTCTAAACCTCCATAATTTCATGAATATGTGTGTGTATGGGCTGGAGATATAGCTCAGTTGGTAGAATACTTGCCTTGCAAGCACAAGGCCCTGGGTTCAATCCCCAGCACCACAAAAAAAAAAGAATATGTGTGTGTGTGTGTGTGATTCCAATATACATTATATATAATACAATTCAGGCCTTTGTGATATTTTCTAATAGATACCTATCTTGATATAGTACAAAGTAGATCCTATAATATAAATCTTATTATATAATATGTCCTAATGAATAGTGTAAGTGCAAAAGGATGGGAGGCAGACTGTGAGGGACTCAGAGAAGCCTTTATTCCTTCGCAGATTTGGGTGTCATTCGGGTCCACTTTCCTGATGGGAAAATGGCCGTCAGTTACAGGGGAGATTCTGATTTTACAGTGTATGAGGAGGAGGACATAATCCTTGTGTACGTGCAGTTTTGACCTTCAGGGGCTAGTTGTACAGGTTAAAACCAGACCATGAAGGATGAGTATTCAAAATCTTGCCCAATATCATTCAAGACTAGGTTGACATGGGGAAGGTCAAGGTTTAGGGCCTAGCATTCCATATCCGCCCTTTTCCTTTAGGGCTCATTGTCATCAGGAATGCACTGGGAGAGGTTTAATGTTCAGCCAATTTCCTTTCCCACTTCTCGAGCCACACTGTCCATTTTCTTGGGGAGTTATCTTATAAGAATATTATTTTCCATAACTCTTCACATAGTATATGTACATTACATATTTTATAAAATATAATCATATATTTTGATAAATAATGTTTTATACTATGTTGTATATATTATGTTTATTATAGGTTGTATGTAATCTATTACATTATGTCCTATTACATATATATATGCTGTTGGTTCTGGTGGAGAAACCCTGACTAATATGTACTTCAATTCAAAAAACAACCTAATGTTACATGATAAAGTATCCTTATTAACTTAAAAAATAAAGACATGGAAATTATAGAACAAATGGATACAACTTTAAAAACTGAATGGTGGGCTCAGGGGTTCAGTAGTAGAATGACCATGACAGAGGATAGAATTAGTGAACATGAAAACAGTTCAGGAAAATTTAAATACTCTGAATAATATAAAATAGACTGGAGAAGTATAATGACTAGATCTTCAGGTATGGTGGGAAAATAAAAAATGAGAAAACATTTGTATCAATAGACTTCTGGAAAGAAAGGAAAAAAAGACTATGACTCAAATAATATTCAAAGAAATAATGACTGAGAAGGGACGTGGCCAGGTGCAGTGCAAGTCCTGCAAGGTAGGCACTTGTTCTAAGAGGCAAGGAACCTAGTTCCCTAGTTCCCTAGTCGCCTAGTTCCCTAGTTAGAGTCCAGGGTAGGGATGGAGATGTCCCAGGCTGGGTAGGAGGGCGGCCAAGAAGCCTCAGGTGAGGACCCTGCTCAAGCCTGGCAACGCCTGCCCTCCAAACCTTCCTCAGCCTACCTGCCCGCTCCCCGCCCCCATCCCTCCTGAATATTTGCGGTGCAGAGGCTGTCCAGAGGGTCGGGGTTCTGAATGGACCTGAGAACACAGGACTCTGTACAGAGCGAGCCACGTGGGCAGGTGACCTGTCGCAATCGGACAATGCGGCAGCCCTTTGCTTGTAGTTAAGGATATCACTGACAAAAAGGATTGTAACCGAACACAGTGGGTTCACCCCTTTTCGATTGTGGAGCTAGTGAGCACAATCAGAAGATCAAAGTGAAAAATGGTTTATTTATAAAGCTGCTTCCTGTTTTTTACCTTAATGACCAACAAGGGCCCCAGACCCACCGCCACGCTGCAGACCCACAAAGGTAACAGCTTATCAATCCTCGCCATTTCCAACTCCATATCTTCAACTCAGGGAATCAGCGGGGCTCCTCTTGGGCTCCTCCTCCCTGTGCTGCACAATGGAACCTTTCTCCGGGCAATAAACTAAGACAAGTCTTAAGTTCCCTACCACAATCATGCCATAAAACACTTCATTATCATCATTCTGAAAAACTCTGTGCCCCTTTGCAGCCAGTCCTAGTCTTTGGCAGCCATTGATCTGCTTTCTATCACTGGCGTTTTGCCTTTTCTGGAATTTCATATGAATGAAAAAATTGACAAGTATTTGGTTATGCTTATCTAGCTTTTGTCCTTTAGCATAAGGCTTTTGAGATTTAGGTCTGTATCAATACTTTGTTTCTTTTTGTTGCACAGTATTCTATTGTATGGATACACTGAAATTTGTTTATCCATTTGATGGACATGTGGGTTGTTTCCATTTGGGGCTGCTCTGGATATTTGTATACAAATCTTTGGATAAACACCTAGAAAAAGCATTGCTAGGTTGCACAGTGTTTGTTGAACTTTTTAAGAAATGGCTAAACTGTTTTCCAGTTACAGCATTTGTGTTCCCACTAGCAGTGTAAAAGGTTCTGGCATTCCACATCCTTACCAGGGCAGACATAACTTGTATTGCACTTTATTCCATTTCACTGATACTGTGTTTTGTACAAATTGAAGGTCTGTGGCAACACTTTGTCAAGCAAGTCTATCAGCACCATTTTTTTCCAACAATTCAGATGATTGTTAGCATTTTTTAGCAATAAAGTATTTTTAAATTAAGGTACTTTTTTTTTACCTTAATGCTATTGCACGCTTAATACACTACACTACAATTTTAACTTTCTTGTGCACTGGAAAACCAGAAAATTCACATGACTCACTTTATTGCCACATTTGCTTTATTCCAATGATCTGAAATCAAACCCACAATATCTCTGAGGTACGCCTGTACTCGGTATTGTCCGTCTTTTAAATTAAGCCATTCTAATTTGCAGTATTGGGGATTGAACCCAGAGACACTCTACCACTGAGCTTCATCCTCAACCCTTTATAAATTTTTTTAAAAATTTGAGACAGGGTCTCACAAAGTTGCCCAGACTGGCCTGGAACTTGGAAGTCCTACGTCAGCCTCCCCAGTAGCTATAATACAGGCATGTGCCCCTGTACCTGGATAAGTATTTGATTTTGATAAAGTCCAGTATATCATTTTTTTCTTTTAATGGTTTGTGTTCTTCATGTCCAAGATATCTTTGCTTACCCAAATGTCGCAAAAGTCATCTATGTTTTTCTCTACAAATATTATGGTACTTTTACACCTTCATTAATGGTACATTTTGAGGTGATTTTTGTGTATGGTGTCAGGTAGATTGGGGTTCTTCCCTTCCACCCATATAGATATCAAGCTATTCTGGCACCATTTGTTGAAAGACTATTCTTTCTCAGTTAAATGCCATGGCACTTTTGTTGAACCTCAGCTACCCATATGTGTGTGAGCCTATTTCTAGGCCTCAATTCTGTTTCATAGATCCTTATGTTAATACCATACTGTCTTGATTAGTGTAGCTACAGAGTAAGTACTGAAATAAGTGCCAGTCCTCCAACTTAGTTCTCATTTTACAGAATTGTTTTGACTGTTTTTCGTCCTTTGCTTTCTTATATAAATTTTAGAATTGCCTTCAGTTTCTACCAAAAAAAAAAAAGGCCTGATGGAACTTTTATTGGGATTGCATTGAATCCTTAGATTAATTTGGGAAGAATTAATGTCTTAATATGGAGTCTTCCCAACCCCAAACATGTTATATATGCCCATTTATTTTTTATGTCTCCATTTAATTTCCTCTAGCAACTTTTTTTAAGCTTGTGGTGTACAGGTCTTGCAGATATTTTTGTTAAATTTATTCCTAAGTATTTGGCTGATTTTTAATGCTATTGAAAATATTTTTAAATTTCAATTTTAATTCTTCATTGCTAGTCTATACAAATGCAATTGTTTTTATATTGCCTTTGCATTCTGCAAACTTGTTAAATTAGTTTATTAGTTCTAATAACTTATTTTTATAGATTTTTTAGAAATTTTTACTTAATCATGTTTTCTGAAAATAAGAACAGTTTTATTTCTTCTTTCCAAGAAAAAGGAATAATGACTGACTAATTCCCAGCATGGGCAAATATATAAACCTACAGAACAAGAAGCTGGGTAAACTCTAAATGAAATAAACCCAATTAATTTCACACAAAGACATAATAATTAAACATTGGAAAAATTCAAGGAAAAAAGGTAAAAGCAGCCAAAGAAAAATGACATATAACCTAAAGGAAAACACTTATCCAAAAGACAAAACACTTCTCACCTGAGAGCCTGGAGGCTAGAAGGAAGTGGCACAAGATTTTTCAAGTTGTGACAATAAAATTTATCAACTGTCAATTTTATACATGGCAAATTAAGAAGGTGGGGGAAATACAAATTTTTCACATAAATTAAGTTTTTATAAATTTATAATTTCCTGATCTACCATTAAAGAATAAAGGAAACTCTCAATAGAAAAAAAAAGATTATCAAAGAAGTAATATTGGAACATTAAGAAAAAATTTAAAAACAAAAGAGCACAAGTATGGATAAATATAATAGATTGTTCTCATAATTTTTCTAAGTAATATTTTATCATTGCAACAAAAATTATAACACTGATATTATAGACAGTAATATTTAAAAGTTGGAGTGGTAAAGGAATATTTTGTTGATATCAGCAGAGAGTGATGTCCTTGAAAGCCACAAACTAACAAAATTGAAACAAAACAAAGTTGGCATTCTGAATATTCCTGTAACCATTAGATAAATTGGATTTCTTTTTTAAATATCCCCAAAAGAAATCTCCAGCCCTAGTTGTTTTCAACACAGGATTCACCCAAAAATATAAAGAATTGCTGGGCGCGGTGGTGCACGCCGGTAATCCCAGCACTTGGGAGGCTGAGGCAGGAGGATCGCAAGTTCAAAGCCAGCCTCAGCAACTTAGCGAGGCCTTAAGCAACTCAGTGAGACCCTGACTCTAATTAAATACAAAATAGGGCTGGGGATGTGGCTCAGTGGTGGAGTGCCCCTGGGTTCAATCCCCAGTACCAAAAAAAAAATATATATATATATATATATGTGTGTGTGTATATATATATATAAAGAATTGACCAATTTTACCCAATCTCTTCCAGAAAATACAAAAAGAAAGAACATTTCAGACTCATGAGACCAATGTTACCATGATACTAAAATCAGGCAATGACAGTAAAAATAAATAAAACTACAGAGCAATATCTTTCATAAACTTCAACACAGAAGTTCTTAACAAAATATTAACTAATTAAATGAACAATGTGTTTAAAGAATTATATGCCAGGAGCAAGTTATTTCAAGTATGAGATTTATTTCAAGTATAAAAATTGTCATATATTTAAAAACCAATCAGTACCATCCATGATATCAACAGGCTAAGAAAGAAAAAATATGGTCATATCAAATGACACAGAAAAATCATTTGACAAAATCCATAACAAATACATGACAAGGAAATACTCAGGGGCTGGGGTTGTGGCTCAGTGGTAGAGCACTTGCCTAGCATGTGTGAGGCGCTGGGTTCAATTCTCAGTACCACATATAAATAAATGAATAAAAAATAAAGGTCTATTGACATCTAAAAAATATTTTTTAAAAAATGCTCAGCAAAATAGTAATAGCAAAGATACCCCTCAATTTTTTTATTTTTGTTTTTTAACAGTATTTCTATTATATTAGGTGTTATAAGTAATCTAGACAAAATTTATATTATATGGGATTATGTGCATATATTTTATGTGAATACTATGGACTTGAGCATACACAGATTTTAGTATCTGTTGGGGTACTCGAACCAATCCCCTGTGGATACAAAAGGAGGACTGTAATTTGTCATAGCAGTAGCAGGAAACAAAATATTTTTACCATCCTGATAAAGTCTATCCCCTTGACTTCCTTTACCTATGCTTCAGTCTCTGGGAGGGTCCCTTTTAGAATCATCTTTCACCACTGCAACCATCCCTTCCACCAATCCCCTTCTCTCTTTTTGCTAAAGAAGAGAGATTTTTATAATGATCCTTCAGGCTTATTTTGGAGAAAGCCCATTCTTGCTGGAAAAAATCAATAATACTTCCTTAGATAAAAAGAGAAACCTTTGGATTTTCATATTTTCTTTATCAGCTTTTATTTGTTATCAAATATTTACTTTAACTATACATTTTGATGATGGAAGAAACATGTGAGGATGGTCTATACCATATCTGGAAATGAACTGATGTTTTCTATCAGAGGAAGACCACTTTAACTATACAGTTTACATGGTCTTAACTGAATGGTAGTATTTTTTTTTCCATCTTTGTTCCATAGTATAGTCTCTTGGGTGAATATCAGGTTCAGAAGATGGGAGTCTGAAATTCAATGGTATTTGTCCATGCATGGGAATTTTTTTTTGCCTTCCTTCACTTTTCTTCCTCTTTCTTAAAGTCATTGGTATCTTTCGTTTATTCAACAAGTATACATTGAGCACCTACTCTGTTCGTGGGAGGAGGGATAAAATAGAAATCAAACTAAAATAGACATTTAATAGAGCTTACATTCACTTGTGGTTTCCTTCTTATTTAATCCCCTATCCTATAAGTTCACAGATATTTGATTGTTTGTTTTTGTTTTTGTTTGTTTGGTACTGGGGATTGAACCCAGGGGCACTCCACCACTGAGCCACATCCCCAGCCCTATTTTGTATTTTATTTAGAGACAGGGTCTCACTGAGTTGCTTAGGGCCTCACTAAGTTGCTGAGGCTGGCTTTGAACTCCCAATCCTCCTGTCTCAGCCTCCCAAATGCTGGGATGACAGGTGTGCGCCATCGTGCCTGGCTGTTCACAGATATTTGAAAGTCATGCCAGAATATTTTTCTCTAGTAATTCTAAAGGTACTGGAATCTTGATGTCATGATATTTACCTACACATGAGTGTTTCTACCAAAAGCTGACAGTTTTTTCAGTGAGACTGAAATATCTATTGGACAATCCATTGCCCATTCATTTACAAAAGAGGGACTACATCTGATGAACATTTGCTGAAATGAGAAAGACCTTATTCTAAGCACTTTATGTGTATTAGCTCACATTGAGACTACAAAATATGGAGTGTTACCAGAATTTACTAGAACTACCTCCATATAACACATAAGGGAACCAGCTCAGTTAAATGTAGTGTCATCATTAAAGTCAGAAACCAAATAAACATTGAAACAGGATGCTGACCTATGTCTGTCTGTTTGCTAACCACTATTAAATTCCTCCTGAAATGACTTCAAGGACTAACAGGTTGCAACAGTCATGGTTTTACTCCCCAGTGCCTACACTGGCACCTATGGAACCCTGAATTGCCCCTGACAACCCACAAACTTTAATGTGTGGCACAAAGGCAGCTGTGCTGAGTCATCATACTTATCATTTTTCCCCTACCCCACTGTACCTCCTACATTTCTGTTTGTGAACTTTCACACTAGCATATCCCTTGCCCTTGCCCATGCAACTCATGCAATCTCCTTATCTTTTGGTACTAGAGATTGAACCCAAGGGCGCTTAACCACTGGGCCACATTCTCAGTCCTGCACTTTAATTTTGGAGACAGGGTCTTGCAAAGTTGCTTAGAGCCATGCTTGGTTGCTGAGGTTGGCTTCAAACTTGTGATTCTCCTGCTGAGGCAGGAGAATCATGTGATCATTTATCCTTTTGTGTGTCTATTTCCGGGCTTGGTCTCCAGTTATATTGAATTTCTTCACCAATATAAAACTCTCAATCACTATAACGCTTATGATAAGTTTCACAGTGTCAGTCCTCTGACTTTGTTCTTCTCCTTGAATATTATATTGGCATTATAGGTGTTTTCTCTTTCCAAGTAAATTTTGTGATTAATTTGCCAATGTAAACAAAATAATTTCTACATATTTTGATTGAGAATGCATAGAATCTGCAGATCAAGTTCAAACAAACTGATCTCTTTACAATATAGTGTTACTATCCAAGAACATGGGGGCTGGGGATATAGCTCAGTTGGTAGAGTGCTTGCCTCTAAGCACTAAGGCCCTGGGTTCAATCCCCAGCACCGCAAAAAAAAAAAAAAAAAAAAAAAAAAAAGAACATGGACTAATGGACTATCTATTGAATCATTTAGAACTTCCTTTGATTCCTCTCAGCTTTTAGTTTTCCTCCAGAGATCTGGTAGATATTTTAATAGATTTAAACCTATTTCATCTTTTGGTGCCAAAATCAGATCAGTACTATTTTACTTTGATTTATTATTAAAACATAAGAATTAATAGGTTGATGGATTTAACTGTGACAGTTCCATACTTGCATATATTATGCTCAATCATTGTCCATCCTCCCTTTTACCCTCTTTTGCCATCCCTTCTCCCCACCCTACCCCATCTCTTTCCCATTCCCTAATAGATGCTCTTCTACTTTCAGGTCATATTTTTAAAGTTTCCACATAGAGTGATACCATGCACTATTTGTCTTTCTGTGTCTAGCTTATTTTTGCTTAACATGATGTCTTTTGGTTTGTCCATTATCTTGAAAATGACATGATTTCATTCTTTATCGCTGAATAATAATCCATATCATATTTTCTTTATCAATTCATCTATTGATGGGCATCTAGGCTAATGCCATATCTTAGCTACTATGAGTAGTGCTTCAATAAGCATGGAATATGCAAGTATCTGACTTCATTTTCTTTACATATGTACCCAGGAGTGGGATAGCTGAATCATATGGTGGTTTTATTTTTAGAACCCAATTCAAAGTTGGGCAAAGAATATGAATAGATGTGATTCCAAAGAAGATACAAAGATAACCAACAATGCTCACTTTGGCAGCACATACACTAAAATTGGAACAATAAAGAAAAGATTAACATGACCCTGCACAAGGTGACACACAAATTCATGAAGTGTTCCATATTTTTTTAAAAATGGCCAACAGGCACATGACAAAATGTTCAACATTATTCAATGGAGAAATGAAAATCAAAACAATGAGATACCACTGCCCAAATATAGCAAGAATTATACATAGCATGCTTATAATTAAAATATAAAATAACAGGAGAGACAATCACAACTGTTGGTGATGAAATGTGAAAACTGGAATCTTCATACATTACTGGCATAAATGTAAAATGATGCAGCCACCATAGAAAAACATGATTGTTCCTCAAAAAATTAAATATAGATTTTTCAATATGACCCAGAAAATCTATTCCTAAGTATAACCCCTAAGAAAATTGAAAATACATGTTCATAAATGCTTGAACAGAATGTTCATAGCAGCATTATTTGTAATTTTCATATTATTCATATTCATAATAGGCAGAAGTAGAAACAAACTAAATATGCATCAACTAATTAATGAATAAACAAAATGTGGTTTATCCACAAATGGAATATTATTCATCCATATAAGGAAAAAAGTATCAATAAATGTGATACATTCGTTATCTAGAAAACATTATGGCTGGGCCGGGTGGTGCACGCCTGTAATCCAAGCGACTCGGGAGGCTGAGGCAGGAGGATCGCGAGTTCAAAGCCAGCCTCAGCAACTTAGAGAGGCCCTAAGCAACTCAGTGAGACCCTGTCTCTAAATAAAATACAAAATAGGGCTGGGGATGTGGCTCAGTGGCCGAGTGCCCCTGAGTTCAATCCCCAGTTCAAAAAAATAAAAAATAAGAATAAATAAAATAAATTAAAAAAATAGAAAACATTATGCTTAGTAACAAAGCCAAACATAAATACCACAAGTTGTGATATCTTATTTTTACACAATTTCCAGAGTACACAAGTCCATAGAAACATAATGTACATGGTTGCCAGTGGCTGGAGGGAGGGGAATTGGGAACGGTTCTGAAATTAGGTAATGTGATGGCTTCCCAATCTTGTTCATATACTGAAATATGGTGAACTGTACATTTTAAAATACAGCATACCATGCTATATTCGTTATGTCTCAAAATCAATCAAGGAATTTTACTTTGGGGAAAATGAAAGAAATGAAAAAAAGACAGCTTTCCTTATTCCTCTCATTTAGCCTAACTATAAACCCTGGATATTATATATGAATCAAACTTAAAAAGACCAAATATGCAGAGAACACCACAAATGACCTAGAGAACTCGAGACCTAAGGAATAATATGGTGGTGAGTTCTCTGGGGTTTCTTTTTGCCTCATATATCCCAGATTTGGGGCTAAAGGAGCCAGAATAGCAGAAACACTCATTGGTACAGATATGAAAAATTCCCCTCAAATCCTGGTTTTTTTTTTCTAGACAAAGGATCATAACAGGGGTAGCATAGCTAAAAAAGTTTTTTTTAGACAGTACCCTGTATACTAATAAAAAACACTACAGAAAGAAATGAAACTGTGTCCCCATCCATACCAACAAAAGCCATGTTTGGAGCTTAAATTTTCATACTCCTGAGGCTATAAAGAAATCATGTAAAAGAAGGCCAATAAAGAGTCAGAACATTTTATCTTCTGTCAACAGGTTTAAAGGTACTCATATCTGCAGGATCAGTGAAAATTACATGGAGAATCAAAATTCCTACTTTACCCAGCAGTAATAAGAGCCCCCATTTGGGGTTTTATTTATTTATTTATTTACTTATTTAATTTTTACAGACTTAATTTTGATTCATTTTAAACAAATGGAGTACAAATTTTCATTTCTATGGTTGTGCATGATGTAGAGTCACACCATTCATGTAATCATACATGTACACAGGGTAATGATGTCTGTCTCATTCCACCATTTTTCATACCCCCTTCCCCTCTCATTTCCCTCTTCATAATCTAAAGTTCCTCCATTCTTCTCTCACCCCCACCCCCCCAACCCAATTATATATCATCACCCACTTATCAGGGAAAATATAGGACTGTGGAACCAACTTTGATGCCCTTCAACAGATGAATAAATAAAGAAGCTGTGGTATATATACACAATGGAATACTATTCAGCCATAAAGAAGAATAATATTATGGCATTTGCAGATAAATGGATAGAATTGGAAAATACCATGTTAAGTGAAATAAGCCAATCCCAAAAAACCAAAGCCCATTTGGGTTTTGATGTGGTTAATGGGAAAAGTTGACTTCACTTCCAAATGGGAGTAAATGAGCAACTCTACTTTCCCTGAGGAAGTAGTGTTAGTAGAAACAAGTTTAAAAAAGTTTAAAGAACATCCAGACTCTCATGACCTAACAAAAAATTTTAATTGAAACTAATTGAAAATGACTCACCAAAGCAAGAACAAGAAATAGCACAAACAGAATGATAAAAAGCAGTCAATAAATTCCAATAATAAGATGACAGAAATGTTAGAACTATATAGCAAATATTTTTTTGAAACAATCATTATAAAATGCTTCATTGAAAAACTCAGCAACTTAGGGAGGCCCTAAGCAACTCAGTGAGACCCTGTCTCTAAATAAAATACAAAATAGGGCTGGGGATGTGGCTCAGTGGTGGAGTGCCCCTGGGTTCAATCCCCAGTACCAAAAAAAAAAAAAAAAGCTTGGATGCAGCTTAGGGGTAGAGCATATGCTTAGCATGTGCAAGACCCTTCTGGGCTTAATTTTCAGCACTAAATAATTTTTAGAAAAAATGGATAAAAATTTCAAATTTGACAAGCAACACAAAGCTACACATTTAAGAAGGTGAGCAAATTCAAAACAGTGGAGGAAAAATAGGTGCCAAATTAGCATAATAATTAGAACTTTGAACATTAAGGACAAAAATACGTTTATGCATTCAGAGAAGACTAAAACCTCATTGATAAGGTCACAACAATTCAAATAACATAAGATTTTGTTATCAAAAAACATGGATACATGAAATGAATGGCACAATATTTATCAAGTGCTGAAAGTATTGCCAGTCCAAAATTGTATATCCTGTAAAAATTTACTTCAGGAATGAAAAGGAGCAGTGGTGCAGGCCTGTAATCCCAGTGGCTCGGGAGGCTGAGACAGGAGGATGATGAGTTCAAAGCCAGCCTCAGCAAAAGCGAGGTGCTAAACAACTCAGTGAGACCCCGTCTCTAAATAAAATACAAAATAGGGCTGGGGATGTGGCTCGGTGGTTAAGTGCCCCTGAATTCAATCCCCTGTACCCACCCTCCCCTGCAAAAAAAAGGATGAAAGGGAAATGAAGATATTGTCAGAAGAAGGGAAAGTAAGATAAGTTGTTCCCAACAAATCTACCTACCTTAAAAAATGATTACAGCCGGGCGCGGTGGCGCATGCCTGTAATCCAAGCGACTTGGGAGGCTGAGTCAGGAGGATCGCGAGTTCAAAGCCAGCCCCAGCAACTTAGCAAGGGCCTAAGCAACTCAGTGAGACCCTGTCTCTAAATAAAATACAAAATAGGGCTGGGGATGTGGCTCAGTGGCCGAGTGTCCCTGAGTTCAATCCCTGGTTCCAAAAAAAACCAAAAAAACAACAAAAAAAAATGATTACAGGTAACTGGGGGGTGTAGGTCAGTGTGCAAGGTCCTGAGTTTGATACCCAGTGCCCCCCCCAAAAAAAATCACTATAGGAACTTCTCTAAACAGAAAGAAAACAAAAAATACAAGATCTGGGAATATAAGTGATAAAAAAGAACACAGAAGAACAGTCTCAGAACTGTTTCTCTCAAATGGCCATTTAAGTTTAATAGTAAAAGACTGGGGGCTGGGGTTGTGGCTCAGTGGTTAAAGTGCTTGCCTAGCATGCACGAAGGACCGGGTTCGATTCTCAGCACCACATATAAATAAAAGAATAAAATAAAGGTCTATCAACATCTAAAAAATATTTTAAAAAAATAGTAAAAGACTGGTTAATGATAACAACGCATCATAAAACCTTCAGAAAGAAAGGAGAATGTTTTGTGAACCTTTTGTTTTTGCATGTGTGTGGCAGTTTTAAGTTATTAGTTTTTAAAATCAGTACTTTTTAATGGAAACAATTTGACCAAAAATCTGTTACTGAATTTTGAGAACCATTAAAAACAAAAGTTTAATGAGAAACCCACAGATGCCTGGGGCAAGAGATAATGTGTAGACATATATAAGAGACCATGTAAAATTCTGAGACACTAGGGTTAGAGTCTTTGGGAAAACTGGATGTTTAAAAGCAGCTGCGCACACAGAAAAACTGAAAAACCATACACAGACTGACGAAAAACTCATGTTCAGAAAAGATGTGAGAAGACATTAAGCATTCTCTATGGACTGATCCCAAGGCTAAGACACATGCTATTAATTTAGTGAAGGTTATTCATAGCACACAGACTAATCTACAAGACTGGAAGACATGGCTGTTCTCCCCCAGCACCACCAAAAAGACCCAATTTTCAACACAAATGTCACAGAGTATACAAAGAAAGAAGAAAATATGACCCATACACAAAAAGGAAACTCAGTGTAAAAAACTGTCACTGAAAATACACAAATACTTTAAAATAAGTCTTAAATATGCCCAAAGAGCTAAAGGAAATATCCAATGAAGATTTAAAGTAAATCAGAGAACTGATACATCAATGAAATGATAATATCAACAAAGACAGAAATTATTATTATTATTTATTATTGGTACTGAGAATTGAACCCAGGGATGCTTAACCACTGCGTCACATCCCCAGCCCTTTTTTGATATTTTATTTAGAGACAGGGTCTCACTGACTTCCCTAGGGCCTTGCTAAGCTGGTGAGGCTGCCTCAGCCTCCTGAGCTGCTGGGATTACAGTTGTGCGCCATCGTGCCAGCAATAAAGATAAAAATTATAAAAAGGAACCAATCCGAAAATATGGAAGTGAAAAAAGCAATAATTGAACTGAAAAACTCTATTTAGAGTGGTTGAAGAGCAGACTCACGCAGGCAGAAAATACAACAGTAAATCCAAAGACATAGCATTTGAAATTAATGAGTCGAAGGAGTAAAAAGAAACAAAGATGAAGAAAAATGAACAGAGAGCACAGGATCTTATGGAACACTATCAAATGTACTATCTATATATTTTTTTCAAGTGAATGCATTTTATTTTTTAAACCCCACTCACTCTGTTGTACCCAAAGAAAATAAAATCATCCAAGCCGATCATGTAAAGCCAAAAGAAGCCTTTATTTTAGCTGGCCAGCGATGACTGCCCTTAGGCCTAAAATTGGTGTGCCCCAAAATCGTGCATTAATTCTATTGTTGCCATCTTTTATAGGGCGCGGGAAGGGATTAGGGCGGGGCTATAGGGAGGGGATTTGGGGTGGAGCTGACTCTCCGGATGGCGCTGGAGAATCTTCCTGGGGAGCACCAACATTTTAATCTGTTCTTTGTTGCTATAACAACTCCGTCCCGATCAATATATAAAATCGGGATTATTAAAATTTTCGGTTCCAGTCAGCACGCCCCTCCTCTTCCAGGTCGCCCTCTCTACAGGGCAAGCACAGGCTTCTCCAACTCACTCTGTAGCTGAAGGTTCCCTTTCAAGCTGACTATAACAGGAACTGATCAGCATCAGGAATACCCTGAGGCTTGTTATAAATCAGACCTGAGCCTACAGCAGCTAGGCACAGAGGCACTTGCGCCAGCTGCAGGGAGCCAGACGCAGCAGTCCAGTCCTCCACCCTCCTCAAATGTACCAAATATATTTTATGGAGTTCAGATGAGGAAAAGAGTGACTGGAAGGGACATAAATGTTCTTAGAAAAATAAAACACAACTTCCCAAATTTGCATAAATACATAGATTTACAAATCCAAGAACCTCAATAAACTGATAGGAAGAATCTGGAGGCCCATATGAAGACATATTATAATCAAATTATCAAAGACAAAGAAAGAATCTTGACGGCAACAAGAAAAAAGTGATTCATCATGCATAAGGAATCCTCTATATTATCAGATTTCTCAACAGATACCTTGGAGGACAGCAGGCACTAGAACGATATATTTTAAATGCTGAAAAACACTGTCAACCAAGAAAACTGTATCTGGCAAAACTATCAGTAAAAATGAAAGAGAAATTAAGACATTTCCTGACAAGCAAAAGCTGAGGGAGATCATTATCACTACAACTTTCCTACAATAAATGCTAAAGAGAGTTAAGGTGAAACAAGAGGATGCTATAGAGTAATTTGAACTCATATAAAAATATAAAGATTTCTGCTAAAGGTAAGCATATAAATATAAAACAGTTTGTTGTACTTTTTGTTTATAAATCCACTTCTTAATTTTTACAGGATTTAAAAGAAAAATGCATAAATTGTTTATAAATCTACATTAATGAGTACATAATATGTAAAGATATAATTTCTCACATTTGTAACAAGTGGGAAATGAAGATGTAAGTGACTACAGTTTTGTACACAATGCAAATTAGCATGAATTTAAAATACATTGCCATAACTTTAGAATATTATGTATAATCCTCTTGGTAACAACAAAGACAATATCTATAAAACACACACAAAATGGGGCTGAGGATATAGCTCAGTTGGTAGAGTGTTTCCCTTGCAAGCACAAGGCCCTGGGTTCAATCCCCAGCACTGCAAAAAAAAAAAAAAAAATACACAAAATGAAATTAGATGGAAATTAAACTGCCACTATGAAACATCAAGTAAAAACAAATCATGATAGTAATGGAGGAAATGAAGTACAAAAAAGGTATATAACATAGGAAAAAAAACACAATAAAACAGTAAAAGTAAGTCATCCCTATCAGAAATTACTTTGTGTAGATGGAATCAACTTTCCCAAGGAAATAGCATAGATTGGCATAACAGATAAAAATATGATCCTACTACACACTGCATACAAAACACTAATGTTAGATTTAAGGACACCCACAATCTGAAAGTGAAAGTATTGAAGAAGATATACCATGCAAATTATAACCAACAGAGAGTAGAAATGGCTACACTAATAACACACAAAATAAATACTAAATCAAAAACTCTTACAAGAGGCAAATAAAGAGAGTAAATTCATCAATAAGATATAACAATTAGCCAGGCTCAGTGGCCCACACCTGTAATGCCAGAGGCTCAGGAGGCTGAGATAGGAGGATTCGGAGTTCAAACCCAGCCTCAGCAATTTAGCAAGGCCCTAAGCAACTTAATGAAACCGTGTCTCTAAATTTAATACAAAAATAGGATGGGAATGTGGTTCAGTGGTTGAGTATCCCTGGGTTCATTTCCCAGTACAAAAAAAAAAAAAGATAACAATTAAAGCATACACGCTAAACACCAGATTTTATAAAACACACATTGACAGAATCAAAGGGAGAGATTACAGGTATACAAGAACAAGAGGAGAGGAATACTCCACTTTGAGTAGTAGATAGAACAACCAGACAGAAAAAACAATAAGGGAGTAAGATATGAACAACAGTACATCAATTGAACCTGACAGGTTATATTCCATTCGGCAACAGCAGAATACACATTTTCATCACATGCACATGGGACATTCTCCAAGATATACCATATATTATACCAGAATACCAGTCTTGATAAATTTATTAGATGGAAAACAAACAAAATAATTTTTCCAATTACAGTTGAATAAAACCAAATCAACAACAGAAAGAAAACTAGAAAATTTTTAAACATGTGGAAATGAAGCAACACATTTTCAATCAATGGCAAAGAAGAAAGTACAAGGTAAATTACAAAATACCTAGAGACAAATGAAAACAAAACCACAACATACCAAAACTTATCAGATACAACAAAATAAGTGTGAAGAAGTGAATTTTTAAATTTGATAAACATTATTTCTGAATTTATAGTTTAGTTACATGAATTTCTTCTTAACCCAGCTTTACTTCCGTATAAATTACACACAGTAACCTGCACAGATAGATGTAAAGTACACATTTCAATGACTTTTAACAAACTGACTTCCAAATGATGACACAAAATTTTTATCATCCTCCCAAATTCCCTTCTGCCACTTTCTCTTTTTTAATGTTTTTGTTAATACATTATAATTACACATAGTAATGTAGTTCATTTTGGCATATTCATACATGCATGGAACATAATTGGCTTCATTGCAGTCCCCAGTACTTCCTTCCCTCCCCTCTTTCCTTTCCCTGTTCCCCTTCCTCTACTCTACTAATATTCCTTCTATTTATTTATTGTTTTTTTAATTGGTGTTTTTAAAAGAAGTAATTTTAAAAGAAGTAAAAGCTCAGCTGGGCATGGTGCTACATACCTGTAATCCCAGCAGCTCAAGAGGCTGAGGCAGGAGGATCACAAGTTCAAACCCAGTCTCAGCAATTTAGTGAGACCCTAAGCAACTCAACAAGACCCTGTCTCTAAATAAAATATTAAAAAGGACTGGAGATGTAGCTCCACGGATAAGTGCCCCTGGGTTCAATCCCCGGTACCAAAAAAAAGGCCTTATTGGGAGGTGGTGGAACCTGTAAGAGGTGCAGCCTAGTTGAAGGCAGTTATGTCACAGGTGTTAGAATTATCTGAAAATGATTTTAAAGCAATCATTCTAAAAATGTGTAAATGAGCAATTAGGAACACAGTTGAAACAAGTGCAAAAATAGTTTTAGTAAATAAGTAGAAAATCTTTGCAAGGAAATGCCAAGAAAAAAATAATCAAAGTGAAATTTTAAGACTGAAAAATTCAATAATTAAATTTAAAATGCAATATTTAAACACAAGAACAGAATGAATGAAATGAAGGAAAGAATTAATAAACTGGAAGATAGAATAATAGAAACATCCAGTATGAACAACAAAGACAAAATAGACTAACAAAAGGAACAGACAAGGGCTGGGGATATAGCTCAGTTGGTGAAGTGCTTGTCTTGCATGCACAAGGCCCTGGGTTTAATTCCCACCACCACAAAAAAAAAAAAAAAAAAAAAGGAACACAGATGGTTAGGAACCAGAGAGATTATACAAATACAAGATCTAACATTTGTGTCACCCAAGTCATGGAAGGAGAAGAAAGAAAGCATTATGCTGAAAAATTACAGAAATGAAAAAAGTCTAAATTTGGCAAAACACCCTAATCTATAAATTCAAGAAACTGAGCAAATCTACACGGGATATATCTAACAAAGTCCACATTAAGACACATCACAAACTTCTGATGATCAAATACAAATAAAAACTTTAAAATCAGTGAGAGAAATGACCCTTTATCTACAAGGGGAAAACAATTCACATAAACACAATACCTCATCAGAAACCAAGTAAGCTAGAATTAAGAGCGATACAACATTGCTCAAGTGTTGGAGGGGAAAAAATCAATGTAGAAAACTTAAATCCAGCAAAAAGTATACTTTGGGAGTGACAGAGAAATCAACAAATTCTCAGATAAAGAAAACTGAACAGAATTTCTCATCTAAAAGAATGGCTAATGGATTTTTTTTTTTTTTTTTTTTTTGGCACTAGGAATTGAACCTAGGGCGCTTAACCACTGAGCCTCATCCCTAGGCCTTTTTTATATTTTATTAGAGACAGAGACAGGGTCTCACTGAGTTGTTTAGGGCTTTGCTAAGTTGCTGAGGCTGGCTTTGAATTTGTGATCCTCCTGCCTCAACTTCCCAAGCCACTGGGATTACAGGCGTGCACCACCATGCCTGGCTAGGAAAGTTCTGTAAACAAAAAGGATACGATTAAAAAAAGGAAGCATGGTTTATGAAGAGGAAATAAAAAGTACAGCATGCAAAAATGTGGGTAAGTACATTAGATTTTCCTTCCTCTCTTGACTATTCTAAATTATGTTTAATAATAGAAGTCAAAAATTCTTAACACTATCTAATATGGTTCTAAATATATAGAGATGAAATATCTAAGTCAAGTATATTTTAAGTAGATGTGTGTATATTTAAGTGAATGAAGGACTATAAACTTAGTTCTTCCCACTTCACTCATACTGTAAAATGTCAAAAAAATACTTTAATAGTTATGTATAAATAGCACAATACCAAGAGCAACCACTAAAAGATCATATAAAGAGATACATTCAAACACTATAAGCAAATCAAAATGGAATTCTATAGATATATTCAAGTAACCCAAGAAATAGAAGGAAACACACAAATAAAAGGCAGAGAGAATAAAAAGAAAAACAAAAAATAACTTAGCTAATACAACTCAAACATATCAATAATTAAATCTAAATGATCAAAATATATTGACTAAAATATTGAAATTCGCAGAGTGGGTTTCATGACCCAACTACATACTATTCACAAGAAATTTACTTTACATATAATAATACAGACAGGTTGAAAGTAAAAGAATGGAGAAAGATATATCATGTAAAAACCAATGTAAAGAATAAGAAATGGGCCAGGTATGGTGGCGCTCGCCTGTAATCCCAGCGGCTCGGGAGGCTGAGGCAGGAGGATCGTGAGTTCAAAGCCAGCCTCAGCAACTTAGCGAGGCCCTAAGCAACTCAGTGAGACCCTGTCTCTAAATAAAATACAAAATAGGGCTGGGGATGTGGTTCAGTGGCTGAGAGCCCCTGAGTTCAGTCCCCGGTTCCAAAAAAAAAAAGGAAAGAAAAAATGGTATATTACTATCAGATGAAGTACACTTCAAAGGAAAGAAAATTACTAGAGACATAGAGGGACGTATTACAATAATAGATGATGAATTCAACAAGATCATATAGAGGACTGGGGCTCTGACCCAGTGGCAGAGCACTTGCCTATCATGTGTGAGGCACTGGGTTCAATTCTCAGCACCACATATAAATAAACAAAATAAAGGTCCATCAGCCTGGTGCAGTGGCGCACGCCTGTAATCCCAGCAACTTGGGAGGCTGAGGCAGGAGGATCGCGAGTTCAAAGCCAGCCTCAGCAACTTAGCGAGGCCCTAAGCAACTCAGTGAGACCCTGTCTCTAAATAAAATACAAAATAGGGCTGGGAGTCTGGCTCAGTGGCCAAGTGCACCTGAGTTCAATCCCCGGTTCAAACAAACAAACAAACAAAACAAACAAAATAAAGGTCCATCAACAACTAAAAAAAGATCAAATATACTCAAATATATTAAAATATGCTTGACTTCATCTCTATATATTTAGAACCAACTAAAAGATCAATCCTAAACAGCAGAGCTACAAACATAAAACAAAACCTGATAGTATTCAAAGAACAAATAAATAAATTTACAATTATATTTGGAAATTTCAGTAACCCTCTCTCAATAATTGATAGAACAACTAGACAGAAAATCAAAAAGAATATAGAATTCTTGTCCCAGCAACTCAGGAGGCTGAGGCAGGAGATCACAAGTTTGAGGCCAGTCTCATCAACTTAGCAAGATCCTAAGCAATTTAGCAAGACTCTGTCTCAAAATAAAAAATAAAAAAGACTAGGGATGGAACTCAGTGATAATGTGCCCCTTGGGTTCAATCCCTGTACCAAAAAAAAAAAAATATATATATATATATGTATATATATACACATATATATATGAATTCAATAATAATATCAACCAATAGTATTTAATTAACATTTGTAGTACAGGTCACACAACAGCAGCAAAATACATATCCTGTTCAAGTTCCTAAGTAACGTATAGCAAAATAGATTATACCTAGGGTCATAAAACCTTAACACATTTAAAAGAAATCCTGGGCTGGGGACATAGCTCAGTTGGTAGAGTGCTTGCCTCCAAGCACAAGGCCCTGGGTTCAATCCCCCCCACCGCAAAAAAAAAAAATGAAAATAAAAGAACTTCTACAGTGTGTTCTCTAACTACAATAGAATCAAACTAAAAATTAACAACAGAAAGTTAACAGGGAAAAACTCCAAACACTTCTAAATAATCTATGGAACAGAGGATGTTCCAAGAGAAATAAAAAGGAAACGGCGCAAAAATGAAAATATACCATATTAAAATTTGTGGTACATAGCTAAAGCATTGTGTAGGGGAAAAGCTTTAGCACCAGATATATACATTATATATGAAGAAAAATGTTAAATCAATAATGTAAGGTTCCACTCCAAGAACCTAGGAAAAAAAGCAATGCAAGTCCAAAGCACACAGAAATAATGAAACAATGTGAGCAGAAATCAATAAAATTGAAACAAAAATAGTAGAGAAAATAAACAAAACAAGGAGTTCACGCTTTGAAAAGGTCAATAAAATTGACAAAAAAAAACAACAAAAATGCAAAAATCCTTAGCAAAATAAAAACGAATAGAATTCAAAATATATGAAAATAATTATACATCATGACCAAGTTGAATTAATTCCAAGGATTCAAGGCTGGTTTAAGCTTCTAAAATCAATTAATGTAATCCATCATATGAACATGCTAAAGAAGAAAAACTACATGAGCCTCTCATCTCCATTGACACCAAAAAAGCATAACAAAATCTACAACCCATTGAATGTTAAAATAAGCCAATCCCCCCAAACAAAGGCCAAATGTTTTCTCTCTATGTGGGTGCTAAGTGACAATGGGGCGGGGGTGGCTAGGGAAGAAAAAATTTACTTTAGATTAGGGAGAGGGGAGTGAAGGGAGGGGTCGGGGATGGGGGCAGGAAGGATAGTACAGTGAAACAGACATTATTACCTCATGTACATATATACCTCTACAACCAGTGAGATTCTACATCATGTGTAACCAGAAGAATGAGAAATTATACTCCATTATATATGTTGTATCAAAGTGCATTATTATACGGTCATGTATAACTAATTAAAACAAATTTTTTAAAAACATTTTAAATAATAATAATGCTTCTTAGCTGGGCATGCTGGCACATGCTTGTAATCCCAGCAACTTGGGAGGATGAAGCAGGAGGATCACAAGTTTAAGCCAGCCTCAGAAATTTAGCAAGTCCCTAAGTCACTTAGTGAGACCCTGTCTCAAAATAAAAAATGTAAAGGGCTGGGGATGTGGGTCAGTGGTTAAGTGCTCCTGGGTTCAATCCCCAATACCAATAAATAAATGAATAAATAAATAAATAAATAAATAAATAAATAAATAAATAAATAAATCTTCTTAGCAATAATTCGAGATAGCAAAGCAAAAAAATGGGAGTGGAGAAGAAGAGAGGGAGAGAGAGTGAGACAGAGGAGAAGAGATAGAGAGGGAGAAGGGTTGGAGAGGGAGAGAGGGAGAGGAAAAGAGAGGGAGGGGGTAGGGGAAGAGGGGGGAGAGAGGATGGAGAAAGAGAGAGAGTGGAATAGAGGGAGAGAATGAAAGAGAAAGAGGGAGAGAGGGAGGGTGGGAGAGAGAGAGGGAGGAGAGAGGAAGAGAGGAAGAAAGAGAGGAAGAGAGGGGGGAGAGCGGGAGGGAGAGAGGATTAGGAATACTATTTACAATTGCTTAGAAAGAGAAATATATTGTTATAAATTCAAATATTTATATTTATAAATATTTATGTACAAAACCTGTAATCTGAAAACTTCAAAATATCATAGAAACTAAAGATCTAAGTAAATGAAGAGACTATAGTATTCATAGTTTCTAAAACTTAATATAGTAATTAATTATCCCCAAATTGACACTCATTTTTTGGGTTTTTGTTTGTTTGTTTGTTTGGAACCGGGGATTGAACTCAGGGGCACTTGGCCACGGAACCACATCCCCAGCCCTATTTTGTATTTTATTTAGAGACAGGGTCTCACTGAGTTGCTTAGGGCCTCGCTAAGTTGCTGAGGCTGGCTTTGAACTCGCGATCCTCCTGCCTCAGCCTCTCAAGTCGCTTGGATTACAGGCGTGCACCACTGCGTCCGGCTGACACTCAAATTTAATGCAAGCCTTACCAAAATCATGAGGTGTTATATCCATTTAGACAAGATTATTCTAAATATTATAAGAAGCTAGAATAACTAAAACAAGTTTGCAAAACAAGAATAAAGTGGAAGGCATTTTGGTACCTGATTTAAACATGACTTATATGGCTGCAGTAATCAAGTTTGAATGGTATAGGTTAAGATGGAGATGCACAAACAGGAACAGAAAAAAAACATAAATTGAAAAAAAGATGTCCCAATGATTTTTACAAAGTTGCAAAAAATGGTGCTTGGGCTAGGGTTGTGGTTCAGTAGAAGAGCGCTTGCGTATAATGTGTGGGGCACTGGGTTCAATTCTCAGCACCACATAAAAATAAATAAATAAAATAAAAGTATTGTGTGTCCATCTACAACTAAAATATCTCTTTTTTAAAAATGGTGCTAAACCAAATCAACATCATAAACAAAAAAGAAATTGAAATGCATATTTGCTAAGTCAAAGAAGCCCATTTTAAAAGACTATGAGAGGGGGTGGGGATATAGCTCAGTTGGTAGAGTGCCTGCCTTGCAAGCACAAGGCCCTGGGTTCAATCCCTAGCACCGCAAAAAAAAAAAAAAAAAAAAAAAAAAAGACTATGAGAGGGGCTGGGGATATAGCTCAGTTGGTAGAGTGCTTTCCTTGCAAGCACAAGGCCCTGGGTTTAATTCCCAGCACCGCAAAAAAAAAAAAAAAAAAAAAAAAAAAAACCTATAAGACTGTGTGATTCCACCTAAATGATACTATGATATCCTGGAAAAAACAAAACCATACATAGCTTTTTTTTAAAAAAATCAGTTGTCACTAGGGGTTTAAGGTAAGAAAGGCATGGATGAATACAGTGGAGCACAGGGCACTTTCAGGGTATTGAAAATACTCTGTATAATATCATTCTGGTTATACATTTGTCAAAACCCACAAAACTATACAACACAGAGTGAACGTAATATAAACTATGGATTTTTTTTTTTTTTTGGTACTGGGGATTAAACCCAGGGGCACTCCACCACTGAGCCACATCCCCAGCCCTATTTTGTATTTTATTTAGAGACAGGGTCTCTCTGAGTTGCTTAGGGCCTCGCTAAGTTGCTGAGGCTGGCTTTGAACTCGCGATCCTCCTGCCTCAGCCTCCCAAGTGCTGGGATTACAGGCATGCGCCACCACGCCCGGCTAAACTATGGAGTTTTAAAAATATTTTAGTTGTAAATGGACACAATACCTTTGTTTTATTTATTTATTTTTATGTGGTGCTGAGGATTGAACCCAGTGTCTCATGTGAGAGACTGAGCTACAAACCCAGCTCAGCCTGAGCTACACTGAACTGCCACTGAGCTACAACCCCAACCCCAAACTATGGACTTTGAGTTAATAATGTTTCAATATTGGTTCATCAGTTATAACAAATGTACTACACTAATGCAAGATGTTAATAACAGGAATAACTGTGGTGGGAAGGAAGATTTTTTTCTGTGAATCTTTAAATGGTTCTAAAAAATAAAGTCTAGGGCTGGGGGTATAGCTCAGTTCGTAGAGTACTTGCCTATCAAGCACAAGGCCCTGGGTTCAATTTCCAGCACCGCGAATAAATAAAATAAAAATAAATTAAATCTATGATAACAAATAAACAAAGTTAACCTTATTTAAACCTCCTGCTTTATACAAAAATTAACTCAAATGATAATAGACTTACAGGTAACGCATAAAATTACAAAACATCTTTTAAACATATAGAAAATCTTCAAGATTTAAGACTAAGAAAAGAGTTAATAGACTTGACACCAAATGCATTAATTGTAAAGTGAAAATTTGATAAATTGTAGTTCATCAAAGTAAAAAAAATGGTTGCCTTGTGAAAGACCTTGTTAACAGGTTAGAAAGACAAGATAGAGATTAGGGGAAAATATTTGCAAACCACATATTGAACAAAAGATTAGTGTCGGGCTGGGGACATAGCTCAGTTGGTAGAGTACCTGTCTATCAAGCACATAGGCCCTGGGTTCAATCCCCAGCACCACAAAAAAAAAAAAAAAAAAAAAAAAAAAAGATTAGAGTCTAAAATACATAAAAGAACTCTCAAAAAACATTTTAAAAATCCAATCAGAAATAGGCAATATACATTATCAAACATTTCACTGAAGAGAATATATGAATTAGAAGCACAGAAAAGATGTTCCATATCACTAGCTATTAAGGAAATCTATATTAAAACCACAATTGCATATCACTGCAGTCCTGTCAGAAAACCTAAAATACCATTGATAATATGGAGAAACTGGATTACTAGTAATTTCTGGTAGAAATGTAAAATGATAAAGTCAAGCTGGAAGAAATTTTGGTAGTTTTCTTAATAACTAAATATGTAACTGTTGTGTGAACCAGCAATTTCACTTTTGAGCATTTGTCCCAGAGAAAGGAAGATTTGTATTCATATTTGTGAATGAATATTTATTGTAACTTTATTTGTATTGTCCCCAAATTGGACACTAATCAGATTTCCTTCAACGAGTGAATGGATAAAGAAATCATGGTATTATGGAATACTAATCAGCAATAAAAAGGAATAAGTTACTGATGCATAATCAATATCCTAATTTGAAATTTTACTATGGTTTTTCAAAATTTTACAGTTGGAGAAAACTGGATAAAGGCTACATAGGATCTCTCTGTGTTTTTTCTTTCTTTTTTTGGAATACCACGGTATGCTTTAACTATTGAGCAAAATCCCCAGCCCTCTGTGTTTTTTCTTAAAATTATATGCAAATATACAATTATCTCTCCCAATAAATTTTATTAATCTAAAAAATCAAAAATAAAGAACTGCAATACAAGAAATATTAAATGAAGTTCTTTAGGCAGAGGCAAATGATACAAGATAAAGCTATGGATTTACAGAAATCAGAGGAGTATACGGGCAAGGGTAGCTACATGGGTAAATATATAATATTTATTTCATTGCTTAAATTTCCTTAAAAGATAATCAAGTAGTTAAACAAGGATAAGAGCAATATGGAATGGATTCTATAACAAATAAGAGGAAAATATACGATAAGAATATATCAAGGGCTGGGGATATAGCTCAGTTGGTAGAGTGCTTGCCTCACAAGCACAAGGCTCTGTGTTCAATCTCCAGCACTGCAAAAAACAAAACAAAACCAAAAAAGAATATAAAAGAATATATCAAAGAACAGAAATGGAGAAATGAAAGAATATCATTGTTATGAAATTTCAGTACATGTGAAGAGACATCTCACTTGAATTAGACAACTGAAGGTGTATCCTATAAACTACAAGGCAATGATTAAAATAATATATTAAAAAGTAATAGCTAGCCAGGCACGGTGGCGCACACCTGTAATCCAAGCGACTTGGGAGGCTGAGTCAGGAGGATCGCGAGTTCAAAGCCAGCCTCAGCAACTTAGCGAGGCCCTAAGCAACTCAGTGAGACCCTGTCTCTAAATAAAATTCAAAATAGGGCTGGGGATGTGGCTCAGTGGCTGAGTGTCCCTGAGTTCAATCCCTGGTTCCAAAAAAAAAATAAAAAAAGAAAAAGAAAAAAAAGAAAATAGGTTGTAAAAAGAGTAATAAAATATAATAATGAAAAGGGGTCAATTCATCTGAAAGACATACTGAAAGAAAATGACACCAAGACACAAAGCTCGCCATGGGAGAAGTTCCGTTTATTTACAAAAAGCCACTAGCTTATATACGCTTAAGCTGGGGGAAGGGGAGGTGATGGGCAGGCAGGGCTTGCGGGGTGCCTCCTATTGGTGAACCTAGACATGAGGCCAAGGTGTCTGTGCCGGATTGGGTGCCCGTTGGCACCGGCGGGGAGACAGTTTTCCAGGAAGAGAAGCTCCCTGGGTGCCATCTTTGGTGAAGAACAAAAGGGGGGGGCTGCCGCCATGGGGATAAGGTGTTAGGGTTATAGCTAATACATACAAATATTACAACCAAAGCACATTCATAATACATAAGCAAAGAATGACAATATTGCAAGGAGAAATATATATGTATATAATATCATTTATATATATTTATGTGTATGCGTGGAATAATTATAAACATGTTTATACTTCATGCATCCACAAGCAAAAGAACTATAATTTCATAAAAATAAATGAATGTAAAACTCACTGGTGATACACAAATGAGAAAAATAAAGGAATTAAACATTATTACAGAAAACATCCAACCACAGTGATTAACAAGAAAGGAACAATATACTGCCTACAAAAAACTCACCTTACCAGTAAAGATATAAATAGATTGAAAGTGAATGTATGGAAAGAAATATTCCACACAACAGAAATCAAAATGAATAGAGGGCTGAACTTGTGGCTCAGTGGTAGTGTGCTCGCCTAGCATGTATGAGGCTCTGGGTTCAATCCTCAGCACCACATAAAAATAAAATAAAGGTATTGTGTCCACCCACAACTAAAAGAGAATATTTTTTTAAAAGTGAATAGAAATAGCTATACTCATATCAGTCATAATAGTCTTTTTAGGTCAAAAGCTATAAAAAGAGACAAATTCATTATATGATGACAAAAGAATCAATTTAGCAATATGATAAAAATTATGAAAATATATGCATACATCCCTAGACTACCAAAACATAAAAGAAAATATTTATTATTTGATCTATAGGGAGAGATAGACTCCAAAACAACACTAGTTGAAGACTTCAACACTCTATTTTCAAAAATGGAGTGACCATCCAGCCAAAAAATCAACAAAGAAACATCAGAGTTAAACTATATTACAGGCCAAATGGACCTAACAGACATTTACAGAACATTGCATCCTACAGCTGCAGAATGAACATTTTTCTCATCAGCACATACAACATTATTCAGAGTAGACCATGTATTAGACCACAAAACAAGTCTCAATTAATTTTTTTAAAATCAGGATTATTTCATTAATCTGTATGGTCACAGTGGAGTAAAATTAGAAAACAACTAAAAGATATGTGGAAATTGTACAAATGCATACAAATTAAATATATGAGAAAATTCAGCATCCCTTCATGATGAAAACTCTTAAGAAAACAGGTGGAGCAGAGTGTGGTGGCACATGCCTATAATCCCAGTCACGCAGGAGGCTGAGGCAGGAGGATTGCAAGTTCAACAACAGCCTTAGCAATTTAGCGAGGCCCTAAGGAACTTAGCGAGACCCTGTTTCAAAATAAAAATGTGCTCGGGATGTGGCTCAGTGGTTAAATACCTCTGAATTCAATCCCAAGCACCAAAAAATAATTAGGTGTAGAAGAATCATACCTCAAAAACATTAAGACCATGTGACAGGGGCTGGGGATATAGCTCAGTTGGTAGAGTGCTTGCCTTGCAAGCACAAGGCCCTGGGTTTGATCCCAGGCACCGCAAAAAAAAAAAAAAAAAAAAAAAAAAAAAAAAAAAGACCATGTGACAAACCCATAGATAACATTAAACTGAATGAAAAGTTAGGCACCATGGCACCTACCTATAATCCCAGAGGCTCAGGAGGCTGAGGGAGGAGGGTCTTGAGTTCAAAGCCAGCCTCAGCAATTTAGTGAGGCCCTAAGCAACTTAATGAAACCATGTCTCTAAATAAAATATTAAAAAGGGCTGGGGAATATGGTTCAGTGGTAAAGAGTCCCTGTGTTCAATCCTTGGTACCAAAAGAAATAAAAAATGTATTGAATGAGAAAAGTTGAAAGTACTTCCTCTGAGATCTGGAACAAGACAAGGATCTCCACTTATATCACTTTTACTCCACCTAGTACTATGTTTTAGTCAGCTTTTTTTCTTCTGTGACTAAAAGACCTGACAAGAACAATTTTAGAGAAGGAAAAGTTTATTTGGGGACTCACAGTTTCAAAGGTCTTAGTCCATAGCTCCGTTCCTCAAGGCTTGAGGTGAGGCAAAACATCATGATGGAAGTGTGGCAGAGGGAAGTGGCTCACATGATGATCAGAAAGCAGAGAGAGACTCCATTTGCCAGAGACAAAACATACACCACAAACGCACACCCCCAATGCTCATCTCCTCCAGCCATACCCTACCTGCCTTCAGTTACCACTCAGTTAATCCCCATCAGAGGATTAATTCACCCTTTGGGTTAGGACTGTCACAATCCAATCATTTCACTTCTAAATGTTTTTGTATTGCCTCACACATGAGCTTTGGGGGGAGGGGGTATACCTAATATCTAAACAATAATATTTCACCCCTAGTCCCCAAAAGGTCATGCTCATCTCACAATGCAAAATACATTTAGTCCATTTCCAAGAGTCCCAATAGTCTCAACAGTTCAAGCATTTCCCAAAAGTTCAGTTAAAAAGTCTCCTGTGAAGCCGGGCATGGTGGCGCATGCCTGTAATCCAAGCAACTTGGGAGGCTGAGACAGGAGAATTGCAAGTTCAAAGCCAGCCTCAGCAACTTAGCGAGGCCCTAAGCAACTCAGTGAGACCCTGCCTCTAAAATACAAAATAGGGCTGGGAATGTGGTTCAGTGGCCGAGTGTCCCTGAGTTCAATCCCTGGTTCCAAAAAAAAAAACAAAAAAAAAAGTCTCCTCTGAGACTCAAGGCAAACTCATATCATGAGCTCCTGTAAAAATCAAAACTAATTTATAAGTATCCATTATATAAAGTTACAGAGTAAACATTGTCATTCTGAATAATAGGGGCATAGAAAGAAGGGAGGGGACCCAAGTAAGACCAAAATCCAGCTGAGCAAACAAATCCTGTAGTTTTATGTCCAGCATTTGGAGCACATAGCATCTTGATGTTCTCTCCAAAGGTCTTGGGTAGCTCCATCCCTGTGACCTTGCTGGTTGAAGTTCACATGGCATCTCTCTTGGTTTGTCTCTGATTGATTCCTGCAGCTTTCCTCCCCACACATTCTATGGTACTGGAATTTCTTAGTCTTGGGAGTCTCTGTTAGGTAGGAGTTCAGGGACACCAAGATGGCTGAGGCAGAGCGACAATCATGTCCCTGTTTAGGAGTCCCTGTTTATGATAAATCCCATTACCATGACAACTCCCACCACAGAGGTTTGGTATTTTAAAATGACCAATGGGGTAAAGTGGGCAGTAGTCTAATTAAGTTTTTTAAAGTAACCAATGGAGGAAAATTGCACAGTATTCTAATCAGGTATCATCAGGTAACCAATGGGAGCAAATGGGGTAAGTTCTTTAATCGAGTCTGTATATGGAAGAGAATCCCTCACAGCTCAGCCTATAAGACACTAATTTCCAGAGACTGGAGCCTTGAACCTTTCACTCTTGCTTGGCCCACTCTGCTCTACCTTAAAGAGTGCTACTTTCACCTCCACCTTAACAAATCTGTACTTTGCTTGTTACTTGTGTATGTCTTGCTCAATTCTTTGTTCAGAACACCAAGGACTTGGACACCATGCTGATAACATTTCCAGTGAAGCTGTGGTTTCTTCCTCACATCTCCATGCATCACCCTCTCAGGAGCTACCCACAGAGACTCTGACCCTGCTGCACTTTGCCTGGCCTCCCAGGCTTTCCTTTGAAATCTTAGTGGAAGTCTCCATGAACCCCTAACTCCAGCATTCTGCATTCCTGCAGAACTGGCACCACATGGTTGCCGCCAAGGTGTGTCACCAGCCAAGCCTCCAGGGGCCGGAGCTGCACCAGCCTCTGAGCAGAGTGAAACAGCTTCCTAGGCTGCCCAGAGCAAGCAGAGTGCCCCATTGTCTTTTCTCAAAGGAATTTTTGCTATTCCTTTCTGGAGCCTGAGATGAGTGTGGGCCTGCAAATTCCTGAGATGCCCTCAAGCTATTTTTCTTACTATCTCTGGGCAGTCTTTTTAGCATTTGTTTAGAGGTGGTAATGTCTTTAAACAATTGCCCAGTTTAACACCCCGCCTTTGAAATCCAAGTTTTTCAAACCTTTCTGCTGTTTTCTGCTCCTGATTATCAGAATAAGTTTGGCTAAAAGCTGACAGCAATATCCATGCCACCACTTGCAAGCTATGCTGCCTAGAAATTTCTTCTGCCAGGTTAAGAAGTCCATCACTTTAAAAATCAGTCTCACAGAAAGTCTCAGGATATGGGCAAAATGCAGACAATTTCTCAGCCCAAACATTAATATGGATGGCCTCTAGACCAATTTCCAATAGAGTCTTCCTCTGCCCTGTCTTTACTGTACACAGTCCTACCGGCATTCTAGTCTTCTGAATTCCCACCAGAATTGCCCAGTAAGCTCTGCTTACAATAATCTAAAGTTTTTCCAGCACATATCACCACACTTTCCAAAATTCCTATAACATTCCAAAATTCTCCAAAAATTTCTAAACCTTATGATCAAGTTAGTTATAGCAATAGCCTCATTTCTTGGCACCAATTTCTGTTTTAGTAAGCTTTTTTGCTGCTGTGACTAAAAGACCTGATAAGAACAGTTTTAGAGGAGGAAAAGTTTGTTTGGGGCTCACGGTTTCAGAGGTCTCAGTCCGAAGACAGGTGATTCCATTCCTCAGGGCTCAAGGTAAATCAGAACATCATGGTGGGAGAGTGTAGCAGAGGGAAGCAGCTCACATGATGATCAAGAAGCAGAGAGAGACTCCTCCACTAGCCAAATTCGAAATGTATACCCCAGGGCTGGGGATATAGCTCAGTTGGTACAATGCTTGCCTTATAAGCACAAGGCCCTGGGTTCAATCCCCAGCACTGCAAAAGAAAGAAAATTCAGTAAACTAGGAATCAGAGGGAGGGAATTTTCTCAATCTAATGAATGGCATTTACAAAACAATCAAAAACTCCAATTAATGTCATAGTTCATGGTAAAAGACTGAATCATTTTCCACTGATACTGGGCTAAGTCAAGCAATTCTGCCCTCAATATTCCTTTTCAACATTTGTAAATTCAGACAGAAAGAGAAAAAGACTAGAAGAAATAGAGATCCTGATTAGAAAGGAACAGGTAAAAAATTGTTTATTCACAGATTACTTGATTCTGTATGTAGAAAACCCTGAGGAAAACACACATAAATTCACACAAATGTACTACACTTAGTAAATGTGTTCAATAAAGTCATAAGCTACTAAATTAATACAAAAATCAGTTAAATCTCCATTGACTAACACTGTGCAATCCAAAAATTATAATAAAATAATTTCATTCACAATGGTATTAAAAAGAATAAAAATATTTAGAAATAAATTTAACAAAAGAAGCACAGATTCTATACATGGAAAAATACAAAATAGTATTGGAAAAAATTAAAGAAAACCTAAATAAATGGAGATATTGCCAATTTGGTCAATAGATTTGGTGTAATTCTTACCAAAATTCCAGGTAGCTGATGATGTGATCGTAAAATTCATGGGAAATGCAAAAGATTCAAGATATCCAAAATAGAAATTGAAAAAACAAATTATTTATTTATTTATTTATTTATTTTTTGGAACCAGGGATTGAACTCAGGGACACTCGGCCACTGAGCCACATCCCCAGCCCTATTTTGTATTTTATTTAGAGACAGGGTCTCACTGATTTGCTTAGGGCCTCGTTAAGTTGCTGAGGCTGGCTTCGAACTCGCGATCCTCCTGACTCAGCCTCCCAAGTCGCTGAATCCTGAAACAGGATTCTTAATTCTAGTCAATTTTTCTACATGTCTCTCTTTGTGCAGGTATAGCACCATCTTGAAAACTTTGTAAATTTTTTTAATTGGAACATATTAGTCCATCAAATTTGTTTTTTCAAGCCGGGCGTGGTGGCGCACGCCTGTAATCCAAGCGACTTGGGAGGCTGAGTCAGGAGGATCGTGAGTTCAAAGCCAGCCTCAGCAACTCAACGAGGCCCTAAGCAACTCAGTGAGACCCTGTCTCTAATAAAAATACAAAATAGGGCTGGGGATGTGGCTCAGTGGCCAAGTGCCCCTGAGTTCAATCCCTGGTTCTAAAAAAAAAAAAAAAAGACAATAGCTGTACTCCATTTGTGTTCAATGAATCAATAAGTAAAAAAAAAAATAAAAAAAAAAAAAAAAAAAGAATCCTGAAACAAACTCAATGATCATGATCCATTGACTTTTCAAAAAAGGTACCAAGGCAATTCAATGGGAAAAGAGAAGTCTTAAACATTACTAGGTTAATTTGGTAGTCACAATGCAAAAATATGAACTTAGGCCTTTACATAATATCATACCAGGGCTGGGGATATGGCTCAGTTGGTAGAGTGCCTGCCTCGCATGCACAAGGCCCTGGGTTCAATCCCCAGCACCGCAAAAAAAAAAAAAAAAAAAAAATCATACCAAAAAGTTAATTCAAAATGGATCACAAACCTAAGTGTAAGAGCTAAAGCTACAGAATAAAGAACAAATCTCTTAGACATGTCATCAAAGGCACAAATGATAAAAGAAAAATAGATAAACTGAATTTCATCAAAATTTTAAGACTTTTTTCAGCTCAAAAGGCATCATTAGCAATGTGAAAAGGCAAGTTTGTACATCATCTGTCTGTGATAGAACTTCTACCCAGGATACATAAAGGACACTTAGAACTCAATAAGAAGACAACAAATAATCCAAATTTTTTTAATGGGCAAAAAAACTGTACACAAATGTTCATAGCATAACTACCAAAACTTGCAAGTAAAAAAAATTTAAAAAATTTAAAAAGTCTTGGAAATAACTCATATCTTTTAGCAGATAAATAACTAAATGAACCATAATATACCTATTATGTGAAATATTATCCAGGAATAAAAAGGTATGAACCATTGATACACACAATAACTTGGATAAGTCTTAAGTATGCTGAGTGAAAAAAAGTCAATCCCCAAAGATTATATGATTGCACATAGTATTCTTGAAATGGCAATTATAGATGGTAAACAAATCAATGGTTTACATAAGGTATGTGGGTGGGGAGATCTTATAAAATTATATAGGAGGGATCCTTATTATGCTGTAATTGCTCTTTTTTTTTTTTGGTACTGGGGATTGAACCCAGGGGCACTCCACCACTGAGCCACATCCCCAGCCCTATTTTGTATTTTATTTAGAGACAGGGTCTCTCTGAGTTGCTTAGGACCTCCCTAAGTTGCTGAGGCTGGCTTTGAACTCTTGATTCTCCTGCCTCAGCCTCCCAAGTGCTGGGATTACAGGCGTGTGCCACTGCACCAGGCTATTGTAATTGTTCTTTATCCTGACTATGGTGGTAGTCATAAGAGCCTATACTGTGATAAAGTTGCACAGAAATAAATGCACACACAAAAATGAGTACATGCAGTATTCTGCCTTTGGGTCCCCTTCTTCCACCTGGGAGAAGTCTGTTCTTACTTTTCTTTAATAAAATTTCTTACTTTCTACTCTTAAAAAAAATGAGTACATTCTTGTCTGGAAATCTAAATAAGATAGGTAGACTGTATCAATGTCAATTTCGTGATTGTGATAGTATATCATAGTTATGAAAGATGTCGCAATTGGGAGATACTGGCTAAAATATAAACAGCATCTGTCATTTTTTATAATAAGAGTCTACAATATACCTTAATAAAAGCTTAATTTTAAAAATTGGAATAAGAGATTTGAGTAGACATTTCATCAAAAAAGATAAATAAATGGGCACCGGACACATTAGAAATATATTCAACATCACTAGTCATTAGGGAAATGCAAAGTAAAACCACAATGCGCACCCACAACAGTAGCTATTACCAAAAAGACAGACAATTACAAGCTTTGGAAAGGATGTGGAGAAAATGGAACCTTCACACATTGCTCATGGGAATATAGACTGAGCCAGTTTGAATAAAAAAATTCTGCAGCTTCTTAAAAAGTTCAACAGTTTTACCATATGATCCAGAAATTCTACTCATAGATATCCACTTGATAGAAATTAAATCATATTTTACACAAATATGTATGTGAATGGTCGTAGCAACATTTTTATAATATACAAAAGGTGGAAACACTCCAAATGTCATCAACAGGCGATTGGATAATCAAAATGTGATAAACTGCAGCAATTGAATACTATTTATGAATTAAAAGGAATGAAGTACTAATATACCATATAACATAAACAGACCTGAAAAACATTATGCAAAACAAAGGAAGCTAGATGTCAAAAATTACATATTGCATGATCCACTTTATTTGAAATGTCCATTAAAGAAATACAAAGAAAGAAAGCACTTGAGGGTAAGAATGGGGAGTGACTGAAAATGGTACAGAAGTTTCTTTCAAGGGCGATGGAAGTGTTCTAAAATTAGTTTGTAGTGACAATTGCACAACTTTGTAAAAATTTACTAAAATCACTGAATTTTATGTTTTAATAAATAGAGTTATCTTTAAAAGATTCCCATTCTTTTCAGCTGTTTCATTAAGATTGTGACCTATGCCTCAGATCCCCAACGATTAGGCCACATGCCCTCCTTAGCACATCAGGTAGATCAAATGTTACTTGGCCTGTTTTCATCTGTATCGGCTCTTCCATTTATTATTCTCAATGATGACGTATCATTTAGAATATGTGGTGTCTCTTATGTTTTGACAATGAATAAACAAAATGTGCTGCTCTTAGTTTGACCAATTTCAAATTCTTCTATAGTTCAGCAAAACAAATTACCTTTGGAATCACATATGCCTTTTCAGCACAATGTATAAGCATGAAAACTAGCTGATTTGACTATACTTGTGCATTTAGCCAAGTATAGCATTTCCTGAACTGCTTTGTCCTTTTGACATCTGACTTAACATCAGGGGGCTCTCTTTTCTTTGACAAAACTTCCCTAACTGCCCTGCCTTTCCTTGTTTCCTTCCCATCCCCCATAGCCAACCATTTCTTCACTTTTATCATAGTTTCAGTACCTTATTTGCACTTGTCAAAAAATCTACCCTTACCCCTTTGCCTTTCTCTCCTTCAAATATTTCCTTCCTGCCCTGATCCTGAGTGGTGAAAAGAGAAACTACCATGGGAAGAGCAATCAGCAAAATACTTTTCCCTCTAGACAATTACTTTGTGACACTTTATGGATAAGATGTTTGGGAAATGTTTAGTCTCTTCTATGTTTTTTTGTTTTTTGCTGCTTTTTTTTTTCAGGGCCAAGGACCAAACTCAGGGCCTTGTGTGTGCTGGACAAGCACTCCACCACTGAGCTAAATCCCCAATCCCTTTTTTGCTTCTTGAAAGAGAAGAACTAGTGCAGAATATTGAATTTGGTAAGTCTAAGGTATTTCACTCCCACAGTTTATATGACACATATTAGCACCCCAAGAAACTAAAGTAATGTATGTCTTACCAGAAGGCTATTAGAAGATGTTTACAGATTACATTTTCTTTCTTTCTTTCTTTTTTCTTTTTTTTTTTTTTTTGCGCGGTGCTGGGGATTGAACCCAGGGCCTTGTGCTTGCGAGGCAGGTACTCTACCAACTGAGCTGTATCCCCAGCCCAAGATTACATTTTTTATTATAATTTCTGGCTAGTGGACCAAGTTCTCTATACTAAAAAAGGCTAGATTTTATTAAATACAATGGAAACATTTTCACTTTAATAACACAAACTCCTTGATAATGATAATGGTATGGTCCATTCCTCTTATAGAACTAATTTATTCCTCCCTCACACACCCTAAATCCTTTGCTTATACTGCTAAATGAAATGTTCATCCAAAATCAAAGTGTGTCTATGTCGTTTTCCCAGTCTCACCATCTGATTGGAATGCAGCTGTAAAGAAAGAGCAATAACGCTGGTATTAGAATACCTGGATTACAGTATTTGTTCTGCTACTTAGCAGCTATGTGACTTCATTGCCTTAATGACATAGAATTTGTTCCGTTGCCAAGTAGGAACCAGTTTGGCACATTATCTGCACACTTTAAATATGTAATCTCTACAAGATTTTTTTTTTTTTTTTTTGGAACCAGGGATTGAACTCAGGGACACTCGGCCACTGAGCCACATCCCCAGGCCTATTTTGTATTTTATTTAGAGACAAGATCTCACTGAGTTGCTTAGGGTCTCACTAAGTTGCTGAGGCTGGCTTTGAACTCGAGATCCTCCTGACTCAGCCTTCCAAGTCGCTTGGATTACAGGCGTGCGCCACCACGCCCGGCTTCCACAAGATTTTAATGGTGTGAAGACAGGGTAGAACATGTGAAATGAAAAAATTTGAACAAAAGGTCACCATAGACCTGAACAGGTTACTTAAAACTTCCTGAGGGGCTGCGGATATAGCTCAGTTGGTAGAGTGCTTGCTTTGCATGCACAAGGCCCTGGGTTCAATTCCCCAACACCGCAAACAAAACAGAACAAAACACTTCCGGAGACTTGGTTTTGTGATCTGTAACCCTCTGAGTCCTACATCTATATAGCTGGGTTCAATCCTCAGCACAACAATGAAAAGAATGCATCCTACACTTCCTCTACCCCGCCCCCCAACTCCCAAAATTCAAACCTGAATTCCTCCACCCCGCCCCCCAGCTCCAAATTCTCATTCACATTTTAAGAACCAGCCTGCAATGCACCCACTACTTTACAAAGCTTTTCTAAACAACCTTATGCAGCATGGCCCTTTGGTTAAGCTACTGGACTTCTAGAATCAGAAGGGAATCCCAAATTTAATACCAGGTCTGAGCTGGTGTGCTGTAATCCCAGCAGTTTGGGACCTGAGGCAGGAGGATTACAAGTTCAAAGCCAGCCTCAGCAATTTAGCAAGGCCCTAAGTAATTTAGTGAGACCCTACCTCAAAATTTAAAAAAATTAAAAGGGCTGGAAATGTGGCTTTAGTGGTTAAGTGTTCCTGGGTTCAGTCCCTGGTGCCAAAAATAAAATAAAATAAAATAAAACCAGGTCTGCCATTTAGTAGCTCCATGATCTTAAACAAATCATTTGTTCTCTCTCCATTTAAATTTCTCATGTGTAATATGAAATCATCATGGTACATACAGGGTTGTGGAGGATTAAATGAGATATGCACGTACAGCATTTCGTAGTCTCTGACATTAAGTCCTCCATGAGTATTACATAGAAATAGTAATACAAAAAGTTTCCTGTTTAGTAAAATGTTAATAAAAAATGTTAACCTTGCTTCCAGAGTTGCGGCAAAGTTCTAACGCAAATCTCTTAAACTGTAATACTGAACAAACATCAGAGATTGGTACACGTATACCTTGAGATACTGTGGACAAAGTTCTAAGCTCACTTTTACAGAATGTGCTTTCCTTCAACTGCCTCCACTGGGAGTAATAAGACCCAGCATTAATTAATAGGATATAAAATCAGAAAGTACATCTCCTGGATACAACTAGCTGATGCCCCAAAAGCAGTATTAAGATCAGCACCCGCAGACCGGACCTCGAAAATTCCCTGGAGTTCACCTCTAAAGGGCCCCCTCCCCTTGGAGCCGCGCAAGCGTACACAGATTTTGCGCCTCTCTCCCTCATACCCCCGCCTCCAACATCCCCCCCACTCGATCTGCCCAACACGCAGGCGCGTCTCCTCAAGTCCTCCTCTTTCTCTTCATTTCTTCCCCCTCCTCTTCCAGCACCTCCGCAGGTTCAAACTCTTCTTGGAGAGAGTGGCGGCGATCGCGAGGTCACGTGATGAGCATCCTGCTGCCCAACATGGCGGAGTTCGACACCATCTCGGAACTGGAGGAGGAGGAGGAAGAAGAAGCAGCAACGTCGTCGTCGCCATCGTCTTCATCGTCTGTATCTGGGCCCGACGATGACGAGGAAGAGGAAGAGGAGGAAGAGGAGGAGGAGGAAGAAGAGGAAGAGGAGGAAGATGATGAGGAGGAGGAGGTGCCGCCCCCGCCTCGGGTAGTGAGCGAGGAGCATCTGCGGAGATATGCCCCCGACCCGGTACTGGTGCGGGGCGCCGGCCACATCACTGTGTAAGCAAGAGGGGGCCATGGGATTTGAAAAGGCCGTGATTTGGCGACAAAGAAGTGAGAAGGCGATCGAGGGGCCTGTGGCGTGGGGGAGGGCTGGCTGAGGTGTACAGATAGAAAAGGATACCTGGTCTAAATGGAGAAACCGAGGGTGAATAGGTGTACAGGAGGAGAATGTGAGTGTGATGCACCAACGCGAGGTAAAGAGTAAGTGTAGGACAGGGAAGTTAGGGGTTTGAGAGCCAAAGGTATTGAAGTCGAGGTGAGTTTCCTTTCGTGTAGGAATGCTGGCAAGTGAATATTCTCTAAACTGCAGGATGTACTAGAGGGTTCTCTGCTGCCAAGATTGGTGTCTAGTGGAAAACGGCGCCTGCTGCGACATGTGATGAGAAGTAGGCTTGGATTCTTCAAAACAGAAACGTGATGTTTTGTGAATAAGATAAACATCCGTCTACCTGCATATTCATCCATCCATTCTTCCTGTGTAATCCTTAAATGAATGAATACAGTCATTCTTTACCTGTTTAGAGCTCTACTCACTCTGACGTTCCTTAAATTTCGCACCATTAGTGGTTCGGGTTGATAGGCCGCTGTGGAAAATAGAAACAGCAGTGGATTGAGTCAGGGGTCTTGGATGCTAGTGCTTACATTGCTTGCTTCTTCCTGGCCCTGTGACCTTGGTCATTTGCTTCCTATTTCTGGGCCTTGGTTTCTCCATATGTAAAATGAAAGGTTTGGAGTAGATTGTTTCTAAAACCTTTCAGCTATGAGATCGTTTAAAATACCTCCAGGGGATTTTTTTTTTACCCAAATACTAAATATACTAACGTTAAATGTATGTGGAAATTGGTCCTCCAGAAGGTGAGGATGATTTCTTAAAAACTTTGCCAGTGTGGTTTTTTTTTAAAATTGAAATCTCGGATCATATTTGAGAAAATAAAATGAGAAGGGACTTCATAGCATTTTAGTTGCATAGCAAAAAAAGAAAAAAAATTGTTAGCTCTCTCGGTTTTGAAGAGTACTGCCTCATATTTATTTGCTTGAATAATAAATACTTGAAAGTTTAAGTATTGTGTTAATATTCATTCTCTTAATTCTACCTTTTATTGCATTTTAAAGTAGGCATATTCTTTCCTATCATATCATGCTGTCTCTAATTTTAATAATGGCTAACCTAACCCCTTTGCCTTTCAACTGAGTTTGTATTAAATGAAATCATATAGTATGTACTACCTTCTCAATTATGTGAGCTTTTAATTTTTAACATGTTGAGTATTTTGACTGTGATACACTTATAATCTTTGTATTAAATATATTAGCAAAGATTTTGAATTTATGGAAGGGTTCAGGGAGACTTTTACACCTGCTTTTTGATTAAGCAGTTTTTTTTTTTTTTTTTTTTTTTTTTTTTTTTTTTGGAACCGGGGATTGAACTCAGGGACGTTCGGCCACTGAGTCACATCCCCAGGCCTATTTTGTATTTTATTTAGAGACAGGGTCTCACTGAGTTGCTTAGGGCCTTGCTAAATTGCTGAGGCTGGCTTTGAACTCGCAATCGTCCTGACTCAGCCTCCCAAGTCGCTTGGATTTCAGGCATGTGCCACCACGCCCGGCTGAATAGGCAGTTTTAAGACAATTTTTCTTGGTCCAAGAATTTTGCAGATAGCTTACAGTGCTCAGATGTCAGATTACTGCGCTGTTTTACTTCAGTTCCTTTAGTTACTAGGGAGACAGTTTATTACTCAAACTATTGTGATTCTGGCACAAAAGGATTCCTTTCATGAAGATTATTTTACATGGCCGAGCACAGAAAAAGTATCTTACTCTAGCCCATAATTATAAATTCCAACATTTCACCCCCTCCCATTGTTTTCTAAAATTTGGACAATGAAAAAGGAGCAAGGAAACAGAATGTAAGAAACTTGTTTATGACCAGGTGTGGTGGCTCACGCCTGTAATCGCAGCAACGCGGGAGGCTAAGGCAGGAGGATCACAAGTTCAGGGCCAGCTTCAGCAATTAGTGAGGCCCTAAGCAACTTATTGAGACCCTGTCTCAAGATAAAAAAAAAAATAAAAAAGAGCTGTGGATGTGAGTCAGTGGTTAAACACTCCTGGGTTCAATCACTGGATCAAAAAATTAAAAAATAAAAGTAAACTTACTTGTGGTTCCATTCTACTCTCCATACAACCATGGCGAAGTGCTTACCAATCTGTTCATCAAAAGCAGAGCACTGAGATTTACCATGCTCAAGCCCTTTTTTGGTGTTGTTTTTGGGTACTGGGGATTGAACTCGATGGCTGAGCCACATCCCCAGCCCTATTTTGTAATTTATTTAGAGACAGGGTCTCACTGAGTTGCTTAGCACCTCACTTTTGCTGGGTGTGGTTTTGAACTCACAATCCTGCCTCAGCTTCCTGAGCTGCTGGGATTACAGGGGTGTGCCACCATGCTAGGCCCCAAGCCCTTTTGATATGTATAATCCACCCCCAGCCCACCCTCCAGTTTAGGAATTCTGGAATTAGGAGTGTGAAAAGATGGGGCTGGTAATAAATGTTACTATTAATTGATTGCAGCCAAAATCTGAAAAGCACAAACCAGTACTTGAATCTCTAGATAATGTATACTTTGAAAACTTATTTAGTTTTATTGTACATTTTCTCTCACCAAGAAAAGAAAGTGCATTTGATGTTAAATATGTGGGATTTGCAAAGAGAGATTAAATGTTTAGGAGAAAGTTTTGCAGTATCTAAGAAATGAGCTATGATAGCAAAGCCTTCCTTATATCAGGTAAAGTAAAAAATCTTTAGGCTAATAGTTAAATCTTATTCTGAGGCATCTAAAATAAGCTTCTGTTTAAATTTTTCTGGCATAGAGTGTTCAGGTTTCCTGCAAACTGTATTCCCTGGTTTTGTTTTGTTTTGTTTTGTTTTGTTGATGCTGGGGATCAAACCCAGAGCCTTGTACATACTAGGAAAATGCTCTCACTGAATTACATGTCCAGACCTGTGCCCTATCTGAATGAAACATTTCTTCTTCTCTCTCAACCCTGATTCCCCCCCCCTCCTCTGTGCAGTCTTTATTCTGGGGGGGGGGTCCAAAGTTTAAGTTTTGAGAACCATCACCTCCAATTTGCATTTCGAAAAGCTCAAAGAAAGTGTTTTGAAGGTTTTCACCATGAAGAAGTTATCACTTCCAGGGGATAGATAATGTTTAACCTGATTTAAACTCAGCATATGTTAAAGTTAACATTTTTTCTCTTCCTCACATTGGCTGTGTCTCAAGTTGCCCCATTTCTGACGGTGATACCACCGTTCTAATCTCCCAGGGTAATATTTTAAATCTTCGAGTCATTTTGACTCTTCCTTCTCCTTGAATTGCCAGACTTTCCCAGAATTATGTCGTCATACCTTTTGAAACATCTTTAGATATTTCATTTTCTGATTCCTACTTGGCACCACTCTAGTTTAGGTTGCTATCATTTCTTGCTTGAAATTATTGCCACAGTCTGTTGCCTCTCCCCACTCCAATCCATCCTGCATGCTTGTGCCAAACTAATTTTCTTAAAACAGTTTAATCATGTCACTTTCCTGCTGCAAACCTGCTGTGGCTCTTAATTAGATCTGAGTTTCTGTGCTGCTTTTCTCCACCCTCAGAGTTCAAGGAGTCCCTCCATTTATCCAAAACTCACCCCTCCTCTTGTGCCTTACATACCTTCTCTTCCAGCCTTCTCCCTGTTCTTGCTCCATCTGCTCTTCTGTCCAATATAATCTCCTTCCGCCTTTGTTAGCTCATCCCATAAACAATCTCTGATTTTTTTAAAAAACAAAATGAGACAAAAACTTTCCAGTACCCACATTCCCTTTAGCTACTATCTAACTTCTCTTCCTTCTCCAAATTTCTTTTTTTTTAATATTTTGATAGACCTTTATTTTATTCATTTGTTTATATGCAGTGCTGAGAATCGAACCCAGTGCCTCACACATGCTAGGCAAGCACGCTATCACTGAGCCACAGATCCAGCCCGGCTTTTTTTTTTTTTTAATATTTTGTCCATTTTTATTAAGAGTAATTACACTCACTGGGTTTTTTTTTTTTTTTTTTTTTTTTTTTTTGCGGTGCTGGGGATTGAACCCAGGACCTTGTGTTTGCAAGGCAAGCACTTTACCAACGGAGCTATATCCCCAGCCCCAACCATGATTCTCTTGTTACTAAATCGGTGGACATCTTTAATTCTCTTTCTTCCCCCTGCCCCCACAGCATTTGACACTATGACTCCCTCTTTCTTAGAGTTTTTACTCCAGGGGTAAAGGACAGGCAGGCTTTCTGAAGGTGGTTCAGCATAAGTAGCAATGGGGCCTTAGTTGAACTGGAAGGTAAATGTCTTGCTTAAAGGTGTTCAGAATCTGATTTTTTAAAAAATTGCAAGCTAAGCAAACCTAGGAACTTCTTGACCACTTTAATCTCTTGGTTTTCCTTGTACTTTTCAGTCCATTCTTTTTTTTTTGAACCAGGGATTGAACTCAGGGACATTCAACCACTGAGCCACATCCCCAGCCCTATTTTGTATTTTATTTAGAGACAGGGTCTCACTGAGTTGCTAAGGGCCTCACTAAGTTGCTGAGGCTGGCTTTGAACTCGCGATCCTCCTGACTCAGCCTCCCAAGTCACTTGGATTACAGGCATGCGCCACCATGCCCAACTTTCAGTCCATTCTGTAACCATCTCATTCATAGGCTCTCTTCCTTTCTTGCCTCCTAAATATCAGTGATCTCTAGAGTTTTGTGCTCAGCTCTCTACTCTTCTTACTCTCTACTCTCCCTAGATGATCTCATCTTACTTCTCTCATGGTTAGTTATGTGATGTCTTCCAAATATGTATCTGTGTTCCAGAGTCTGCTTAGGCTCTATGTGGACTTCTTCACTTGATGGCCCACTGTCATTTTAAATTCAACACATTCAGACAGAACTTGTCCTTCCATACCCCTCATACCTCCAGACTCTCAAAAATGTCTTCTGTTTCTGTCTTTTCAGTTGAATGTACCTTTACCTATCCCATTTACCATCCTTGGTTCTCCTTCCCACAGCTAGGCAGTCAGGAAATATTAGCAATGTATGGCCTAAAAATTGCTTTTTTTCCTCCCTATCATCGTTTCCCTGATTCAGGCCCCTTTCACCACCCTAACTAGTTGTCTTCGTCCTTGTTTCTTCTTACATTCCTCATCCAGCCTATTACTAGATTAAGACACCAGAAGTACAGATTTAATCAAGCCACTTTCCTACTTAAGACTATTGTGTGGTTTTCCCTTCACCTACAGGATAGTCTCAGCTCCAAAATATGGCATACAGAATTGGACCTTGCCTATCCATCAGTCTCATCTTCTACCATTTCCCTTACTGCTGGTATGTTTCTATTCACAGCATGCCATTTCTTATCTCACTGTCTCAGTTCAAGCTGGGGCCTCCATCTAAAATGTCAATACCCACCCCTCCTCATCCTAGCTCTCCATATGTCACCACCTACAAGTTTCTTTGCCTCAATTAAAGCTGCAATAGCAAGAACAATTTCTCGTTTCCTCCAAATCCTCAGTTCCTAGCATGATGCCTGGCATGAAGTGAGGTGAATGAATATTGACTCATGGACTCATGATAGTAAGCCACAATATGCTCATCATAGTGCAAACTATACTCTAGGCCCTCAACAATTACTAGTTTGTTGAATCATTATGGGATGAGGACATTTTTCTTAGCATAGATATATCTGTATACAATAATATCACCACTTTACCTCTGAAGGCTTTGTTAAGCTAGCTCCTGTGTATCAGAGTACCATGTCTACTTGTAGCATGTTAATGTTTAGGCTTTCTGTTTACTTCAACAAGTTGTTAATCTTTTAACATGCAATTAGTTATAATTACTAAAAGTGATTCCAATTCTGATAATCATAAGTAGATATTTGGGGATCTTTTCCAAATAAAAATGTACACCTAAATTAATTCCCATAGGTTTGAGATTATAGAAGCAAAAATACTGAAATATCCCTTGGAAGTGTTAAGTGTTTCATAAATGTTTTACATATATATGATTAACATATATATTAATATATCCAAGTGATTCATATATGTATATGTGTGTGTATTTGTATATATATATGTGTATATATATACGAGTGATATTGCATGTAAGTATATCTATCACTTTTCTTGATATTTTTAGGATAAATGTTTGGATCCAATGTGTTGAAATACAGAAAAAATACATCTCATGAGACTGAGATTTTTTTTCCTTATTTACGGACATTACCACATTCTTTTTTTTTTTTTTTTTTTTTTTTTTTTTTTTTTTAGATGGGGGTTTTTTTTCGGTTCGTTGCTCACCTTGGACCTTCTCCCAACCTTTTTTTTATTTTTTTTTGAGGACGTGGTCTGCATAAGT
>JAJEJO010048670.1:0-82672 GCA_020662805.1 Glaucomys volans | reverse complement strand
TTTTTTTTTTTTTTGGAACCAGGGATTGAACTCAGGGACACTCGGCCACTGAGCCACATCCCCAGCCCTATTTTGTATTTTATTTAGAGACAGGGTCTCACTGAGTTGCTTAGGGCCTTGCTAAGTTGCTGAGGCTGGCTTTGAACTTGGGATCCTCCTGCCTCAGCCTCCCAAGCCGCTGGGATTATAGGCGTGCGCCACCATGCCTGGCTCGCACTGCAGATTTTGATGCTTCCCAAATCAGTAAATGTAATGCCTTGCCTGTTAGCTGTTTTTGAGGAATTACAGTGATGCATTGTTAATTTGCATTTATATGCAGTGAATATTTCATAAGGTTTTAGGCTTTGAGAATACTGAAGCTATCTCTGGTGACTTGCTATTGTTAGTGTAGAAAGACATGATTATTTCCATATGAAAGATAAGTGAGATCTAACTACAATCTTTTAAAAATCTCTTTATATTATACGGAATAGCCTTTCCTTTCCCTTGATATAATAAATGGAGTTCAGTGCATGTGCTTCAGAATCAGTTCTAAGTTTTCTAGTGAAATCACGTTTCTCATTGGCAGAATTTTACTATGCTGTTTTCTTAAACAACCTGGACACAGGAACTTTAATTTGTGCAAGGTTTGAAAGGTTGATGTGTAGCTGTTTTCAAAAAGATATAAAAACAGTGAGGAATGTAGGGAGGGAAGAAGTGGGAAGAGCAACTAAAAGGGCCCATTCTTCTTTGCCTCAATCTCCTTTACTCCAAATAATTGTTCCAAGAAATTAAAAATTGGGGCATTGAAAACACTTGACAAAGAAAATACAATAATTGAGAATCACCAGCTGGGTTGGCTTCATACACATAATAGATTCTATATTTAATGAAGTCGATAAAATGGTAGCATGAGCAGTTCCCAAGTGCCTGTTTATCTAATGCTAAAGAGCCCCACATCTTGGGCTAATATCTATCATTGATGAATAATAAGTGGATGGAATTGTCTAACCTCTGTGGACTCACAGTTCTTAATGGGTTGTTTATGTAACAAGAGGTGAGGTATTTTATTCATCAGCAGTTATTTCAACATTTTCCTAGTGGCTAGTAAGTGAAACTCTTGGGCCTAAGGTTCTTTGAGTTAAATATTGTCTTTATGTGTTCAGTCTCTAAAGAGAAAAGTTAAGAAAATATTTTTTTAGTTGTTGATGGACTTTTGTTTTATTCATTTATATGTCGTGCTGAGAATCGAACCCAGTGCCTCACACATGCTAGGCAAGCACTCTACCACTGAGCCACAACCCCAGCCCAGTGACTGAGTTTTTTAATGTAAAGTCTTTACAATTGGTAGTTAATTTTCTTAACTATTTGAAAATGTAGAACTTGGGCAAAAATATATTTTTTTGTTTGCAGTGCTGGGGATTGAACCCAGAGCCCTGTGCTTGCGAGGCAAGCACTCTACCAACTGAGCTGTATCCCCAGCCCAAAAATATGTTTTTAACATACAAGATGCAGTACATTTTGCATAGGTATATATCATGCTAGTAGCTGCTAAATATAGAGAGTATTTGTGCTTGACATTGGCTTGTGTCCTTGAAAATGAACTATTCACATAAATTATGCATGGATAATGTCAAATTCCTGTATAGTTTAATTAGGTATGGAATTCCTAACATTCCTTTAAAGCCCCTAAGACGAAAGTGCCATAAATCAGTTGAATCAAAGGGTAAAATAACTTATTCAGCGAACTTTTTGTTGAACTTTTATTAAAAATCTACTAGAGCCCAGTGTGGTGGCACACGCTTATAATCCCAGGAGCTCTGGAGGCTGAGGCAGGAGGATTGCAGGTTCAAGACCAGCCTCAGTAATGTAGTGAGGCCCTAAGTAACTTAGTGAGACCCTGTCTCAAAATAGAAAATAAAAGAGTCTGGGGATGTGATTCAGTGGTTGAACCCCCCCTGGGTTCAATCCCTGGTACCAAACCAAACCAAACCAAACAAAACAAAACAAAATCTACTAGAGCTGGGCATAGTGATGAAGTCCTGTAATCCCAGTGACTCAGGAGACTGAGACAGGAGGATTGTAAATTCAAGGTCAGCCTCAGCAACTTAATGAGACCCTGTCTCAAAGGAAAGTACATGTATGGGTAGGGGGAACTGGGGATGTAATTTAGTGGTAAAATACCCTGGGTTCAATCCCTGGTACAAAAAACAAACAAAAAAACCCCCTATGATTCCAGTATGGTATCATCCATAATGGAAGTAGCAAAATAACCCATGGTTTCTGTTCTCAAGGAGCTTGACACAGAACAGAAAGGACATAAGGATCAGTATATGAATTTTGGTTTCCCCCACTTACTATATATGTGACTTGGGGAAGTCATTTAATGAATGTATTTAATTTTTTTTCTGATTGTTTCCTTGTCCAAAAAAAAAAAATGGGGACAATAATACTTCTCTTGAGGGCTTTTAAAGTTTTGTAGTAATATACTTAGCACAGTGGGTAGCCTGTTCAGTACATAGTTATTGGTAATTTTTACTCTTACTGCCTTCCTCACATAGAGTTCTCAGTGTTAGTGTCTTTTCCTTTTTGTTTACAACTTATCATCCTCTAATGTAAAATTGTAGTCACTATGATAATGGTGTCATTTGACATCTATGTGTGAAGGAAGTAACCTATGTTCTCTACTGAAGTCAAGCTTATAAAATTCATTTTGACTTCTTTTAAAATATTTTTATTAGTGCATTATAGTTATACATAATAGTGGGATTTGCATGGAATATAATTTGCTCCATTATAATCCCCAGTATTTCCCCTTTCCCTCTTTTCCTCTCTTCCCCTGCTCTCCTTCCTCTACTATACCAGTCTTCTATTTCTTCTGTTTATTATCTTTTTAATTGATGCTTTATAGATTTACATAAAAGTGAATTCACTGTGGTATATTCAAATATGTACATAGCATAATTTGACCAGTTTCATTCCACAGTTCCTCCTTTTCCCATCCCTCCTCCGTCCCCCTCAGTCTCCTTCTCCTCCACTGATCTTCCTTCTATTTTTGTGGGTTTCCCCACCCCCCTTTTATTTCCTTATTTCTCTCTAGCTTCTTCATATGAGAGAAGACATTTGATGTTTGACTTTCCGAGTCTGGCTTATTTCATTTAGCATGATGTTTCCTAGTTCCATCCATTTACTGGTAAATGCCATAGTTTTGTTGTTCTTTATGACTGAATAAAACTTCACTGTGTATATATACTACATTTTCTTTATCCCTTTTTCTGTTGATGGGCATCTGGGCTGGTTCCAGAATGTGGCTATTGTGAATAGTACTGCTATAAACATTGATGTTCCTATATTACTATAGTATGCTTATTTCAATTCCTTTGGATAAATGCCAAGGAGTAGGATAGCTGGGTCATATGGTAGTTCCATGCCTAGTCTTTTGAGGAATTTCCATAGTGCTTTCCAAAGTGGTTGTACTCCTACCAACAATGTATGAGTGTGCCTTTTCCCCCACATCTTTGCCAGAATTTATTATTATTTTTATTCTTGATGATTGCCATTTTAATTGGAGTGAGAGGAAATCTCAGCGTGGTTTTGATTTGCATTTCCCTGATTGCTAGGGATGTTGAACATTTTTTCATATATTACCATTTGTATTTCCTCTTTTGAGAAATGTCTGTTTAGTTCCTTTACCCACTTGTTGGCTTTTTTTTTTTTTTTTTGGTGTTAGGTTTTGACTTCTTATTACATATTTTAGTGAGCACATTGGAAGAGAAAGGCTTAGAGGTTGGGATCTGTTTTCTTAGAATTCATTGAACACATGAAAACCACTCATAAGGATCAACCCTTGAGTATATTAAAGTAACCATTCACAAGTTATTAAATTCTTAATTCCAAATGCTACATTAATGGTAAAGAGGGGTATTTTTATTACAACATTTATTCTTATTAAACTTCTTTGACTATTAATTTGGATTAAAAGTCAAAGATTTACTTTCTATAAATATCACATTTTTCTCCCATTGGGTTGGGAGTGTAACTCAGAAGTAGAGAACTGGTCTTAGTAGGCACCAGGCTCTGAGTTTGATCCCCAGTACCACGAAAAAAAAATTCAAGACACTTTCTTATTTCAATTTAAAATTTTTTAAAGACTTCTGTATCTGTTCTTAAAATTAAGTTTCTTTTTAGCGGGTACAAAAAAACATAAAAAATGTATATATTCAGGACACTTTTTTTTTTTGCGGTGCTGGGGATTGAACCCAGGGCCTTGTGCTTGTGAGGCAAGCATTCTACCAACTGAGCTGTATCCCCAGCCCTCAGGACACATTTTAAAAATCAGAAAACCAAAAGAAAAATAAACAGGCTTGTAACTTTTTTATGAAAGAAAAAAGGTTAAATATGCTGGATAGAATATATTTTGTTTTTTGTTTTTAAGGTTTGGCTTGAGCAACAAGTTTGATACTGAATTTCCCTCAGTTCTAACAGGGAAGGTAAGTGACAGTTTGCTTTGAATTTTCCAATTCTAACACATTGTTTTATGGCTTATTCAGTGTTATGACAAATTCTTTGACTCATTGGTAATTAAGTCAAATAGCAGGAGGCCTCCATATTTGGAAGCTGTGTTGGAGGTGACTAAAAGCTATCTCCATGACTACCAGCCTCTGACCAGTTATTTCATCTGTTGTTCATTAATGCTGGCTATTGTGTTCAGTTCTTCAACTTTTGCATTTTTTTCCAGCACGGGTAGCTATAATTGTTTTCATTTAGGTCAATGATTTCCAATGTTTTATTAACATCATTTTTAATTGTATCACTGTTTTGTAAAGTGCCATATAGTATGATTTGTTCTATAAGAAAAGTATCAAATTTTTGGTTAGATATTGTTTTGTCTTTCAAATAGTTTGAGTTTCTGAAATTTGACTCACTGTAAGAAATTATAGTGCTGGGGATATAGCTCAGTTGGTAGAGTGCTTGCCTCACAAGCACAAGGCCCTGGGTTCAATCCCCAGCACTGCAAAAAAAAAAAAAAGAAAAAAAAAAAAAAAGAAAAAGAAATTACTAAATTGCTACCTGTTTCCTCTATATTCAGTAGAATATTCTAGCATTGAGGCTTAATTCGAAGACTTCTAGGGTTGGAAACTATAAGTCTAGAGACCTAATAAATAGTGTGATGATTACAAATAATAATATTGTATACTGGAATTTTGTTAAATGAGTAGATTTCAAGTTCTCTTAGCATAAAAGGTAATTATGCAAGAAGATAGATATGTTAATTTACTCGCCTGATAATCATTTTACTATGTACATGTATATCAAAACATGTTGTATACCTTAAATATATACAATATTAAAAAGAAACTATTTTTAGAAAATCCTTTTATAACAATAATGCTAACTTTCTAGACCCAAAGAAGAGGACTCTGCCTAAGGCAAAAAGTTATATTGTACCCATTTGTTATTTGAGTAAATGTAGAAGAAAGAAAAGCAATTATATTACAAAATACTCAATAATTTCTAATAGCTGAAATGATAATTTGGGATTAAAAGAAGTTGGCTTCTTATATTGTAGAGCCTGGAATTTAATTTTATTCTGCTATTTGTTGTTTGTATTTATTATTTGTCAGTAAAGATTTTGGTCATATTTTAAAATAATTCTCTAAAGGGCTTTTATGTTATTTTAGCATTAATTTTTCTTAGATTTTTACCAGGAAAAACAAGGTGCAAATCAGTGTGTATAGTATATATAGGAACTGGGGGAAATAAGCAAATTAATAATTGTATTTGCAAAAAGAAATTCCAGAAAGATAATACATGAAACTAATAAGAATTATTACCTTTGATGAGAAAAGGAAAATGAGATGGATGGAGGCCAGAAGGGTGAGAATGAGGCTATTTTCTGAACATCTTTTAGTATTGTTTTCATTTTTTAATTATTCAGCTATTACCTTTTGAAATTTAATTTGTTCTCTCTTCTTCTAAACTCTTTTAGAATGGAATAATCTCCTTCTACTAATATTAGCTCTTTTTTGTTATTTTTCAGCTGTTTACTCTCCTCATTTTTAAAGGTCTAATTCCTACTCTTCCCCGGCCACCTTGTGGTTGGGGGAAGAGAAAAAGATAGCAAACTTATTTCCTTTGTCAAGAGGTATCTCACAAATCATAAGAAATTTTAATTTAATTCTATTTTATTTAACTCTGAAAGGTAATCTGTACTTTATTCGCCTCACAAAATAAACAAGCTTTGCAGTCAGGTCTTGGTTGCAACCCATACATATTCTATCACTTACTGGCTTTGGGCAAGCCACTTCTGAGCCTCAGTTCTTAGGTGAAAAATAGTTGATAGCTGATAGTTACCTCATTTCTTTTTTAAAGGCTTAAATGAGCATGCATATATGCAGTTCCTAGTATATTCTCAGGTACTTATTGACTTCCCAATGTTAGTCTGGGTTACTGTTCACTATTCTCAGTGAATTCCACTTTCACCTTGATTGTTTTTCCAGGTTTCTCACTGTCTATTTCTAACTGCTTTTGCCACTTTTTGTTCATCTGAGTAATAATTTATTCTTTGGTTCCACTACTAATTTGGGTATTGTTTGTTGATCCTTTTTATATCTCCTGAGGTATAACATCAGATCCTTCCATATAATAATAAGCATAGTCTCAGGCTAAGTTAACATTTGAAAGTATGTTGCCATTTAACTTTTTAAAACACAAAAAGAAACCCCTTTAGTGTGAGATTTTGGCCTTAATTTCTGCTGTGTTCAACCTTCCTATCCTTATCATTTAGAATAATTTATGAATTGAAGCAACAGATTAGACTTAGATTTGTTTTATACAAATTAATCATAAATGTTTCCTCCAAATGAATAAAACAGCTATGAAAATATCTCTTGGAATTCTGCATATTGGTAGAAAGATGAAAAATTCAGTATTAAAGAGAATAAATTAAAATATCTGTGATAGGAAACTTATTCTCTGTTTCCCTTGATGCTTCTGCATGTCTTGGCAGTTTCATCCAGTTGTAGTATTGACTTAGTATTTAAAAAGTTTGAATTACAAGTCCAAGAAATTCTAGCAAACGAATAACCTAAAAAATATTGAGTTCAATTCCCTGGTGTTAGAATTCTGTTTTGTAAATTGGTCAGTTTTTTGTGCTCAAGGAATCATTAGGATATTTTTTTTACTCCTCCTCATTTCAATAAAAAATTCCACTGGGAAGGTAGTATAATGGTTTTAAATTAGAGAAATAAGAATGGTAAGCTGCTTTTCATATGTATTCACACAGCCTAAATGATCTGGGTAGGAGCTGTTCTTAAAGACATTCATTCTTTTCAGGTGACCATTTTGTAGCACACATCATAAGGATATGTGAATATTTATTCAAGTATGCATTATTTTTAATGTACAAAATTTCTCATGTATTGGATACAGCATAAATGATACTGTGATTTTGTTCTACTGTGTATTTGGTGATAAGAAAACCACTAAAAAGAATTCTGAAAGGTCTGTTATTTATTTATTTAGGTACAGGGGTGGAACCCAGAGTCTTGCACATACTGAGCATGCACCCTACTGCTCACCTATACCCCTAGACCCTAAAGGTCTGAAATTTTTTAAAGTTGCATGGTAGTAACATTAATTTTATTCATTTTTTTAATGAGAAAATTTTTCTGCAGTAAGCACTTTCATTTGTATAGGTTACTCTGAATTGTCAAAATGCTTCTTTGGTAAATGAGGGAGGAGACCTTACATAAACATGAAAAAAATTAAAAGAAAAAAGGTCTGAATTCCAGACATAATAGTCCTTTTGTTAAAATACTTAAAAATGAATAAATACAATAGCTCAAACAGAAAAAGTACTCTTTATAAAATCAGTCTTCCAGGATGAATGAGATTGTAAATAGTTTTTGTGCCTGCCTGAAGTAATCAAAATTGCACAGTGAATTCTCAAAACCTTGAAAGGCCATTTTGTCAGCTGTGTGACAAATATTAATTTTTTGCTTCTTTTGCGTTAAAGCTTATAATGCAAAGAAAAAGATAATGTTTTATATTATGTGCAGAACAGATTGTTTTCCTTGTTTCACTAAAGTCCTTCTATCATAAGAATTATCAAGCAGGTATATACACACAGATTCTGGTAACCAGAAATAGAAAGAACCATAGAACTTCAGAAAATAAATTAAAGCTTCCGGCCCTCAGCTTGAAACAATTAAAAGGTGTTATAGGAAGATTAGTGTGCAGTGTTGGGAATCGTAAGCCATAAAAATTGACCTTTACTATTGTGATACAATATGACAAGTGATTAATAGGGTTGTGTTCCCCACAACTGAAGGGTTGTGTTCCCCACAACTGAAGGAGGCAAATCAGTCCTGCTGGGGTTTGCTTAGATTTTCTTCTGTTTGCAGAGTCTCCTACATCCTGTTATAAAATATTATGACCCTTTCTCCTACCTTTATGATGTGGTTTTCTTTTTTTTCTTTCCAAGAGAGTCAAAAGGAATGAAATGTTTCTTTATAGCCTACCATTCAGTTAGAAAGCAAGGGGCTTCCAGCTAACCTTCATTACTAGAGATAATTATATGGAAGTAAATGAGTAAAATGTTATTAACTCTGATTCTACGCAGTTAACTAAACATTTCTTTCACATTGTTTAAAATTGAGAGTTAACCAGTTCTCATTTCCTATGCCTTTGTCTCTGTTTTATGACTCTTACTGTTATTCAAATACAGTTTTTTTCAAAGACAATCCTGGCCTCTATTTAAAGTCAAACTGCAGATCTTAGTTTGTTGTTTAAAAATCTATTAAAAATTTTTCTCATTATATTTGTCTATGACTTCAAAAATTTGAATTCTCATTTTTATTGACTTGAATATTTTATTGTTTAATTTGTGGTAAGATATAAACTGAAAGTATTTGTTGAAAGTGGAAAGTGTTGGTGGGGAAGAAGGAAAATTGCTACAATTTCGGAATGTTTGTTTTCACTTCCTGAAGCATGTGTTAAAACATATGTTTTATTAAAAAATTGTATACATTGGCATGTAATGTATTTCATTCACTGCATTTTTTAAAGCCAGTTTTTCTTTTTGTTTTCTATTTTTGCTCTCCCTCAGACTTTGTTTTTTTGCGGTGCTGGGGATTGAACCCAGGGCCTTGTGCTTGTGAGACAAGCACTCTACCAACTGAGCTGTAGCCCCAGCCTCCTCCCTTGGACTTTTAACACCATTTCCCCCTAATGAACATAGAATTTTCTACAGTTCCACAGAAACATAGTTTTTGTTCTTTTGGACTGACTCATTTCTGTTAGTCTCACCCTTTACTTTTTTTTTTTTTTCTTAAAATGAAGCTAAAAAATGAGAAGACCTGCCTCAGTGTTTTTGTTTTGTTTTGTTTTGTTTTGGTACTGGGGATTGAACCTAGGAGCACTCCACCACGAAGCCACATCCCCAGCCCTATTTTGTATTTTATTTAGAGACAGGGTTTCACTGAGTTGCTTTGGGCCTCACTAAGTTGCTAAGGCTGGCTTTGAACTAGTGATCCTCCTGCCTCAGCCTCCCGAGCCCCTGGGATTACAAGGCATGCGCCACCTTGCCTGGCAATGTGTTTTATTTGTTGAATGCTTTTTTTCTGATTTGACAGTGAGTACTTAAATACAGGTAGTTTTGCCCAATCTATAAGATGGATCCAAACTGCTGTGCATAGTAACATCCAGAACTTTAAATGTGCCCCTAAAGAGCGATAATTGGATAAATACCAATTGTATGTGTGTGTCTCCAGTGTACCAAACAAGGGAAGAACATGAATTCTTCCCATAATTACTAAAATTTAGAGTGTATGGAAAAGAAATTAAAAATTGCACAAAGGAATATTGATCAGAAATATCAAATACCTAAGTTCATTAACAGTAAGTTGCTCACACTTTTAATATTTGTGAAGTGTACTTGTATTTACTTTAAAATAAAAATTTAGATTCTAAGCTTTTAAATTTGTTAATGGGCAGAATAATAATTTTATGATTTGTATAAGTTTATATCACAATTTGACATATTTAAAAATTTGTATTATTGATTCTGAATGCACAATTTAAAGAGATTTGATAGTGACACTATGTTACAGATTGGAGCTAAGTGCATGTTTTTCTTTAACTTCTACTCCGTTATTCAGTAATTCCCTAGAACAAGGAAGTTGAATATCTCTCTTTTGGAGAGATAAATCTTAAGATAGTAATTTGGTATCTTGTTTTTAAAAAGAATATCAAGGGGCTGGGAGTCTTTTTTTAAAAATAACTTTATTTTTTAATTCATTTATTTTTTATGTGGTGCTGAGGATTGAACCCAGTGCCTCATACATGCTAGGCAAGCACTCTACCACTGAGCACAACCCCAGCCCCTGGGAGTCTTGCTTAGTGTCCGAGTGCAAGTTCTAAGCAAGTACAAGGCTCTGGATTCAATATCCAGCACCAAAAGAGAGAGACAGAGAAAGAAAAAGAACATCTTCTCTGAAGAAGTGAAGAACTGAAGAGTATTGAATCTACATTCAAAATGTAGCAGTTGTCCTTTTTATAACATTATGAAATAATATAATAATATATAATATAATAATATCCTTTTATCATATATAGCAAAACTGTGGAATATCAGTAATTACCTGTTTTAAACCTCTTGCTTTCAGGTGAGAGTCCTTGCAAAAGAGGCTTTTCTTTTTATCAAATTACTCAGAGATATGATTTACAAATTTCTTGTCAAAGTATTTCAGTTAGGAAGTTCTGAGATGTAATTTCCATTCCCAGTGAGTATGTAAAATAAAGATTATTAATCCATTTTATAAATGAGAAAGTAAGACTGAGAAAAATTAAACAATTTTGCCTGGGAACAGAATTCAGATCTCTTGATTTATTGTCTAATGTGTTTATCTTACGCATGTTTTCTATTTTCAGTTATAAGGCATGATTCTCTGAATCTTATTTTCATTTTTACCCCCAAATTTCTGCATTTAATTGGAATTTTTTTACACAGTGATTATCATTGTGTCATGTTGCTGACAATCTAGTTGGAGAATGAAACTTCTCTCATCTAATCAAAGTTTTGAGCCTTACAGTTTGGTAATTGTTCATTGTTAGGAAGAAAATCGGATTCATGTGCCAAGCAATTAACCTTACTGGATATATGAACAATTCTAAGAAAGCTTATATGTTTAATGTTTTAATCATAGTAGTGCTGAATTCTTTGATCATCTATTTCTATAGCATCTGCTAATAGATATGTTTTGTATGTTGATTCTAAGGCACCTCTGTTAAAAGACAAAAATGTAATAATTTGTAAAAATTGTAAGAGTTTTATATTTGGTAAAGTAGAGCTCTATAATTTTGATACCAAATGTACTAAGGAGTTTATATTTTAGAATACCTTACTTTTCCTGACAATTTCATAATATTTGCTTTCACATTCAAGATGCTAAAATATTTTCCTATAAATTTTGCCGTCTGATAGCTTTCTAAATAAAGGTGATCAGTTTGTGTTGTGGTCCAAAAATGTAATTTTACTGAGAGCAACCCGTTTTTAGTACACCTTTTTTTTTTTTTTTTGTGGTGCTGGGGATTGAACCCAGGGCCTTATGCTTGCGAGGCAGGCACTCTACCAACTGAGCTATATCCCCAGCCCCAGTACACCTTTAAATTGTATTCTTCAAGTAGAATTTTTGGTATAAATCTGATTATGCTGGTCATGCTCATGCCTTTGAATTGACTTCGTCATTGTTTCAGAGAGGCATAAGCAGCCACTTCCAGGCATAGAGGCAGTGTCTAGAAATATTAAATTTGTGTATTTAAAGACCTTCCAACTTTCGAAATTTACAGCACTTATGAGTCCATTTTTTGCTCAATATTAACAGACTGTTTTGAATGTAATTACTAGGCACTGTCTTTTATTAGTGTAACATTTCCCTGCAAAAAGTGACAAGTCTTAAATGTTGCAACTTTGCTAGGGAGAAAAGTTTAAGAGTTTCTGTTTTACAAGTAATCCAGGAGTATTGCCAAGGTCTAATTTGAATTCCGTTTCCACTGGTAGTATTTGGTTTTTTGATTATTATCTTATGCTTCTAGTCTTATTCAACTTTAAGTCAGAGAACCTGAAGACTATAAACAATATTGCCTAAATAATGAGAATATTTGGTGACAAAACTGGTTGGTGGGTAACTTTTACCATCAGTTTTACTGCTATCATTTTATTGTTGGTCATTTCAAAAGATTGTTTCAAACATCAGGTTAAGATCTGGGAGCACAAAATTATATTGTTTTACTTTCTGTTGTCTCCCAAGATCATGTGATACATATTTATGGGAGGAGATGGGGAGGAAATGTATTTAGACATTTGTAATTCCTTAAAATGTTTGTAATAAGACATTTTCCTTATGATTAGAGATAAATAGTAGGAATCTGCCCACAAATTGTTAAACATAATGCCCTTGTTGTAGGTGGCCCCAGAAGAATTTAAGACCAGCATTGGCCATGTAAATGCATGTTTGAAAAAGGCTCTCCCAGTCAATGTGAAATGGCTGTTGTGTGGATGTCTCTGCTGCTGTTGCACACTGGGGTGCAGTCTGTGGCCTGTTATTTGTCTCAACAAAAGAGTGAGTATAACCATTCTATTGCATAACAATAGTAAGAGTTAACATTGATTGCACACTTACTATGTGCCAAGAACTGTTCTCATGTACTTTTACATTATTTATTTAATTGCCTTTGCCTATATATTGAAGTGTTTCCCCTGTGTTTTCTTCTAACAGTTTTAGTTTCTGGTCATATACCTAGATCTTTGATCCATTTTGCATTGACTTTTATGTAGAGTAGAGAAGGGGATCTAGATTTATTCTCCTACATACGGATATCCAGTTTTCCCAGCACCATTTGTTAAAGCAGCTGTCTTTTCTCCAGCATATGTTTTTGGCACCTTTGTCAAGAAGCTATACATCTTCTAATCCACTGGTCTACTTTTCTGTTTTTATGCCAGTACCATGCTATTTTTGTTGCTATGACTCTGTAGTATAAATTGAAATTGTGTATCGTGATGCCTCCAACTTTGCTCATTTTTGCTCAGAATTGCTTTGGCTATTCTGGGTTTTTTTTTCTTTCTTCCATGTGAATTTTAGGATTGTTTTTTCTAGTTCTGAGAAGAATGTCATTGGAATTTTGATAGAAATTGCATTGAATATGTAGATTACTTTTTATAATATGTCCATTTTAACATTAATTCTGCCAACCCATAAGTATTGGAAGGTCTTTTCATCTTTGAGTCTTCTTCAGTGTTGTGTGTGTATGCATGCGTGTGTGTGTATGTGTGTGTGTGTGTGTGTGTGTTTATCATTTTAGTTGTAGAGGTCTTTCACCTGCTTGGTTAGTTTTTGTTTGTTTGTTTGTTTGTGGTGCTGGGGATTGAACCCAGGGCCTTGTGCATGTTAGGCAAGCATTCTACCAACTGAGCTATAGCCCCAGCCCCTGCTTGGTTAGTTTTATTGGTAGGTATTTTTTTAAGCTATTGTGAATGAAATTGTTTTCTTGATTTCTTAGCTGGTTCATTATTGGTATATAGAGAAACAAAATAACATGGTGGTTGTAAATCTTTTGAGGTTATTCAGTTTGCTAATATTTTATTAAGGATTTTTGCATCTGTGTTCATCAAAAATATTGGTCTGTAGTTTTATTTCCTTGAAGTGGCCTTATCTGGTTTGATTATCATGGTGATACTTCCTTTGTAGAATAAGTTTGAAAGTGTTCCCTCCCTTTCTATTTTTATGGAATAATTTGAGGAGCATTGGCATTAGTTCTTTTCTAAAGATAGGGTAGAATTCAGCTGTGAATCAGTCTGGTGCTGCGCTTTTCTTTTTTGACAGGCTTTTTATTACTGTTTCAGTCAGGTTTTCTCTTAGTTCAGCTTTGGTTGGTTTTGTGGTTAGAAATTTATCCATTTCTTCTAGATTTTCCAATTTATTTGCATATAAGTTTTCAAAACTGTCTCTGTTGATCCTATATATTTCAGTGATGTGTGCTGTATTATCCACTTTTTTGTCTCTAATTTTATTAATTTGGGTCTTCTTTCTCCTCTTTTGATTAGTTCAGCTAAGCATTTATCAATCTTGTTTAACTTTTTAAAAAACAACTCTTTGATTCATTCATCCTTTCTGTTTTTTATTTTTTTAATTTTTATTTTATTATTATTAATATTGGGGGGGGTACTGGGGATTGAACTCAGAAGCACTCAACCACTGAACCATGTCCCCAGCCCTATTTTGTATTTGACAGGGTCTCACTCAGTTGCTTAGCACCTCATTTTTGCTGAGCCTGGCTTTGAACTCGAGATCCTTTTTCCTCAGTCTTCCGAGCTGCTGGGATTACAGGCATGTGCCACCATGCCTGGTCAGCTCTTACTCTCAATAGTATCTTTTATAGAGTAGAAAATTTTTCATTTTATTTACTTATAATTTATCTGTTTTTTCTTTTATCCATCATATTTTTGTTATTGTGTCTAAGAATTTATTGGCAAACTAAGTAAGGTCACCTAGATTTTGTTTTATCTTCTAGAAGTTTTATAGTTTTGTACTTTATATTTAGATCTGTGATCCATATTGAATAATTTTCTCTAAAAGATATAAGATCTGTGAACAGATTAATTTTTTTGCATGTTTGTGTCCAGTTGTACCAGTACCATTAGTTGAAAAGGTGATCCTTTCTCCATTAAATTGCCTTTGATCACTTGTCAAAAATCAGATGGCTCCATTTCTGGCCTCTTTGCTTTGTCCCATTGATTCATTAATAGCACACTGACTCACTTAGTATTACAGGTCTGTGCTACCATGCCTGACTCTATTGTTTTTTTTAAATTCTCTTATTTCATTATTTTCAACTCTGATCTTTATTATTTCTTACCTTCTACTAGTTTTTAGATTGGTTAGGTCTTGTGTTTCTGAGACCTTAAGATGCATCATTAGGTTATTTATTTGGGATCTTTTTTACTTTTTTTTTTTTGTAGGCACTCATAGCTATAAACTTTCCTCTTAGGACTGTTTTCACTATGTCCCAGAGATTCTAATATGTTGTATTCTTTTGATTCTAAGAATTTATATTTATAGTCATTCCGTATTTCCCTCTGCCATCCCAACCCTAAGCAGTTCTACTAATCTCCTTTCTCTGTTTTATTTTCTTTTTTGAACATTTCATCCATACAGTATATATTCTTTCATGGCTAGCTTTTTAAACTGAGCATAGTAGTTTTCATTGTGGAAAACTATACGTAACATAGTATCTGCCAGTATAACCACTTTATTTTTTGTACTGGGAATTGAACCCAGGAGCACTTAGCCACTGAGCCACATCCCCAGCCCTTTTTTAAATATTTTATTTAGAGATAGGGTCTCAGGAAGTTGCTTAGGGACTCACTAAGTTAAGGAGGCTGACTTTAAACTTGTGATCCTCCTGCTTCAGCCTCTTGAGCCACTGGGATTATGGGCGTGCACCACCATGTCCAGCAATTTAACCACGTTAAACTGTATTATTCAATGACATTAGGTACATTAACAGTTTTATGCAGCCATCACTTCTATGTAGTTTCAGAACTTTTTCATCACTTGCAAGGAGAACTACATACCTGTTAAGCAGTCACTCCTCATTTCTCTTTCCCATAGGAAGTGAAAAAAATGTTCCCTCCTCTTATCTTTCAGAAGACTTAAAGAAGGATTGGTATTAATTCTTATTTAAATATCTGGGAGAATTCACTTGTAAAGTTAATCTGATTCTAGGATTTTTTTCTTGGTAGGTTTTTCATTATTCATTCAATCCCTTTATTTGTTATAGACTTACTCAGATTTTCTGTTTCTTCTTGAGTGGATGCTAGGAATTTGTCTTTTTCATCGGTGTTGTCCAGTTTATTGGCATACAGTTATTCTTCTTATTCTCTTATTTTTTTCTGAAAGAGTGTTAGTAATGTTTCCAGTTTGATTTCTAATTTTAGTTCTTGAGTCTTCCTTTCAACTTTTTTTCCTTAATCCATGTAGCTGAAAGTTTATCAAATCTGTCAGTATTTTTAAAGAACCAACATTTGGTTTTGTTCATTTTTCTGTGTTTCTATGTTTTTAAATCTCCACTCTACTTTTACTTTTTTCTTTCTTCTTTTGTCTTTGGACTTAATTTGCTCTTCCTTTTCTTGTTCTTAAAGGTATAAAATTAGGGGGTTTTTTTTTAGATTTTTTTCCTGTTAATGTAGGTACGTTTTCTTCTAAACAGTGCTTTAATTATATCCCATAAGTTTTGGTATATTGAGTTTTTGCTTTTATTCATTAAAATGTGTTCTGATTTACTGTATGAGTTCTTCTTTTTCTGTTAGTTGTTTTAGAATATGATGTTTAATGTCCACATTTGTGAATTTTCCAGTTTTCTTCTCTTATGGTTTTTAGTTTCATTCCCTTGTTATTAGAGAAGATACTTTATATGATTCTAATATTTCTAATTTATTAAGACTTGTTTTGTGGGCCGGATTGTAGCTTGGTGGTAGAGCACTTGCCTTGCATGTGCGAGACACTGGGTTCAATCCTCAGCATCACATAAAAATAAACAAATAAAATAAAGGTGTTGTGTCCATCTACAACTAAAAATATTTTTTTAAAAAAGACTTGTTTTATGACATAGCATATGGCCCATCCTGAATAATGTTCTTTGTACACTTGAGAATGATTTATATTATGTTGTCATGGATAGTGTTCTCTATGTCTGTTAGGTCTAATAGGTTGATAACATTGTTCAATTCTGAATTTATTCATTGATCTTCTGCAGTAGCTTTATCCATTAAAACTGGGATATTGAAGTCTATTATTGTAGAACTATTTTTGTCTTTAGTTGTATAGATTGTTGTTCACATATTTTGTAATTCTGTTGTTGGTTGCATGTATGTTTATAATTGTTTCTTCTTAATGGATTTATCCTTTTATCAATATATACTATTATGGACAATGTCTGTGTTCTCCCCGACAGAAATTCATTACATTGAAGCACTAGTCCCCAATGTGATAGTGTTGGAAATGGGGACTTTAGGAGGTAATTAACCTTAAAAAAGCTCATGAGCGTAGAGTCCTTAAGATTAGTGCTATTATAAGAAGAAACCAGAGAGCTCTTTACTTTTTAACTCTTCCTTCCTCTTCTCCTACCTCTTCCTCCCTCCCTGTCCATCTCTTAATCTCTATCTTGCCCTGCCATGTGAGAATACAATAAGAAGGCAGCTGTCTGCAAGCCAGGAGACAGCTCACCAGAACCTAACTATGTTGGCACGTAGATCTCAGATTTCCTAGCCTCCAGAACTGTGAGAAATTAATGTCTGCTTTTTTAAGTCATTCTATATATGATATTTTATTATAGCAGCTTGAGCAAACTAAGACATATGTAGGCTGTCACTTTTTTCTTTTGTATTTTTTTTTTTGATCCAGGGATTGAACTCAGGGATACTCGGCCACTGAGCCACATCCCCAGCCCTATTTTGTATTTTTTATTTAGAGACAGGGTCTCACTGAGTTGCTTAGGGCCTCGCTAAGTTGCTGAGGCTGGCTTTGAACTCGCGACCCTCCTGTCTCAGCCTCCCAAGTGCTGGGATTACAGGCGTGCGCCACCACGCCCGGTCCCTTTTTCTTTTCATGGCTTGGTAGTTCTTTGTTTTAAACACCAAATAATATTCCATTGTTTGGATGTACCGTGGTTTTTTCATCCATTAACCTATTACAGGGCATCTTGGTTGCTTCCAAGGTTTTGCAGTCATAAAGACAAGTGAGCTGATGTTTTCAACTCATTTGGGTGTATACCAAGAAGTGTAATTACTTGATGATGTGGTAGCAATATGTTTAGTTTTGTAAGAAATCATCATAGTGTCTTCCATGGTGTCTACCATTTTGCATTCCTACCAGCAATGAGTATTTCCTGTTGCCCCACATCCTCACCAGCATTTGGTATCAGTGTTAGATTTTGTCCATTCTGATATGTGTATAGTGGTATCTTGCTATTGTATTAATTTCCAATTCCATTAAGTCAAATGTATTGACTAACTCTTATTCTGTTTTTTGGTTGGGGAGGGTACCAGGGATTGAATTTAGGGGCACTCTACCACTGAGCCACATCTCCAGCCCTATTTCGTATTTTATGTAGAGACAGGGTCTCACTGAGCTGCTTAGCACTTCACTTTTGCTGAGGGTGGCTTAACTCGAGATCCTCCTTACCTCAACCTTCCGAGCTGCTGGAAGTACAGGCATGTGCCACCATGCCTGCTCAGCTCTTATTCTCAATAGTATCCTTTATAGAGCAGAAATTTTTCATTTTATTTACTTCTAGTTTATCTGTTTTTTCTTTTGCGCATCATATTTTTGTTATTGTGTCTAAAAATTTATTGGCAAATCTAAGGTCACCTAGATTTTGTTTTATCTTATTGTCTAGAAGTTTTATAGTTTTGTACTTTATATTTAGATCAATGATCCATATTGAATAATTTTTCTCTAAAAGATATAAGATCTGTGAATAGATTAATGTTTTTGCATGTTTGTGTCCAGTTGTACCAGTACCATTAGTTGAAAAGGCGATCCTTCTTTCTCCATTGAATTCCCTTTGATTACTTGTCAAAAATCAGATGGCTCCATTTCTGAACTCTCTGCTTTGTCCCATTGATCAGTCAGTCAATTCTTTTGCCAATAGCATACTGTCTGTATTAATATACACTTATAGTAGGTCTTGAGGTCAGGTATATCCATCTGTTTACTTTGTTCTCCTTAAATATTGTGTTAACTATTCTCTATATTTTGCCTTTGTATATAAATTCTAGAATCAGTTTGTTAATATTCATATGACAACTTACTGGGAGTTTGATTGGGATCTTGTTGAATTTATAGATTGAGTTGGGAAGATCAGACATCTTGAGAATATTGAATCTTCCTATCCTTGTTCATGGAATATTTCTCTACTCATTTAGGTCTTTTATTTATTTCATCAAAACTTTACAGTTTTTTCCCTACAGATCTTACACATATTTTTGTTAGATTTATGCCTTAATATTCTTATTTGGGGCTGTCCTAAGATAAATGGACATTATTATTTTAATTTAAAATTCCATTTGAGTTGATGGTGGAATGGGAGGTACTAATATGGAATGAATGTATTCTGCATGTGAGTCCATTAGTACTCATAGCTTATTAATTTTTAGTTTTTCAAATACTGAATTTGATCCTTCCAACATTTCTGTCACTTACGAGTCTAGTTCTGATGCTTACTGAGCCACTTAAAATGGGTTTTTGTTTTTTACTCTGACTTCAAATTTTTTGAAAACTAAAAATAATGTACTGGGTAAAAGCCTGAAATAAACAGGCCTTTAAAGTGATATTTTAGCTGGGGATATAGCTCAGTTGGTAGAGTGCTTGCCTTACAAGCACAAGGCCCTGGGTTCAATCCCCAGCACAAAAACAAACAACAAAAACAAAATAAAGTGATATTTTATGTTTATCTGATGAGGAGTTAGTCTGTGTTTACTGTTTGCTGTGTCCATAAATGTTGGAGGTTAAAAACTTTTTTCACTGTTCTTGTTTTTGTCTAGCCTGTTTTCTTTGTATTTCCCTAGAGACTTAATAGATATCAACTAAGATGTACCATTCTTTTCCTTATATTTCTCATTATGATACAGGGACCCTACTGATGTAGTGGTAAGGTATGAAGGAAGGGGAAATACTATATAGTCCTATCATTGCACCTGTTTTTTAAGTGTACCCATGCCCCTGGGCCAGATCTTTAGAAGTTCATCTCTATTTTGTTTTGTCTTGAGATAGGAAGGCTGGAGGATGCTAGAATTGTGTATTTCCCTTCTTGAAGAGTTTTAGGCTCTGGGAAAACCACAGTTGCTTAGGCACTAGTACAATAGTTTCTCTTGATGGCAACCCTTTTTGAAAAGAACAAAATTCCCTTGGTTTATTTTTAAATAGCTACATTTCTCCTTCACCTACCAGAATCATGAGGGGATTTTTCTCTGATCACTGTGAGAACTTGATAGGGTGAGTAAAACTCACCAAAATGTAGTAAGCTGCTCCTAAAACTGGAATCCTCTAGAGTTTCAAACTCTCAACCTTTTCCCCACTGAACTTCCAGCAATTTGTCAATTAAAATTTAGGTTTCGTTAGCCCAGTCCTAGTTCAATGGAGTTTATTCTCTTCTAGTTTTGCTTTATTAATTTGTGCTTCTCTGTGTCTTCCTGTTTGTTTCTTCAATATTTGGTGCACTCGTGTACACTATAATCTCACTTCTTGGAGAGATCTTAAAGGAGTTGTTGATTTTCAGTTTATTCCATTCTTTCTTCTGTGGCCAGGAAGGATTACTTCTAAACTCCTTACATGCCTAAATGGACCTTCATTTTTTAAAGTTATTTTTGCCACACATGGGATTCTTGGTTGACATTTATTTTCTTTCTGTTTATCAATTTTGATTTCTTATACTCTGTTGTTCTAATGAGATACTTCTGTTAATCTTATTGCAGTTCCCTTGTAAATGGCAAGCCATTTCCATCTTGCTGCTTTCAGCATTTTCTGTCTTTCTATAGCTTTCAACATTTTTGTTAGGACATATCTCTAATGGATCACATTGTATTTATTCTACTTGGAATTCCATGAGCTTCTTGGATGTGTGGATAAGTATTTTTCATAAAACTAGAGAAGAAACAATAGCTGTACTCCATTTGTGCTCAATGAATCAATAAGCAAATAAAAAAAAACTAGAGAAGATATCTGTCATTATTTTGTTATTTCTCCTGTTTTATTCTTGTTCTCTTTTCTTCCATATATATATATATATATATATATATATATATATATATATGTTGGTAAACTTAATGGTGTCTAACATTTCTTCCCAGGTCTGATCATTTTCCTTTATTCTTTTTTCTCATTGTTCTTAAGATCGCACAATTGCTTTTAATCTGCCTTTTTTTCCCCTAGTACTGGGGATCAAACCTAGGCCCTTCACATGCTAGGTAAGTGCTATACCTCTGAGCTATATCTCCAGCTCGTTTTTTTTTTTTTTTTTTGAGATAGAGTCTCAGGCCTCAAACTTCTAATCTTCTAGCCTCAGCCTCCTGAGTAACTGGAATTATACGCATGCACCACAACACCCAGCTATTTAATCTGTTTTCAAGTCCTCAATTTTTTTCATCTACCTCCTCAACTCTACTTTTGTGCCCTTATACTGAATTATTAATTTGAGTTATTGTACTCCTTAACTCCAGAGTTCCATTTGGTTCTTTTAAATAACACTTATCTCTTTGTTGATATTTCCAGCTTAATCAGACATTGACATCATAATTTCCTATAATTTTTTTTTCTGGTCTTAGCATGGCATATTCATTTATTTGAGAAACTGAATTCCTTTTTCTGGAAGCTATGTCCTCTTGGCTGTGGATATTTAAAGTATTTCAAATTCATATTTGCTACTTTTTCAGGCTCCTAAACCTCCATTACAAGTTGTATTCAGGCAGTTTAAAAGAGTTCAGTGCTTTCATCTGAGAGTGGGATCATATTTTTATCATCTAGAAATTCCTCTCATTTTGTTAGTTAATGAAACCCTTTCTTGGTTTCCAATGTGATCACTGAAATTTTTCTAAATGATTATTGTGCTAAAATATACATATAATTTATCATTTTAATAATTTAAGTGTACAGTTAGGTGGCCTTAATTATATTGAAGATGTTTTACGCCTATTACTTTTATCTATTTCCAAAGCTTTTTCATTACTCCATACTCTATAGCCACTAAGTAATAAGTCCTCATTTCCCGTTCCTTCAGAACCTAGAACTTCTATTTTCTGTCTCTACGTATTTGCCTCTTCTACTTCATATACATGAAATAATGTCATGTTTTTCCTTTTGTACCTGGCTTATTTTGCTTACCAAAAAGTATTTGAGGTTCATTCTTACTGTATCATGTTTCAGAATTTTATTCCTTTCTATGGCTGAGTAGCAATCCATTTTATTTATATACCACATATTGTTTATCCATTCATCTACTGATGGGCACCTGGGTTGTTTCTTTCTACCTTTTGGCTACTGTGTATTGTAATGTTCCAGTGAACATTGCTATGAGTATCTGTTTGAGTCTCTGCTTTCAGTGCTTTTTGGTATGACCTAGGAGTACAATTACCGGATCATATGCAATTGTGTAGCTTTTTAAGGAATCACCAAAATGTTTTCCATAGAAGCTATACCATTTCCATCCCCACCAGGAGTCCACCATAAGAGTTCCAGTTTATCCAGATCTTAACCATCATTTGTTATTTTCCATTTTATTGATAATATCCTTACATTAACCACTTCTTTAAGTATGTTTTGAGTAGGAGATGGTGTCTCATCATAGTTTCATTTTCTTTTCCCTAATAAATACTGATATTGAGCATGTTTTTGTTTTCTTATTGGCCACTTTTGTGTCCTGTGTGTGTGTCTGTGTGTCTGTGTGCTGTTGGAATGGCACTTAGGGCCTTGTGCATATAAGGGAGGTTCTTTACCACTAAGCTGTACCCTCAACCTTGTATATCTTTTTTGAAGACATGTCTATTCAGATCTTTTGTCCATTTTGTTACTAGGTTGTTTATTTGTTCTTGGGTTGTGGGTGTTTTTATATACTCTGGCTATTAACCCTTTATCAGATTATATGATTTGCAAATATTCTCTCCTCTTTTATGGTTTATCTTTACATTCTATTGATAATACCATTTAATACACAAAAGTCATTAATTTTTTAAATATATTTTTTAGTTGTAGGTGGACACAATACCTTTATTTCATTTTTATGTGGTGCTGAGGATTGAACCCAGGGCCTCGCCTGTGCTAGGCAAGTGCTCTATGACTGAGCCACAACCCCAGCCCAGTTGTTAATTTTGATGAAGTCCAATTAAACTGTTTTTTTCTCTTCTTGCCTATGCATTAGGCATCATAGCCATGAAATCATTACAAAATCCAGTGTTGTGAAGATTATCTCCCATTTTGTTCTAATAATTTTATAGGTTTAGCTCTTATATTTAGTTCTCTGTTGAATTTCAAGTTAATTTTGTAGGTAGTATAAGGCACAACTCCAGCTTCATTTTTTTACCTGTGAATGTCCAGTTTTCCATGTATGTTTGTTGAGAATGTTGAATGGTTGACACTCTTCTTGAAAATCATTGACCATAATGTTCAAGAATTTATTTCTAGACATTTTATTCTACTGCATTGGGTCATATGTCTGTAATTTATACCAGGATCACACATTTTTTTTTTATTCCTGTAGCTCTTTCTTTCTTTTTCTTTCTTTCTTTCTTTCTTTCTTTCTTTCTTTCTTTCTTTCTTTCTTTTTTTTTTTTTTTTTTTTGGTACTGGGGATTGAACCCAGAGGCACTCAACCACTCAGCCACATCCCCAGCCCTATTTTGTATTTTTTTAAATTTAGAGACAGGGTCTCACTGAGTTGCTTAGGGCCTCACTGAGTTGCTGAGGGTGGCTTTGAACTCATGATCCTCCTGCCTCAGCCTCCCAAGTGGTGGGATTACAGGCATGTGCCATCACGCCCGGCTATTACTGTAGCTTTTATGGTGATTTGTTAAATCAGGAGGTATGAATTTCTTAACATTGCTCTTCATTTTCAAGATTCTTAAGGTAATAGGGATGCCTTGAGATTCATATGAATTTTAGGATGGGATTTTCTACTTTTATAAAAAAAAACTTTGGGATTCTAATAGAGATTGCACTGAATTTATTGATTGATTTGGATCATATTGTCATTTTAACAATATAAAGTCTTCCAAGTCCATAGACTCGGGATGTCTGCAATTATATAAGTATTTATAATTTTTTCTGCAATGTTTTATAGTTTTCTGCATGTGTTTTGTCTCCTTGGTTGAATTTAATTCTAAGGGTTTTTTTGCTGCTTTTGTAAATATAACTATTTTCTTAATTTCCGTCAGATTGGTTGTGGTTATTGTATAGAACCACTTGATTTTTATGTAATGGATATGTGTCCCGCAACATTGTTACATGTGTTGGTAGGTCTCACAGATTTTTTGTGGATTCTTCAGGTTTTACTACTACAACATCATGTCATCTGTGAACAGAACCATTTTACTTCTTCCCTTCCAATTTGGATGTTTTTTTTTCTTAATCTTGCCTAATTCCTCTGGCTAGAATTTCCAGTACTATGCTGAATAGAAATAGTGAGAATGAGCATTGTTATCTTGCTTCTGTCTTAGAAAAAAATCTTTCAATCTTTCACCATTTATTTTAATGTTAGCCATATGTTTTTCATATATATCCTTAACATGTTGAATAAGATTCCTTCCATTTCTAATACATTCAATTCTTTTTAAAAATATTTTTTAGGACTGGGGGTTGTGGCTCAGTGGCAGAGTGCTTGCCTAGCACGTGAGGCACTGGGTTTGATCCTCAGCACCACATATAAATAAATAAAATAAAGGTCCATCAATAACTAAAAAATATTTTTTAAAAAATATTTTCTTTTAGTTGGCAATGGGCCTTTATTTTATTTATGTGGTGCTGAGGATCAAACCCAGTGCCTCACACGTGCTAGGCAAGCACTCTACCACTGAGCTACAAGCCTCAGCCCACATTCAGTTCTTTTGTCATGAAACTATATTGATTTTCCTTTTTTAGGTGTGATTGACATAAAGAACTGTGTTCCTTAATCTGTTCAGGCTGCTATTAACAGAATACCATGAACTGAGTAGCTCGCAAACAAAAGAAATTTATTTCCTGTAGTTTAGCCCCATACTCAAGGTACTAGCAGATCCAGTGTCTGGTGAGGGCTCACTTTCTTAGTTAACACATAGAGCCTACTTTGTCCTCACATAGTGGAATTGGCTAACATTCTCTGAGATCTCATCTATAACTAACCATATGATCTAATCCCAAATGGCCCACTTCCTAACATCATCCCTAGATGGTTAGGATATCAACATATGAATTTGGGGGAGAGGAACATAAGTACTCAGTCTGTCCCCCTATACATATTTAGTTTATCTCAATTAATTTGACAATAAATATATACCCTGGAAACCATCACCACCACCAAGGCCAATAAACATATCCAGCACCTCCCAAAGATTGCTTCCACCACCTTTATTATTTTTCTTTTCAGGAAGAATACTTAATATAAGATCTGCCTTCTTTGTGATTTTAAGTGTACAATACAGTATTGTTAGCTCTTAGGCACTATGCCTAATAGATCTCCAGCTCGTATTTATCTTGCATAACTGAAACTTTGTTCCCTTTAACTATCTACCTCCATCAGCCTCTACCTCCCAAGCTGCTGGTATTACCGGTGTGTGCACCATGCCCAGCCCCCCAGCCCCTTTTAAATTTTTCATTTTGAGACAGGGCCTAAGTTGCTTAGGGCCTCACCAAATTGCTGAAGCTGGCCTCAAACTTAAGATCCTCCTGCTTCAGCCTCCCAAGTTACCACAATTACAGGCATGCTCCACTGTGCCCAGCCTTTATTTTTTACTTTGGGATGGGTTCTCACTAGATTGCCTAGGACCTCACTAAATTGCTGAGCCTGGCTTTCTCTGAACTTGCAATCCTCCTGCTTCAACCTCTCCAGCTATTAGGATTACAGGCAAGCATCACTGCATCCAGCTTCAGGTTTTTATAATTAATGGATATTGGATTTTGTCCAGTGCCTTTTCTAAATCTGTTAAGATAATCACATGGTTTTTTACTTTTGTTCATGCAACCTATTACATTAGTTTATTTTTTTTGTATTACTTGGATGGATTCCATTTACATATGATTCAATCTACTATTGTTGAGAATTTTGTGTTATCATCTCGTTTTCTTTATACATTTGTGATGTCTTTGTCTAGCTTTAGTATCAGTAATATTGTTCTCATAGGATGAGTTAGGAAGTTGTTCCCTCCATTTTCTGGAATGGAGGGAACAACTCCATTGTGTGAAGGATTGGTATTTGTTTTTAAAATGTTTGGTAAATTCATCATTGAAACCATCTGGTCCTGGTTTTTTCTTTGTGGAAAGATTTTTAATTACTAATTCAATTTCCTTATTTGGTATCCTGATTTTGTCTGGATTCTGTCAAGTTTGATGACCCCAAGATATACTCCAGCTGGCATTGTTGCTGATCTAGCCAACTGTAAATGAGCCCACTGAATTTACTGTATTTGCAACATCCCTCTCATAATGTAACACAACATTTATTTAAATTCATTTTTATTTTGTAAAAGTGGAATAGTTTTCATTCATTTGCCTTTTCTTTTACATAACTTTAACTTCTTTCTTTCTTTCTTTCTTAATTTTTTTTTTTTTTTTTTTGGTACTGGGGATTGAACCCAGGGGCACTCCACCACTGAGCCACATCCCCAGACAGGCGTGTGCCACTGCGCCCGGCTTAACTTCAACTTCTTTAACTTGGATGTTTCTATAAGTTACGTTGTATTTTTTTCTGATTTATAATAGAAAAATAAGGAGAAATAAATAGAAAATTACCAGTAAACAGGAAAATATAGATACACACAGTAAACAGAGTTCTTCAGTTCATCTTCTAACAAAATCTTAATCCTTTTCCTTAGACCAGAAGATCAATTCAGAAGTTATTAGAGTGGGAAAATAACAGATTATATCACAAGGTAAGAAATGCTAAGCGAATGAGTGCCTCATTTATTTATTTGCATTCTTAAATTGACAAAAAAGTACTAAATGGGGAATTTTCAGGCCCAAAAGGATTAGAGAACTAATACTCAACTATGTAATATATAGTTTTAGAAGGTATTTTGAGTGCTATGTTTCATATTATTTGTAGTGACTTACTCAGATGTATAGGCTATAATTGTAATTAGTTTAAGTTGATATAAAAATTCTTAACAAACTGTACTTTCTTAGCTTGCTTTGCACTGGAAGTTGACTAAAAGGAAATGCGAAACTAGCAATATGATGGAGTATGTAAGTATGAAGTTGTTTTAATTACATTTTTTGGATTTCATCCTAAATGTAACATTTTACTATGTTTATCATCTGTCAGCTATTTTTCTCCTCAGCCTAAACTTTTGTCAGTTAGAATGTAGAGGTTTGCTTATATGTTCTTTAGCTTCGTAGCCAACTTAAAATATCTTGAAAGCTAACATTTATTTAGATGTTAGAAAAGTCTCAACTCATGTGCTCAGATGAAAACATTGTGCAGTCTTGATCTTTTGACAGTCACAAACCATAGCATATGGTGGTAAGGACGGCTTCTGTTGGACAAATTATTTCTAAATAATCTTGTCAAAACTTGCATAAAGTAGAAATTAATTTCTGAATTCTGAATTCATATTTCTGGCTTGTTTTTTCTTGGCCGACATTTAACTTTTAGTGAACAAACTGTAGGTTTTAATACAGGTTCAATTTTTTACTGAAAGTTATGCATTCTTGGTCATAAAACATAAAATTACATATAGCTGATGTGATCAATTCAGTATCATTAACATTCAAAAGAATACTAAATTTATCCTAGCTCCAGTTTGCTGACATGTAGTCTATATTTAATAATAAACATTCTCATAAACAAGGATTATTGTGGTATCACTCCACTTGGAATAGTTTTGAGAAAAATGTGTAAATGACCACAAAACTAAAATCTTCTTTTTTTTTTTTTTTTTTTTTTTTTTGGTACTGGGGATTGAACCCAGGGGCACTCCACCACTGAGCCACATCCCCAGCCCTTTTTGTATTTTATTTAGAGACAGGGTCTCACTGAGTTGCTTAGGGCCTTGCTAAATTGCTGAGGCTGGCTTTGAACTTGGGATCCTCCTGCCTTCAGCCTCCCAAGTGCTGGGATTACAGGCGTGCGCCACTGCGCCCGGCTAAAATCTATTATTGATAAAACCTTCAAAAATATCTTTTTATTATTATACTTCTGAACCTTCCTGTGAATAACCTATTTTAGTCAATCCATTTGGATGCTCATATTTTTCACAAACCACTTGTAAAAGATAGTAATCCTTAATTAGTATCAACTGCTTTAATTGAAAAATATATAAACATAATGTAATAATTTTTTCTAATCTGTATAACAGTTTTAATTCCTTCTACTTTGCTTTTTTAAAAAACAGATGAAGGGCTGGGGATATAGCTCAGTTGGTAGAATGTTTGCCTTGCAAGCACAAGGCCCTGGGTTCAATCCCCAGCACTGCAAAAAAAAAAAAAAAAAACAGGCAAAAAGAGGCCATGATAAAGTGATAGGGTTTGCTTCTCTAATCCTAAACAAATACTAATTGTAAATGAGGTACTAACAACTGTCAGCTACAGCAAGTAGTTTGGTTTGCCAGTTTACTTTATGAATCACCAATCTAATCACAACTCATGGTAAGTTCTTTATGTAAATGTTTCATGTATTTCCCTTACTTTATATAGTACAAGATCAAAAGCTAGTCCTGTGAAAATGACTATAGACTTTTCTGGATTATGCATAAGTCATATTAAATTAAAAGTATTTTGTCAACATATTCTTGTTTGTTTTTATTTTGCAGGTAATACTAATAGAATTCTTACCAAAATATCCCATATTCCGACCTGACTGAGAAGTTTTATTCAGTCACTTCTGTGTTACCTGTCATTTCCTACCCTTAGTGCCTTGTAGATGATTATGGAATGAAGATGGTCTCCTTTGCTGTGTTCAAGTTATTCTTTATAATGGTAGAGTATTCTCCTCGCTCTTTTATTTTTGTTGGTTTAAGAAGAAATTTGCACATCTTTTTTTGTTGTTGTTAAATGAGGCTTGTGTTTTGCACTCCCAATTTTTAAATACACACACACACACACACACACACACACACACATACACACATACACATATATATAGTCACCACTACAATAAAACATCAGTGCTGGTGTTTAAAAAACAAAAACCTTGTTCGGAGCATGCTGCCTTATAATTTTCATACTCACTGTTTCTAAATATGCATCATTTTTCTAGGCTATTTAATGCTCTGTAATCCCTTACTGGACACACTTAAATAAGCTTTTGGTAGCTTTTAGAAATGGTTTTACTCTGCTTTTAAAGGACATGCAATTAATAGCACTGGTTTGTCCTGCACTTTGCTAAATTATCACTTATGTTAGTGGATAAAATATTTAAACTCCTAAAGACTTGTAAATATGGTCTCTTTGCATAATGTAAAATGTGTTATGCCATGGTTTCCAGAATGTAATATTACTCTTACTGTATTGCCAACAATCCGCTTAGATTTTAACATGAATGACGTTTGCAAGCATCCTTTTGAATGTAGAGACTTTAACATGCTGTTTTATGGCAAAGCCATAATAAGTATGTTAAAATTTCAGGTGTAGGGCAGGGTTGCCCTTTGTAACAAGTGGATTAAAATTGTAGTCATTATCTCAGATATTGTGCATTGCATCTGAAACCAAGAACCTTATTTTTTCCATTTAATTCAGTATTTCCCATTTTGAACACCACTCCTACCCCCAAAAGAATTTATTTGACATCTGGCAATTTCATAGCCTCACTGTCCTTCATTTCTTTCCTTTTGTGTATTTTCAAAGGAAAGAATTTTGACTTTTAAGAAGTATCTTGAGATTTTACATGATTTGGGAAGTAATCTAGACTCCCATGAAAGTTACTGCTAATCCTTATCTGGAGTTCAGATAATCTACTTTGGGAAACAGAGCTAATTAAGTTATACCTAAATAATATGGAGTGGCCGAATCATAGTTAATAAAATACTTTTAATCCTCTTTTTGAGGATCTTTTTTAAATATTTGGAAGTTATTAATGAAGAAAGGTGTTTAGACAAAAGTATTTTAGTTCCTATATTTACCACCCAAGTAGCCCTTGGATTAGTATGTGCTCTATTTCTCTTTACAATTAAAATGAGAGTACCACTCCTCTTCTAGGAGAATTTTGAATTTTAGCATAACAAAAGCTTTTTATCACTTCAATTCAATGACAGATGTTTGCCTGTATATAGGCATTGTTTGTAATTCATAGTGCTAAAGATAAATTTAAGGTGTCTGGGATTGAATAATATTCTATTTGTCATCTTACTCCTGCTGCTTTAGTAAGCTTTTGTAGGCCAGCATTCATCCCAGTGAAGAGGACAATCATTTCTTCATATATGATCAAGCCTTCTTAGGCTACTTTTAAAATTCATGCCTAATTTGAAATTCACAGTCCTTGACTATTAGAAAAGAAAAAGAGAGATAATATTTGATATGAGATTATGATTGTTTGCACAAACACTTTACCATCTTCCTCTGTGGAGTTCCATTATCCCCATGCCACCCAGCTACCCCAGTTTTCTAACTTTTAACATACTGTATATGCCTGCAAATATCATGTGTCTGCCTGCTGCAAAATTGAAGGTGTATTTTTATAGAAAAGGTGGAAACTTCTGAAAATACATACCCACTGTCTTGTTTTATAGTTAAGATCAGGGAAAAATTGTACCTGTGGTTTATGTTCCAGCTAATGTCATTAAATTTATGCTTCAGACTGTGACATTTTAATACCAAAATTGATTGCCAGCATAATACCGAATTTCTAATTATCACTGATAGAATAATTGTTTGTAAGTGTCAACCCTTATAACTTTATTTTTCCTGTAACCTTAGAATTTGACCATATGGTGATCATAGTAACTTTTTCTGCCATGTATAAATCATACTTGGTTTTGTTTAGCGAATGGGAAGTGGTGAATTGTTTCCATGAAACAGATATTAAGATAAGAATAGTGTGTATTTGGAGGTAACAGAATGTATGATTCAAGTTACAGTTATATTTGTCATAAAAACTGTTTTGCCAGCATGTGTAAATGTAATTTTAACCAAGCACTCTTAAATTTATTTTTATTTTTCACTGTGCTGGTTGATCAATCTTAGTTTCTTGAACTACCCAGAAAACACCCAATTTTCTATTCTTTTTTCCTGTCGCTTTCTCTTTCCTGTGACTGCTTTTTCAAACTGTTTTCCCTTGCAGGAGGCTGATTAGCAATTGGATATTTGGGGGGTTGTTTTCAATGAAATTGGCATCAGTGAATGCTGAAATGACAGAGTACACTGTGGTAATTAATTCCTCCCCCATTGAGGCTTTTTTTTTTTAATCCTCAGGATAGAGCATACTTGTATTTTTCCATTGGCTTAGTAAAGTATTTTGTGAAAGTTGTTTTTAGATTGAAAAAAGTAATTTTGAATTTCTTTGTTGTGTAATATTCCTTTATGAAATCTGCCATGGTGGTTTCCAGAGAAAAATGATATATATTTGCCAAAGTATATAAATCTCAGTAGACATTGAGGTTACAAGTTAAAATAGTTCTTTAAAATTCTTTTTCCAGTGCTTCTCATTTGGCCAAAGATTCTGTCCTAATAAATTGATTGACTTGATCTTTTTAAAGCTCATCTGAAAGGCCAATAGCATGTGTAGTATTGATAACAAATATAGACAAGTGTTATTTACAGAATTATAACTCCATTCCATACATGTCCTCTACTCTATTCCCTCCTGTCCCCATGTTAATTTAGGAGAGAGTAGTCAAACTTTAGAAATGGAAAAGTGCCTTGTCTTTTTCTGAACAAAGATAATGTGGAAGGAAGCAGAGTGAATGCATTAGTAGATCATTAGATTAGAAATCATTCTTTTCAACTAGGCATAAGAATATTTCACTAGCATATTATATTTATTTATTATACAAAGTCTGTTTCCTTGTTTTCCTCCAATCATTTGATATATTAATGACAAAATATTACAGAAGAAGACTATCAGTCATTTAAAAATTTGTATAATTTTGATGCTAGTAAACGTAATTTAGCATGGTTATGGAAGGACAATGGTCTTTGACTGAAACCCTGCCAAATCCCACTTAAGTATTTAATGTCCATACTCTTATGACCTGTAAACACTTAATGTCTGAGAAATTAAACCATGTTAATACTGATCACTCTGCCATTTTAATGAAAATTATTTGTGGCTTTTGATAATTTGAGTAAAGTTCAGTAACATTTGTAAGCCTTTGAACAATTAGGGTTTTGCAAATGTATGAGAGCTTTAAAAAATCATTAGCATTATAATTTTGTTTACAAATAAGCCACCCCTTTAAAAACTCGAACCTTACTACTTGAACATAAAGCCTCCAAACAATATTTCATTAGAATTTACTATATTGACCTAGCAAGATGTAGAAATTATATTCATTTGATTAATGGGAGCAGTTTCACATAATGCAAATACTTTTTGCTGATTTGATTGTAAGTGCTCAAATTCATTGAAATTAAGTCCTCTTATTCCTGTAAAAGTCTGCTTTTAAAACAAAATCTATTCTGCAATGATTGCCAAATTTTTCAAGTTCCCTTAAGTGGTAAACTGTTGGAAATTTTTTCACAGAAAAGGAATAGGCTTTGTTAGTATCCATTCATGTAATATGTGGGCTAAAAGGGGATATATATATATATATACATATATATGTATATATATATATATCCCTATCTTTCCCCGAATTTCCCTTACCTGATTCTGAGCCAGCCTTTTTATTTTGATGATGGCAACCTGAGAATATGTTCCATTTTCTGTGGACTTTGTCAAACTTATACTATATGAAGAAGTGATGTAACATTGTGGACCCTAGACAATTAACCTAAAGAGCATGTCAGTCCTTTTGTCTGTAAAATTATGGAGTTGAATCTAGAGCTGGACAGAAAATTAGAGATTACCTTACATTCTGTGATTCTAGAAATCCATGGGAAATTTTCACTCTACAGAATCTCAGAATGATTATTCTCAGATCTACTACCCTTGGTGGAAACTCTCACAGTGCCTTGCACACAGTAAAAGTTCAGTTTGCGGGCTGACTGGTAGTTGATGTGTGTTGATATCATACAGACTAAAAGAACCTGATGCCTGCTAGACCTTGGTCCCTCCTTGGTGATAAAAGTGAATGTAGTTTCCCTTGGAACTGAGGATTGAGGTCTCTGAGCTTTGCCTATGTGGAACCTCACTATGCAGTTGGTGTCCAGGCAAGAATTATAGCTGTGACAACAATGGAGATATGGAAGGATCCACTCTGATATTTTTATGTGAAGAGTTTCATATCCTATCCAACATTTGCTTCAGTGTCTTAACAAGTTCCACACTTTCAAAAAGATCTTTTGGAACAAATTGATAAAATTTGGTGGAAAGAAAAATGGTGTGGAATTCAAACCCAAGTCACTTCTGGTTTAATTCTTAGCTCTACTGCTTAATTCCTCTGTACCTCATGTCCTCATTGCTGAAGTGGGGACAATAATCTGGACCTACCTCACAGGGGAATTGAGGATTTTTTCACATATTAGTATGCTTTGAAGTTGATAGAAAGATATATTGGATATTATAATTGTTTAATTTCTAAAGAGATTCCTTGAAATCCATGTCATTATGTTTTCTTTCACAGAATGAGTGTTGCAGTTTATCTATTTTTCAGTAGTAAATTTTGTTATTGATCCCCTGTTTGTTAAACATCAGTAATTGTATTATGTTAATACTTGATTTAGGGAGGAAAAGCAGGGGATGTAAACCAGTGGTTCCCAAATTGGCATAGATGAAACTAGCAGTGGGGTTATCCTTGAACCTTTTTCATTTATTTAAAAAAAATACTAGAAACCATACTTTGACCCATAATATTCCTGCTACACAAACCAACTAAGACATGGAATTTCCATGCATTTTACTTATATTCTTTCAATTCTGTCTGTTAACACTGCTTATCAACACTGATTAGAAGCTGTGAATTGCTGTATGCTTTTGATTAGTACAAACATGAGAAAACTTATTATATACTTGAAAACATGAAGAAGGAATCATGAAGAGATCTATATGGTAAAAATGTTGGGAGCCACTTTTATAAAGGAGCTAAGATAATTTGACCTTTTCAACAGATTGCTTACCTGGTCCCTAAATAATGAAATGTTGCGGTGTGTGTGTGTGTGTGTGTGTGTGTGTGTGTGTGTGTGATGGCTGGATTGGGCGATATAACTTCAGGTTGGAATTTGCATTCAGCTTTTTTTCTGTTTCAGAATGATATAACTGAGCTAATTGATTGAGGTGTGTACATGTAACTCATACATATACACCCATATTGCAAATGTGGAAAGTGTTATAATGTCACATTCTAGCATTGGACTAAGTATCAATTTCTGAGTCCTTTAAAGTAGTTCTGTGTATAAATTCAGCGTGATTAATCAAGGCAATAATTTCTCAAATGTTGCTTTTATTCCTGCTCATTTCATTTAAGCTTTTATCTTGGCTTAATTTTCTTAATTTTCTGTTTTTCTAGTAAGCATATAGTGTAAAATTGTTTTAATGCTTGGACTTTGGAACAAGTTATAAGCGTTTGAAATTATATAATCTACAAGCTAGTTTGCCATCCTTGGTCTAACCACGTACAAATGAGTCTTGGTGGCAAGAACAGGACATCCAAATAGCTAGAAAGTGGATATTTATCAAAACATCTGGTTGAAAAGTCTACAATTTCTACTTTTTGACAGTGGATTCCTGTTGGGACAGCATTACCAGAAGAGAATAATAGTGGATATGTCTATCCAAACAAAGAACTTTCATGCATCTTGTAGTGTTTCATAGCCTGTGGAATGAATTCATTTTTCTCCCTTGAGTCCAGGAATGATTCCCCTGGAAGAACTCAACCTATATACAGCTGTGCCAAAATGAAGGATACCTGCCTCTCTGAAACTTTCACTGCTGCTTCTGTCGTTGTTCACTTGTCAGATAAAATTTTATTCTCAGGATGCAAAATTAAAATAAAGTGCAAATCTATGTTAGTGAATGGGTGTCTTGGGGCACATCTTTTTTTCTTCTTCTTCCCTTTCTTATTCTTCCTTTTGAAGATGGTGTTTTACATTTCACCCCTTCCCACGTTGGTGTTGTGTCTGATTCTATAAGTAATTTATGCCATACATTGGCTTTGGGAGCCTTTGTTGTCACCAGTGTTTGGCATATGGCTAAGTAGAAAGTTATTCCTGAATGACTTTGCATTCACCCTGCATGCCTACCTGTGAACTATAATATTAAAATTGAAGCACAAATACAGTTCTACCTTACTAAGCACAAATGCGTAATGCAAGGAGTGTGGAATGTGAAGCTACTTGACAAAAGTTTTGACTCTTCTCAACAGATTGTGGAAGAAATTCAGGTGTTAACTTCTTCCATTTTAGTTGCTATTCAAGCTGATTAAAATGCAACAATAGGGGCTGGGGATATAGCTCAGTTGGTAGAGTGTTTGCCTCCCAACCACAAGGCCCTGGGTTCAATCCCCAGCATCACAAAAAAATGTAACAGTATTAGATTTGTTTAATTTAAGCCCAATTCTTGTAAATTACAAACAGGAAAGTACAACATAGCAAGAACTACTATAGAATGTTTCCCAGTACCTGTGGTAATTATACAATTTCAAAAGAGTTTTAAATTTCAAAATATTAAGGTAGAGACGACACACTTAAACCTGCATAGAAGCTTCATAATGTTTTTGCTTTTGGGAAACAAAAAAATATGCTGAGGATTGAACCCAGGGCCTCGTGTGTGCTAAGCATGAACTCTACACTAAACTACACCATCAGCCTCTAACCCTAACCCTAACCTTAACCCTCACCCTAATTCTAACCCTCTAAAAACTCCTTTCATACTTATGGATGAGGCAAAAATAAATCCTTTTCTTTAATGAGTTCTTAAATGTGAAGTAGGATGAGCTATGTGGGAACTGCTTTCATGTTACATTTTACATTAAGGGTGGAAGCCACATGCCTTCAAATCTGCCAGTAAATAATACTTAACTCTATATGAGAGAATTAACTTAAATGTAGAAAACACTCTGGGGGATAGGAGAATTCGCCAGTTGTAATTACTAAGAACATTGAGTTGTAATCCTCTAGCAGAAATCAGGACACTAGGTAAAGGTGATTTTGTCTGTCATATGCAAGGTAGGGGCTTGGGTTAGTCAAGGTTAACTAATTCACATCTGGCCCAGAGACATGTCTTTTTACCTGTGAATCTTTTTCACACTTTTTGAAGTAATTGCCAGTCGTGAAAAGTAAGAGACTTCTTATAGAAGTCCAAATTTCTGGCTTTTTAAAAAAGAAATCCTACACATGGATTTCTACACAAGTCTTTATGACTCGATATATAACACAAGTCAGCTAATCAGCTACAACTCAGTAGCAGCCTAATTTTTTTTTTTTTTTTTTTTGGAACTGGGGATTGAACTCAGGGGCACTCAGCCACTGAGCCACATCCCCAGCCCTATTTTTTATTTTATTTAGAGACAGGGTCTCACTGAGTTGCTTAGGGCCTCACTAAGTTGCTGAGGCCGGCTTTGAACCTGGGATCCTCCTGCCTCAGGCTCCCGAGTTGCTGGGATTACAGGCATGTGCCACTGCGCCTGGCTGCAGCCTGACCCTTTTTGATGGAACATTTATTTTTCTTCACCATGTTCACCACTATTCCCTCTTGTCTCCTTGACATTCAGGTTATATTAGTTCTCTTATGGCATAATTAAAAGAAAAGCAAAATATTTCTCAAACCCGTGTATTTCCAAATTGAGAGAAAAATACCATGATAGTTATATATATTTCTTTAAACCATGGCTTGGGGGTGCACTAGAGAGCCTGTGTGCGTGTGTGTGCGTGTGTGTGCGTGTGTGTGCGTGTGTGTGTGTGTGTGTGTAAGGGAAGTGTTTTACATATGACCTGCTTCATTCATTGATTTTTACCTGGTGGTTATGGGTACTTTATTTCATGATCCCTGAGATCCCTCAGAGATAATCTCTAAAATCTCATCAAATTCTGGCAGAATGAATTCCCATGAGATGACTTTTCTGACATTGGTGTATTTGGAATCATTTGCCTTTGAAGGTCTGTATGATGATGAATGAATAGTGTTTATGAAACTGGCTAGGCTTCCAAATAAAGCACTGGCATCCCTATTCCTCCTAGAGAGGCTGCCACTTGCAAGGAACACCAACATGTTATTCTGTAAGTGGTCTTTACTTCATACTTTTTGTGTGTGTGTGTGTGGTGCTGGGGATTGAACCCAGAACCTTGTGCTTGTGAGGCAAATACTCTACCAACTGAGCTATATCCCCAGCCCCACTTCATACTTTTAACATTTGATCAGTTACCCAAAGCAGAACTGGCCTTGTTATTTGCCAAGGGTGATACTACCCAAGATGATACTAACATGATAAGAACTCTTGGTGGGAATCTATGAAACCTACCTTTTGTTTTTTTATTTGGATAGGACTACTGACTGGTTTTCTTGTCTCTTACTGTATTGAACCAAATTGATGTTAATCTAAAAGAAAATTTAGAAAAATATTTCAAAAATGGGCTAAATTCAATATGCTTAGACACTGCAACCAGAACTAAGTCAGTTTTTGCTGTAATAGGGCCTGCATGAGGGTCTAATGGATGAAAAGAAGGCTTATTAAGAGAATTCAATTATTGAATAAAAGGGTATGAAGTCTTTATGACTCCTGAAATACACTGCAACATCAAATGGGAGCTATAACACTCAGAAACTAAGTATATTTGTCTACCTCTTTATAAATGGGGAGGTTTGGTAGCAGAAATTAGGAATAAACACACTAATTAGAGCTACTAATTGGGGTGAGGTGCTGGTAAAAATTTGAGAGATCAAACTGCCATCCCCAGCAGCTAAGAAAAGGACAGCGGTCTGGAGGTGTAGCTCAGTTGGTAGAGTGCTTGCCTTGCAAGCACAAGGCCGTGGGTTCAATCCCCAGCATTGGGGGAAAAAAAAATTAAGATGGAGCATCCCTTTTCCTTTTTCAAGGGCACATGAAACACCACCATTGCTCCATTCTGCAGAGCTGCCCCTGAAATTCAGAGAAGGAAGCCACCAGGTTCTCAAGTGTTAAAACTTAAGAACACTAACAGTTCAATAGAAAACATTAGCAAATGCTACAATGTAACTTTTGTCAGTTAGATGGGAAAACAAACTGCCTACACCCTCTCCCTGACATCAACCACAGACTTCGATGGCTCTTTTCTTACTACTTCCCTTGATTGCCTTTTAAATTTGACTGCCACCTCTGTGAAACTCTGAAAGCATTCCCTCCTCACATAATAACTTGCTGTATTCTGGGTTCCTATGGGGTTATTTCTCACTTCTCTATGACAGCTGCTTCTTACCTGCTTTGTCTATTCTGAAACAGCAGCCATGATTCCAGGAAAGGAGCACTGGATTTAGTAAAAGTGTCTTTATGCTTCCTGCCTGCCATTTCCCCTTCGTAGATAATCTTGGGAAGGTAGTTTAACTCTGTTTTTTTGTTTTTTGTTTTTTGTTCTTGGTGGAACTGGGCATTGAACTCAGGGGCATTTGGCCCCTGAGCCACATCCCCAGCCCTATTTTGTATTTTATTTAGAGACAGGGTCTCACTGGGTTGCTTAGGGCCTCACTAAGTTGCTGAGGCTGCCTTTGAACTCACGATCCTCCTGACTCAGCCTCCCAAGTGCTGGGATCACAGGTGTGCGCCACCACGCCCGGCGGTAGTTTAACTCTTTTAGCCTTAATTTCTGTTGTAAAATAGGAGTAATTATACCTGTCCAATAGATTTATTAAGATTGAGTAAGGTAATGTGAAAGGAGTGGAATGATAAGTCTGCTTTAATGCTTCTAGTGAAGAATATAGGTAAACAAATCCAATTCCTTTGTCAGGATTGCCTATTGTTGCTTATGTTAGTCATGTTGACTGTACAAAACTTTGAATCTCACCTCACAAGGCACTAATTTAGGGGAAAAACTACAAATAATGATCAGGAGAGTAGGGGAAGGGAAGAGGGAAGTACTGAGGACCAAATGGGAGCAAATTATGTCAGAATGAATCCCACTATATATAGCTAAAACTAATTTAAAAGACCAAAACAAAAAACCTTTGCCGAGATAAGTTGTGAATGTTTTTTTCTGTTCTTTGTACTTAGGAGAACTACTTGGGTTCCTCTGACATTTATATACCCATCATGTGTCTGGCCCCCTACCATGACTACACAGTATATGATCCCACTTTCTGAGAGCTAACTTCTAAGGTGGCACAGGTCATTGATTTATTTGTCTGCTTAATATCTCCTGAGCAGTTAATATGTGCCAGGTACAGCATTAAGCATTGGCTACTACTGTTTTGTTTCTTCAGAGACTATGATCTTAACTACTATGTTATTTTGATATCATATACTGCCTGTCAATATACATATATGTACATTTATATACTTCATATACACATATAATACAATATATTAAAGTGCAAACATCTTGTTTGCTGAGATCAGCTTTGTATCCTACTTTGGGTTTGTGATTGTTTTTAATTACATGTTTTAAGTAGTTTGGACAGGATTGAGTTATTTGGTAGAAAGTGGAAGAAAAATAAGTCCAATCCACTGGCAGACTTCTGTGGTAGCTGAGAGTCCAGTTCTGACTTTAGTCAAAGTATCCTGTGCCATGTACAGTTTAACATGAGGTTTCACAGATGAAAGGTGGGCAGCAGTGTAGATTTTTTTGTTTTTTTACTTATTTCGTGTGTGTTGCTAGGGATTGAACTCAGGGCCTATGTGCTTGGGCGGCAGGCACTCTACCAACTGAGCTATATCCCCAGCCCTGCAATGTAGATTTTTAAATGGCATAAATGATGATCTGAACAGATAGCAGAGGAAGATAAAGGGACTTGTAAATGCTTTTGAAATATAAACTTCCCATTTTGTAAGATTTTAATGAACTAAAATAGGATGTGCATAATGGAGACCAAGTAGCAAGAGCATTTAGTGATGAATTAAAAGCAAGGCTTTGAGGGCTGGGGATAGAGCTCAGTTGGTAGAGTGCTTGCCTTGCAAACACAAGTCCAGGGGTTCAATCCCCAGCACTTGAAAAAAAAAAGAGCAAAGGTTTGATACTTTGGATTACTGGTGAGATTTTCAAGGGCTCCTTTTCCTTCAACTGATTATTTGTGGTGGCTAGAGATAAGAAAAATTGAAATAAATGACCTTTTCAACTGGAAACTCTGAACATCCATATTTGAGGGGAAACACACTTGCAATATGAGCCCCATTTTCTATATGTCTAATGTTTTGTGTTAAATGTTCAATTTCATTTGTTTTTTCTGTTTGGCTTTTTTCTCCGTCTCAGCTTTGACTTTTTCCCATCTCTATCTTAACCTTTGTTTTGCTCAAAGTGCTAGAAATAAGACAGGTGCCATAGCACATGCCTATAATCCCAGCAGTCTGGGATGCTGAGGTAGGAGGATAGGAAGTTCAAACCAGCCTCAGCTGGTTTGAGTTGCTGAGGCTGGTTTGAACTCGCAATCCTCCTGCCTCAGTAACTCATCGAGATCCTGTCTCTAGATAGAATATAAAAAAAGGGTTTGTGATGTGGCTCAGTGGTTAATTGTGCCTGGCTTCAATCTCTAGTACCCCAAAAACAAAAAATGCATTGGAAATAGTCAATGAATCTGTTCTGGAAAATAGGAATGGGAACTCTACTGGCCACACTGATGGTTGCATCTGACTCATGTTAGTGTAGGTGTATCCTCTAAACCTAATGAACTCTGGCATATTCCAGGCAGCAAGCAAGAATTAAGTCTCAATGGGAAGGAAGAATGCTTGGTCTAAAGATACCAGAATGTCATAGCATAAGATTAAGGGAAATGGTTTGATGACTCAGCAGGTCCATACTGATGCTAGAAGTTGTAATAAGGGAAGAATGAGTCCAGACTTATCATGATGAACAGAGAAAGTGAAGTATGTTGTTAAATCTTAAGTCAGTTTCCCAGGCTGGGGATATAGCTCAGTTTGTAGAGTGTTGGCCTCACAAGCACAGGGCCCTGGGTTCAATCCCCAGCACCACCACCAAAAAAAAGTCAGCTTCCCAAAATCTAACATTTCCTCCTCCAACTAGTAATGACTAACAGAAACAATATGTGTGCGTGCACATATAGGAATGTGTATAGGCATACATAAAGGGAAAAAGTTTACTTTGGCTCATGGTTTTGGAGGTTTCAGTCCATGGTAGTTTGGGCTTGTGTTGAGGCAGCACATCATGGCAGTATGTGGCAGAGCAAACTTAATTCACGTCATGGCCAGGGAGTAAGAGAGAGGAAGAGAAAAGAACTGGGGACCTCTTCACGTCCACTTCAAGGGCACACCCCCAATGACTTGAAGACCTCCCAGTATGCCCTACCTCTTGAAGGTTCCACTACCTCCCAATAGTGGCATGCTGGAGTCCAAGCCTTTAGCACGTTTTTTTGTGTTTTTGTTTTGTTTTGTTTTGTTTTTTGGAACCAGGCATTGAACTCAGGGGCACTCAGCCACTGAGCCACATCCCCAGCCCTATTTTGTATTTTATTTGGAGACAGCGTCTCACTGAGTTGCTTAGTGCCTTAGCCTCCCGAGCTGCTGGGATTACATGTGTGCACCACCACACATGGGTTTTGTGGGACACTTAAGATCCAAACTGTACACAGCATTAATCCTCTGGCTCTTAGAGGCTCATGTCCATCTTACAATGCAAAATGCATTCAATCTCCAAGAGTCCCAAAGTTTTAACTATTTCAGCATTGCTCAAAAGTTCACATCCAAAGTCTACTCTAAGGTTCATGACAAATTCTTAGCTCCTAGCCCTTGTCAGAACTTTTTTTTTTTTTCTGGTACCTGGGATTGAACTCAGGGAGACTTAACAACTGAGCCCTACCCCGAGCCTTTTCATTTTTTATTTTGAGACAGGGTCTTGCTAAGTTGCTTAGGGTCTCACTAAGTTGCTAAGGCTGGCTTTGAACTTGCAATCTTGCCTCAGCCTTCCAAGTTGCGGGGATTACAGGCATATACCACCACACCCACCAAGAATTCTTTTTTTAAAGTTAATTTACTGCCAAGATACAATGGCACAGGGTAAACATTCCCATTTTGAAAGAGGGGAATAGGGGAACAGAAAGGAGGGTCTGACTAAAGCAAGACTGAAACCCAGCAAGGTGAACATGAAATCCTACAACTTCATGTCTGTCATCCAGAGCACACTGCAGTGGGTTGAGGCCTCTGAAGGGCTTGGGCAGCCCCACCCACTATGGCTTTGCTGGTGGCAGTCCAAATGGCCTCTCTCTTCAGCAGGTTTTAGCTTCCCTTGGCAGGCTTTCCATGTTCGTGACTTCTCTATTTTCCTCCACTGCAACTTCAGTTTTACTCTCAGTTTCACTATACACCACCCTGTCAGGGGCTACTTGGAGGGACTCTGGCCTTTCAACGCAAATTAGCCTCTAGGCTTTCCTTTGAAATCTCAACGGACACTGTCATGACTGCCGTTACTCTTGCATTTTGTGTGTCTGCAAAACCACCATCATGTAGTCAATGCCAAGGTCCACCAACTACATGATACTTGAACCACAGCTTCGATGGTCTCTAAGTGCCTTGCTCACTTAGGTAGTCCTGGGTTAGGGTTAGGGTTAGGGTCCTGGGGAGTAGAATGCCCTGGAGCTCTCCTCTCAAAAAGGGTCCTGGGGAGTAGAATGCCCTGGAGCTCTCTTCTCGAAAGACTCTGCCCTGGAAAGTCTTTGAAATAAATTTGCTTTTCTACATGTTTCAGCCTGTGGTGGTTGTGGCATTGCTGATCTCTGAGAGTCCCTCCAGGAATTTTACCTGTTGTCTGGGTGCAAAGGGCCTGCCTTCTTTTTTTTAAAAAAAAAAAAAATTTAATTGTTGATGGATATTTATTTATTTATTTATTTATTTTTGGAACCAGGGATTGAACTCAGGGGCACTCAGCTACTGAGCCACATTCCCAGCCCTATTTTGTATTTTATTTAGAGACAGGGTCTCACTGAGTTGCTTAGGGCCTCACTAAGTTACTGAGGCTGGCTTTGAACTCACGATCCTCCTGCCTCAGCCTCCCAAGTGCTGGGATTACAGGTGTGTGCCACCACGCCCAGCCAATGAAACTTTATTTTATTCATTTATTTATATGCGGTGCTGAGAATTGAACCCAGTGCCTCAGCACAGGCTAGGCAAGTGCTCTACCCCTGAGCCACAGCCCCAGCCCAAAGATGTTAATCTTTATTCTGTTGTCTGTGTATGCAGTGGATCTTTTCCACTTTCTAGTCTTGTTGGGCTACAACAGAATGAAAAGCAGAACTAAAGTATGAAAAGGGATTTTGGACAAGTTAGTTGGAAAAAATAGGATAGGTGATCCTTGGAGATTTCAGTGAGACTTTGCATCTAAGGTAAATGGAAGTGGTCTTGCAGAGAGTGCTGAACTTGGAATCAGATAGTCTAGATTCAAATTCTGGCCCCACATCTGACTAGCTTTGAGATTGCCTAAAGTCTTTGATATGGTCGGGTTGTAGCTCAGTGGTTGGGCCTAGCACATGTGAGGCACTGGGTTTGACCCTCAGCACCACATAAAAATAAATAAAATGAAGGTATTGTGTCCACTACAACTAAAACAATATTTAAAAATTAAGTTTTTGATATATTTATGTGATGGGATGAATATAATAACCCTTGCCTTCAGGAATATTATAAGGATGTATGAGATTATGGATATAGAAGGACTTTCAATAGTGTAAAGTGAAGGAGAATATTGCTGTCATTCAGGATATTTCCATACCTGGTAGCCACAGGGCACGGTGGAAAATGAAGGGATCCTTTCTCAGGAGAGCTATAGTCAGGCTCAGGAGAGCTATAGTCAGCCATCAGGCTCCTATTTGTGTGGAAACCTCAGTGGCATATAGTATAGATTACTAATTAATTTATCTTTCCACTTGCTCTTTCCTTTCAAACATAGTCTCTTAAAGGGGTGTTGCCTTCTTTTAAATCTTTTCAATTGACTTTCAACAAACCTTACAGTTTTAAGCAGCTTATGCCTTGTTTTCCTAATATTCAGGTAGCATTACATTGGCATTTTATACCACTTTTGACAATGTAGCCCATACACATTGTGAGATTACTAGCAATGTAGCCCATACACATTGTGAGATTACTAGCAAGGGTTGACAGTGATCATAGAACAAGGGAAGCATGTAGGATCTCAACTCACTGGTTTGGCCTCATGCGCATGATGTTCTAACCAACTCTTTGCATTTAGTTTTAAGCTTCTTAGAACCATATTATACCAATGACATAAAATATACGGAAAAAGATCTTTGAGATCATCAATTCCAATGCAAATGACTGTCTCCAGAGTAGAGGCTGGGATTTGCATTTAATGACAGAGTTGGAACTGAAGCTAAGGTTGCTTGATTCCCACTCCAGTTTTTCTTATTTTCTTTTCTTTGAATTATCTTTGCATTGTTAAGAACAGATCCACCTCCCTTCTCTGCCCCACCCCTTCTCTCCATAAATGATCTCTAAATCAGGCAGTGTTCCAAGCAGCATAATGCCAACTGTTCAGTAATCTAGAGATGTCAGAGAGCTGTCAAGGAGTGAGCCCCAAAATTTAACTTTACACAGGCTGTTTTTTGTTCTTTCTCTTTTCATTACATTTTCATAGGAGCTGTGACTAATATTTTATTCACATCTTTTCTTACATTTCATGGTCTTTATCATGTTTGATGACTGTAGAATATTCATTCCAATTAATGGCAGAGTTTACCTGAGTCCCATTGCTTCATCTGAGAAATAAGGTGGGGTAGCAAAGAAATGATATTTAAATCAATTAACCTGAAAGATTCTAGTTTTGTCCTATTATTATAGGATTTAAATATTTCTCCATTGTGGGCTTTTGAACAATTCCGTTTTCCACTATAGAAAGATTGATGGTTTTGTACAAATATCTTTTAATTTATTCATAAATGTTTTCTTAGAGTATATTCCAGAAATAGGATTACCAAGTTAAAGGGCAGATTACCTTTTTAATGACTCCTGATGCATAATGCCAAATTGCTCTCCATAAAAATTTACACTACCTAATTTTATCACTATCAGCAACTGAGAAAAATTCTTACTTGACAGCCTCTCCAGTGTTGGGCTCCTTTTTTTTATTAAGAGAACTTCAAATGATTTTAATAAGTAATTCAGTTCAACCTTCTAACAAGGCTGAGCATTCTTCCAAGTATGGTTTACTCCTTTTAGACAGCATAGCATAGTTATGAAGATAATGAACCTTGGTGCTAGATAGACCTGAATTAAGCCACTTAGCAGATCTTCAATCTAGAACAAGTTACTTTACTTTTCTAAGCCTCAGATTCCTCATTAATATCACCATATTAATAGTATGAAATTATTAGTGTTTTTTGTTTTGTTTTTTGCAGTGCTGGGGATTAGAACCCAGGGTCTTGTGCTTGACAGGCAGGCACTCTACAAACTGAGCTATATCCCCAGCATTACTAGTGTTCTTATATTTCGGTGAGACAAAATATATAGAAAGGTAGAACAAAAATTCAATAAATACTAGATTTTTATATGATTTGGGGTAATGGTATAATAGAATGGAGAGAATACTAGACTAAGGATTTTTTTTTTTTTTTGTGGTGCTGGGGGTTGAACCCAGGGCCTTGTGCTTGCGAGGCAGGCCCTCTACCAACTGAGCTATATCCCCAGCCCTAGAGTAAGGCTTTTTTTAAAACTAGGATCCTACTCTTGCCTCTTTATGAACCATGATATCTTAAACGATATGAACTTCAGTTTCTGTGTTGTCAAATGAGCAACTTTAAGGCTTCTTTAATAGCTTTTGCAGTTCTAAAATTTTACACGATTATCATTTAACATTGTAAGGACAACCCTATGCATTTTCATGAGTTCTTTTTGTACATTAGTGTGTTGGTCAGCTTTTCATCACTGGGACCAAAGTTCCTAAAACAACCAATTTAGAGGAGGAAAACTTTGTTTTTGGCTCACAATTTCCATCCATATTTGGCTGACTTCATTGGTTTGGGCCTCAGGTGAGGTTGATGTAATATCATGGCAGAAAGGCACAGTAGAAGAAAGCTGCTTAGCTCATCACAGCCAGGAAGGAGTGGGGAGGGGAAGGGGAGAAGATAAACCCTTCCAGGGCACACCCCCAGTGACCAACTTCCTCCAACTGAGTCCCCACATCCTAGTAGTCCATTCAGCCATTAATGGATTAATCTATTTATGAGGTGAGAGCCCTTGTGATTTAATCATTGCTTAAATGCCTCACCTCTGAACCTTGTTTTATTGAGGACATTCCTTATCCAAATCATAACAATGATAAATGTGAGACTTTCATTTGTTATTTATCAAGAATAACTTTACCATTCAGTGGAGTAGAAAAATCTTGCTCTCGCTTGATCAAACCTGGTATCTTAGGCTACCCACTGTGCAACTATCAGTTCCAAGGAAGAAAACAGATTTCTGTAAATATAAAACTCCTTGAGTATTCAGACAGGAACCAAGTTGAAAAATGAAGTATACCTGTCCTTAGTAGACTGCAATCTGACAGAATCTGGCATTTTGATGCATCTATGAACTAGTGTAGTCCTTGTAAACAGAAATAACTTCTAGCATTTCCACACCCCCTTCATTAGCTGGGGATTTTCTTTCATTCCTTCTGATAGCTACTCCTGATATGTTCATCTGAAGGCAAGTAAATAAGGCACAAAGGTTGATTTGCTGTTTAGAATAACATGGAGTCAGATTAGAACCTTGAGCTATGTAGATTTTGTTTTATTATTTAGGCCATCAGAAACCTTTTAAGTTGTTACATCTATAGCTGTCCAATACTAGATTCCCTACAATATGTAAAAAATTCGCTAGTCTGACTGCCACTGTGTTCATGTTTGAAATGCTGTCCCACTTATAGGCTTGTAAAGTAGACTTTACTGACCATCCATATCAAAGAAATCTTGCCTCTAGTATTGTCTGTCTCATTCACTTTGACCCTTAATTAGCAATTGTATATACTATATACTAGGTTCCACAAGTGTATTTTATATTATAACCATAACAATTTTTTTAAATTGCTGTACAGATTTTTAAATGTTCAGATGTCTCCATAAGAACATGTATATTTGTCAAACCACATTATGCTATCAAGGGAGAAAAATACATTTTAGATTTCCTCTATTTCCCTGAAAGGCACCCTAGCACAGCATTTGATAACACAGTAGGCATTAATGAAGATGAGTAATAAGAAATTGGGTCAAAAGTTGGCCAAATGAATATATGGAATTCCTGGAAATGAGCAGGAATTCCAGATGTGGGATGTGCCAAAGGTCCTTGAGTCCAGAAATGCTACTCTATCAATGGCTTGTATATAATTTATAAGTGGTGGATAAATAATTCACTAAGAAAATGTTTTGTAATTCCATTTGTTTCCATTCCTTTCCCTTTATTAGACTGCTCTAACCAAGACTTTACATATCTAATCACACTTTATGTATCTATAGGGCTTTTAACACTTTCATAGCTTTTTCATTTCTCTCAATAACGCTCCAAAAAAAAATGTCTGCTAGATAGGTAGAGTAGACAAAATTGTCTCCACTCTAAAAACAGGAAAATCAGATGTGACAGGGAGTTACAGTTCTTTACCCAAGGTCACACACCAGAACCACGATCTCCCTAGTGATTTTTACTTCATCTTAACAATTAGTCCCCACATCTTGGTGTACCTGTTTTGAATTGCCCACTCCCAATCTTTGACATATTTGCTATTCCAAAGTTCTGATACTTACAAGGCAGAAATGTTCTGGATTACCTTTGGAATTAGAGTTTTTGAGCTGGGGAGAGGGTACTCAGAGATCATCCAGGCCTACTCTCAAAAGCAGGGACAGGTTAGGTGATGGTTAGGTTTTCCAGGGTATTAAAAAAAAATTAGGTGGTTCATGTTCAAAGAACTCTATGGGAACACAATAGGACAAAAGGTGTTTTTCTGGTCATCAAGGGAAAGGCATTGGGTAATGTTGCTGCTTCAACAAGAGTTTAAAAGGGTAATGGGGGCCAGAAGTCCCCTTCATCAGGAAATGGTTGCAGTGCTCCAAGCATGGTGGCCCACGCCTGTAATCCCAGCGCCCAGGGAGGCGGAGGCAGGATGGTGAGTTCAAAGCCAGCCTCAGCAAACGCGAGGTGCTAAGCAACTCAGTGAGACCCTGTCTCTAAATAAATTACAAAATAGGGCTGGGGATGGGATGTGGCTCAGTGTTCGAGTGTCCCTAAATTCAATCCCTAGTACCAAAAAAAGAGAGAGAGAGAGAGAAACAAAGGAAAGAAATGGCTGCAGGGCAATGGCAGCAAGTGCGGGCGCGGAGGGGTGGGGGTGGGGCAGCAGTTGATGTGTGTCCCGGTTTTTGTTTTGGGGGGGCGTTGTACTGGGGATTGAACCCAGGGGCTCTTAACTGGTGAGCCACATCCCCAGCCATTTTTATGTTTTATTTAGAGACAGGATTTCGCTAAATTGCTTAGGCTGGCTTTGAACTGTCAATCCTCCCTGCACACAGTCGCAGAGCTGTGGGCGCCACTATGCCCCGCTGTGTCCAGGCTGTTAAATTGGGCTTTGGAGAAGATTTTAGAGAGTTGTAGTCAGGATACAGCAGGAGAGTCTCAGCAGGAGGGTCTCAGCAGGAGGGTGGAGGACTGCAGGCACGGGTAGGCAACTCAGTGCTTAACGCAGGTAAACTGCATGTGGTTCCTTTTAACCATCGCTAAGAGCACATTTCACATACCTAAGCCCTCTACATGGCCCGGGACGGGGTCGTTCTGCACTCCACAAATACTGCTGGGAAATTGAGTAATTACTGTCTGGGCAGGAAGGAGTCAAGCTAGGAGGTGAACATTTGGCAAGTTTATAAGGTAGGGAGGTCCAGTACCTGAACCAGAGGCAGTGTGCTGCCACCTCCCCCAGCTCAGCGAAAGGAAGAGTATCTCCCGCCCCGACTCCCTATCAAATTTCAACGATGTCACTGGCATTTTCTTAGAGCTTCACCCAGGTGGAGGGAAGACCTGGGGATTAAAATGACAAAGGGCCTTGAGGATGCTGCAAAGATTTGACATTATCTCCTCCCAGATTCTCCCTCCTCCGCCCTGAGCCCCATCCCCCCCACCCAACCTCCATTCACATACATATTTTTGCTTTTGAAAGGCTAGGGGAAAGGGCTGTGATGAAAATAACACTAGCGGAAGTCCCAACTGTGTTGGCCAGCAAGGGGCGGTCGTTAAACTTCCATTTGACTTCCCTCTGGCTGGTCAAGGTGAGCAAGCCCCTCCCCAGCTGGGCTCCTGTTTGCCCCTGCCCAATCCTGGACTCTGGCATCTCTCATTCAGGGCGTTTCTATTCTCCTTCCTAGCTTGTAGCTGTGTATAGCAGTTAACCCTTAGTGGTCAGTTCCTTCAAGAGGCCTTCCCCTATCCTGGCCCCAAATTCAGAGGTCTAATCCAGAATGTATGTCTGGAAAACAAGAGCCAGAGACATCTGAAGCAGTTCAATACAAAGGGCCACGTGGAGCTGGAAGATAAAGGAAACTGGCTTTACAGAGGTAAGGTCCTATTTTGCTCTCACTATCCAAAGGAGAAAGGGGATTTCGCCTGGTCATGGGTTCAAAGAAACTCAGATTGTGTCTTTCCCAAACTCCAGAGGAGCAACCAGGCTTTTTTGCATGTATGTCATTTCCCTTTCTCCCATACTAGGCTCCCTAGTTTCCCAAAAGTCTACTGAACTATGTCTCGGGTTCCATTTAGTGGAAGGCAGCCCAAACAATGAACAGTACAACTTTTTTAAACCGAAGATTGAACCCAAGACTTGGAATTTAGGATCCTGAGCCTCCTGAGCCGCTAGGATTACAGGCATGAGCCAACATGCCCGGCAATAGTACAGTTTTCTAAGCTTAATGGGCATTCCATACCAACTCCTGGGCAGGTGCAGATGGATACTGCTGAAATGAGGAAGAATTGCTAGAGAAGGTTAGACTATTCCAGAATGAACTGATACTTAGTGTTCCTCTTCTTGTTTTTCCTCTTCTATGTGGTTTATCTGGTACTGAGAAAATTGACTTATCTGACAAGCCCTATTAATTGAGGCATTTAACATACACTTTGGATTTTTTTCCCAACCTTAAAGTCCCCAAACCTTCCCATAATTATAATCTCACCTTCCACAAAATAAGAATCAATGCAGGGCTGGTGGTAAAGTGCTTGCCTAACATGTGTGAGGCCCTGGGTTCAATACTCAGTACCACAAATAAATAAATAAAAGATCCATTGACAAAAAAATATTTAAAAAAAGAATCAATGCATACACGTTGCTTCTTTGCCTTCTAAAACATGCAGTGATAAATGTAAGGATGTCTTCAAAGTTTTCTGACCTCAAAGATATTAAATGCACACATTTTATTTGCATTTGGTACTCTATTTTTCTTTTTCCTGTTTTTTTGTTTGTTTGCAGTGCTGGGGTCCAACCCAGGACCTGGTGCATGCTAGGCAAGCTCTCCACCACTGACTACACCCCCAGCCTTATCCTGAATTTTTTCAAAACATTACTTTAACTGGGCCAGCCACATCCCCAGCCATTTTTATGTTTTATTTAGAGACAGGATTTCACTAAATTGCTTAGGCTGAGCCTAAGCAATCAACCTCAGCCTAAGCAGTCAACCTCAGCAACTTATTAAGACCTTGTCTATAAATAAATAAATAAATAAATAAGGGCTGGGGATGTGCCTCAGTGGTAATGTGCCTCTGATTCAATCCCCAGCACCCAAATAAAATACTTTTAAGGTATTTCAGAGGACTGGAGTTATGATGCAGTGGTAGAGCACTTACTTAGCATGCATGAGGCACTGGGTTCGATTCTCAGCACTGCATATAGGTAAATGAAATAAGGGTCCATTGACAACCAGAAAAAAAAGCATTTTTTTTTAACTGGGGATTGAACTCAGGGGCACTCAGCCACTGAGCCACATCCCCAGCCCTATTTTGTATTTTATTTAGAGACAGGGTCTCACTGAGTTGCTTAGGGCCTCGTTAAGTTGCTGAGGCTGGCTTTGAACTCGCGATCCTCCTGACTCAGCCTCCCAAGTCGCTTGGATTACAGGTGTGCACCACCACGCCTGGCTTCGTAGCACATACTTTAAAAGCTACACCTATTAAGAAATAGATGCAAACTATAATTTCTAAAACATATATTTAAAACCCCTTCACTTTTTCTGGGGAGGGGCGTTAACCTGGGATTGAACCCAGGGGCACTCAAGCACTGAGCCACATCTCCAGCCCTATTTTTGTATTTTATTTAGAGACAGGGTCTCACTGAGTTGCTTAGCACCTTGCTTTTGCTGAGGCTGGCTTTGAACTCGCCATCCTCCTGTCTTAGCCTCCTGAGCCACTGGGATTACAGACATGCACCACCTTGCCTAGCCCCCTTCACTTCTTTTTTAAATATTCACTTATTTATTAAGTACATAAATCATAAATCCTATATGGCATTTTTTGTTGTTGTTTATTTTGTTTTATGTGGTGCTGGAGATGGAACCCAGTGGCTTACATGTGCAAGGCAAGCGCTCTACCACTGAGCCACAACCCCAGCCCCCGCTTCACTTTTTTTTAATAGTTTTTTTAGTTGTGTATGAACACAATGCCTTTATTTTTATGTGGTGCTGAGAATCCAACCCACTGCCTCACACATGCTAGGTAAGTGCTCTATCTCTGAGCTACAACCCTAGCCCCGCCTTCACTTTTTTTTTTTTTTTTTTTTTTGCAGTGTGCTTGCAAGGCAAGCATTCTACCAACTGAGCTATATCCCCAGCCCTCCCCTCTTCATGTTTTGATTGAGTTTTTACATTAACTTTTATAGATAAGAACACGGGAGAGCAGAATAGATCATTATTGGGGCAAGTTATGAAACCTTTTATTCACATTAACAGTTACCATCTTTGTGGTGACAAGCTGATTCCAATCAAAATGAACAACGTGAATTACATTACAGCCAGGCACACCTATAATCCCAGCTACTCAGGAGGCTGAAGTGGGAAACTGAGGCAGAAGCATCAGAAGTTCCAGGCCAACCTTGTTGATTTAATGAGATGCTGTCTCAAAATAAGAATAAAAAGGGCTGGGGATGTAGTTCAGTGTTTTAACACCCCCAGAATTCAATCCCCAGTACGGGAAGAAGAAAAAAGGTCAAGGAGGCCAGAAGTACAATGTATTAAGCCTTAGAGAACTACTAAACTGAATTCACAGGAACTTGGGGAGAAAATAATTTTCATTTAGTTTCTCTTAAAGGTTATTTATTTAATAATGAGAGCAGAAGGTAAGAGACATTCCCTTTTGCGGAAGTACAGCCTAGATTGCATAGAAAAGCACACATTTTCTAGTGTGGATGGTTTAGGATCATCATCTTTCGTTAAAACACTTCATTGCCATTAATAACCTTTTGAATATTGGAAATCAAAATTAGATTAGTAGCTGTCGCCTGAACAACAACAAAAAACTGAGTGGAAATCCCAAACTGAAACTTTTTATTTAAGATAATCATTAACTAAAACAAAGCCATTAAAAAGCAAAGTAAATACACAAGTGAACCACTTATGACTGCACAGACATTTTGAAGCCATTAAGCTAGAACAAACTGAAGTATCTGGCTATACAATTGTGAGAAAATGGATTCATCTCTAAGTTTCAATTTCCTCATCGGTAAAATAAAGAATTTGATCTAGGTGACCCCTAATATCCCTTTCAGCTTTAGCATGTGTCTTAACTATTCAATTCACTTGGTTTTAGTTCCTGGAGTGCACTTTAAAAAATTACCTAGGCCCCTGTTTTGAATTGCACACAATGTAGTGTTGGGGCAAACAGCTCTCCAGAATGTTTATTGTGTCATTTTTGTCTAGCCATACAGAGTCATTTGTTTACCTGCAAGATGTTCTTCAGGAGAACAAGGTCAGCAGTACTGATGAGAGTGACTTTTGCCAGAATGTAAGTAAGGCAAAGAGAACAGAAAAACACTGAAATTTGGGCTGGGTATGGTGGCACATGTCTATAATTCCAGAGGCTCAGGAGGCTGAGGCAGGAGGATTCCAAGTTCAAAGCCAGCCTCAGCAAAAGCAAGGTACTAAGCATTTCAGAACCTGTCTCTAAATAAAATTCAAAAAATAGGGCTGGGGATATGGCTCGGTGGTCAAGAGCCCCTGAGTTCAATCCCCAATACCCCCCCACCAAAAAAAATACTAAAATTGGGCTGGGGTTGTAGCTTAGTGGTAGAGCATTTGCCTTGCACATGTGAGGCACTGGGTTCAATCCTCAGCACTACATAAATAAAATAAAGGTGTTTTGTCCATCTTCAACTAAAAATATTTTTTAAAAAATACTGAAATATGGGAAATCAAAGCATATGGAAAATGGAACAGCAGAATAATTCCAAAAACATTAGAATATTTATGGCATTGGGATAATGTTCACTGAAAATTGAAGTACATTGAGATTGCATATATTTAGCTAGTGGTCACAATCTTTAATAAATTATTTTATTAGAACTTTAAAATAGAGATTGGTAGCTAGATGTACAGATAATTACTTAATACAGTTTTTTCCTTCATTTTTGTTTCTTCCATTCCTAATGGTGGAGATATTTGGGGAAGCAAAGGAAGAAAAAGTAAATATGTGTGTGTAATTTACCTTTTGAAAATAGGGTCCTAAATATGCTCACAGTCTACAGACTACTTTAGTGGTACATCACAGGAAATATCAACTGATCTAATAAATTACATTTTCCTTGAATTTCCAGTAATAATTCTAGTATGTTACATATTTCTATTGATTTATTGCCTCCCAAGGGAGCCTGTTAGAGGTATAAATAGCTTCATTGTTGGAAACTGTCTACTTTTACTACATAGAGAACTGTCTTGCTGTACTTCTCAACTACTTATTCTACTCCTCTGAACCATGTATAATAAATCTAATGTTTCCACATAACAGGGCTTCAACATTTTTTTTTTGATACTAGGGATTGAGCCCAGGGCACTTAACCACTGAGCCATACCCCCAGACCTTCTGTATATATATATATTTTTTTTTTTTTTTTGAACCAGGGATTGAACTCAGGGACACTCGGCCACTGAGCCACATCCCCAGCCCTATATTTTTGTATTTTATTTAGAGACAGGGTCTCACTGAGTTGCTTAGGGCCTCGCTAAGTTGCTAAGGCTGACTTTGAACTCTCGATCCTCCTGACTCAGCCTCCCAAGTCGCTTGGATTACAGGTATGTGCCACCACGCCCGGCTTGTATATTTTTTTTTATTTTTATTTTTTTGGTGGTGCTAGGGATTGAACCCAGGGCTTTAGTGCTTGTGAGGCAAGCACTCTACCAACTGAGTCATATCCCCAGCCCATATTTTTTTTATCTAGAGAGAGAGTCTCCCTAAATTGCTGAGGCTAGCTTTGAACTTGGGATCCTTCTGCCTCAACCTCTTGAGTCGCTGGGATTACAGGCATGTGCCCCCCCTGGCAGGCCTTCAAACTTTTTAAGACAGTGGTCCTTCTTCCCACTGTCACTTTTAGCCCTACTCCTTCTCCAGGATTGGTCAAATATTCAGTTCCTCCAATCTTTCCTCATCCTACTTGATTTGGAGTCCCCTGACCATCCTAGTTCTCTGAATACTTTTCAGTTTGTTTGGGCATCTTTTAAGGTGTGGCTTTCTAAAATGAATGCAGTACTCCAGAATCTGATTGACTGGAACACAGTAAGGTAGGGCTGGCACCTACTTAATTTTACATACCATATTTCTATTAATTCAGCCAAGAATAAATCTGTTTTAGCAGTCATATGATCAAGTAAAATTCTTAGGATGTATACTAAATAGAATTCTAACCATTTTTATATTTATAACTGATTTTATGCTAAACATTTTTCTATTAAATTTTATATTGTAAAATTGAGCTCATTCAATTCTGGCAAGTTTTCTTTTATAATTCTAACTAAATTAGACATACCTTCTCACATACTTCTGTTTTCTTCCAGCTTTATTTGTCCAATAGAAAAGTTATTTAAAGTTTATAACATGATGATTAGATATATGTCGTGAAATGTTTACTATAATGGAGTTAGTTAACATGCCCATCACCTCAAATAGCAACCTCTTTTTTACCCTTTGTGTGTGTATGCTAGGAATTAAATCCTGAACCTTGTGCATGCTAAGCACATGCTCTACCACTGAGCTACACCCCAAGCCCCCATTTTTTTATGGTAAGAATACATAAGATCTTGTCTCAGCAAATTTCAAGTACACAATGCAGTATTATTAACTATAGTCATCATGCTATACATTAGATACCCCAGAAATTTCTCATCTAACTGAAGTTTGCACTCTTTGACCTCTTTCTCCCCTGACAACCAGTGTTCTACTATCTGCTTCTATAAATTTGACTTTTTAAGATCCCACATATGTATGAGATCATATACTATTTGTCTGTGTCTAGCTTATGTCCCTTAGAATAATGTCCTCTAGAATCATCCACATTATCACAAATGGCAGGATTTCCTTTTTTTGTACTTGAATACTATTGCTGTGTGTGTGTGTGTATGTGTGTGTGTGTATGTGTGTATGTATCTTTCACATTTTCTTTATCTAATTACCTGTTAATGGACACCTAGGTTGTTCCCATATCTTGGCGCCTGTAAATAATGCTGCAACATGAAGTTGAAGATATCTCTTGGAGATAATGATTTCATTTCCTTTAGATATAAATCCAAGCCAGGCGTGGTGGCACACACCTGAAGTCCCAGCAGCTCAGGAGGCTGAGGCAGGAAGATCCCTAGTTCAAAGCCAGCCTCAGCAAAGGCCCTAAGCAACTCAGTGAGACCCTGTCTCTAAATAAAATACAAAATAGGGCTGGGGATGTGGGTCAGTAGCCGAGCGCCCCTGGGGTCAATTCCCAGCACCCACCCCACCCCCCGAAAAAAAGATATAAATCCAGAAGTAGGATTTCTGGATGGTACTTCTCTTTTAAATTTTTTAATTGTTTTTACTTTTTTAGTGATGTTGAGTACCTCATTTTTATATATCTATTGGCCATCTATGTGTTTTTATTGGAAAAGAATTTCTGTTCAGGTCCTTTGACCATTTTTTTAAAACAGGTTTTTTGCATTTTATTGCTATATGATAGTAGGAGTTCCGGATAGTTTTAGATACTAACCACTTATCAAATACGCAGTTTGCACATATTTTCTCCCTTTCTGGAGGTTACCTATTCATCTGTTGCTTATTCCCTTTATGTGCAGAAACTTTTTAGTTTGATGTAGTACCACTTGCTTATTTTTACTTCTATTGCCTGTACTTTTGGTGTCATGTCTAAAAAGTCATTCCCAGCTGGGCGAGGTGTACTCGCCTGTAATCCCAGCACTTGGGAGGCTGAGGCAGGAGGATCATGAGTTCAAAGCCAGCCTCAGCAACCTAGCGAGGCCCTAAGCAACTCAGTGAGACCCTGTCTCTAAATAAAATACAAAATAGGGCTGGGGATGTGGCTCAGTGGTGGAGTGCCCCTGGGTTCAATCCCTGGTACAAAAATAAATAAATAAATAAAAATAAATAAAAAGTCATTCCCAAAACCAATGTCAAGGTCCTTTTCTCCTATGTTTTCTTCTAGGAGGTTTTACAGATTTGGGATTTCCATTTAAGTCTTTAGTACATTCTGAGTTCATTTTTGTGTATGGTATAAGGGTCTACTTTCATTCTTATGCATGTATGTATGCTATTTGCCAACACCATTTATTGAAGGGACCATATTTTCCCAATCATGTGTTCTTGATGACCTTATCAAAGATTAATTGACCATATATGTGTGAGTTTATAAATGGGTTTGCTTTTCTCTTTCATTATGTGTCTGGTTTTTAAATTTTATTTTAATTTGACATAATAATTGTACACATTTATGGAGTATAATTTGATGTTTTAATACTATACTTTGACTACTTGGCTTTGTAATATAGTTTGAAATCAGGATGTATGATACGTTCAGCTTTATTCTTTTTTCTCAAGATTGCTTTGGTTATTCAGGGTCTTTTGTGGTTCCATAAAAATTTTAGATTTTTTTTCTATTCTGTGATAAATAACATTAGAGTTTATCTAAACTCTAATACCATGAAACCATTGCATATGATAGATCTCTTTGGATAGTATGGATGCTTTTACTACACTAAGTCTTCCTGTCCATGAATACAGAATATCTTTCTATTTTTATGTGTTTTTTTCAATTTATTTCATCAATATTTTACATTTTTCAGTATACATATATTTCACCTTTTGTTAAACTTATTCTTATGTATTTTATTGCTTTGGTGCTTTTTAATTGTTTTTAGATATACATGACAGTCTAGTGTATTTTGACATATCATACATATATGGAGTATCACTTCCCATTCTTGCAGTTGTACATGATGGAGTTTCACTGGCTGTGTATTCATATGTGAACATGGGAAAGTTATGTCCTATTCATGCTACTATCTTTCCTATTCCCTGTTTTGGTGCTTTTTTTTGCTGTGCTGGGGATTGAACCCAGGGCTTTGTGCTTACAAGGCAAGCACAGTACCAACTGAGCTGTATCCCCTGCCCCTGGTGCTACTTTAAGTTGGATTTTTTTTTAATTTCTTTCTCAGATAGTTCACATGTAGTGTGTAGAAGTAATATTGTTATATGTTGACTTTGTGTCTTCCAACTTTACTGAATTAATTGAGTCTAACAAGAACAAAAATGTGAAAAGGTGACATTAAATACCCAATGCAAAGGGTAGTTATTTTCAGTATAAGTACTAAAAGTGATAAAAGTATCACTTTGTTCATCTGACCCCAATTTTTCTCCACTCTGGGCATGTCTGTAAATAACTGAAAACACACTGCAAATATTGATTTGTGGATTGCAACTAAATATTAGTAAGTAGGTGAATTTGCAAATATAGGATCTGTGAATATTGAGGAACAATTATTTAATTGATAGTCTTCTCAAATAGCTTCCATATGCCTTTCCTGAAGCCAAGGTGATAGAACTCGAGAACTGGGTTGCATTAGACCTTAATGGATATAATCTCTTTTTGAGATTTTGAAAGAAAAAATATCAACAGTAATAGAAGTGATTTAGGGATTATAGTCATCAAGTGGAACTACTAAAATATTCTAGAACAAATTCTTTTTTTTTTTTTTTGGAACCAGGGATTGAACTCAGGGACACTCGGCCACTGAGCCACATCCCCAGCCCTATTTTGTATTTTATTTAGAGACATGGTCTCACTGAGTTGCTAAGGACCTTGCTAAGTTGCGGAGACTGACTTTGAACTCGCATTCCTCCTGACTCGGCCTCCCAAATCGCTTGGATTACAGGCGTCCACCACCACGCCCAGCCTCTAGAACAAATTCTTAATCGAAAAGATTATCTGGTGCTCTTAAATTGTGGCATCTACCAGCACAAGAGCACTAAAGTCAAGGTCCATTTTTCCAAGGATTATCAAGATACTTAACTAATGATCTTGATGTGGGAGAGGGGCAGTGGGCAGTTTATAAGATAGTCTAGTTGCTAAGCTTTGTCCCAATTTTATTTATCCTCTTTTAAGACTATCACCTATAATGTTAACATTAAGACATAAATCCTCCTTTTTTAAAAATATTTTTTTAGTTGGCAATGGACCTTTGTTTTATTTATTTATATTTCATGCTAAGAATTGAACCCAGTGCCTTGCATGTGCTCTACCACTAAGCCACAATCCCAGCCCCATAAATCCTCCTTTTTTGACTGCCAGTTCTATCTAGTATCCTATTTCCATTTTGGCTTTTTCTTGTGTCTTGATCACTCCGTACATACCCATAGAAGAAGAAAATGAGACCAGTGACAGCGACACTAATGACATCAGCAGCAGCATAAAAACAATCCACTCCATGGTTATGTATGTAACTTTAAGTTTACTTGGGTTGTGGAACATCCAAGGGAATAAACACAGTAAAAAAGAATATAAATTACCCCTATCTATGCTTAGAACGTTATCCTTGGTATCAGAAGGAAAGGAACTAAGGATAATCAAGCCATGAGTAGTTAGTTAATTGTCATCACCCCAGAATAGTTTCAATATTCTATTTCTGCTTTGTGAGCTTTTTGTTTTCCTATGTTTTTTGTGTGGTTCTCCATAGGCATTTTGAATATTAGCTTCTTCAGAATTTTTGTTGTGAGCATGACTTTTATTTTTTGTTGAAAATTTGAGAATTTAAAGGGTGAATAAAGCACTAAATCTACTTCTGATAAAACATTTTCTCCCGAGTACAACCAGTATTCTGTAAAAGTCAGTTCTTGGTTCTAGCAATCGGTTTGTCAGGTATTTGGGAGCCATCAGAAATCTCAGTTTTCTCCCTTTAAAAAAGGGAAAATTGCCTGCTTTCTGCATGGCTAATGTTCTAGTTTCACTCAAAGTTCATCTTTGTTTAGGAAGTTAAATGATTTATAGTGTCTCAAAAAAAAAAAAAAAACAACCAGTAGGTCATTTACCAGAACCCCCAATTCCTTAGTGTTGGGCAGGCTGATCAGTCTCCATTTCCCAGGGAAGCTCCACGTGGCCAGCTGCTGATCGCACTTCCTCAGTCAGCCCGGGGCCTTTCTGGTTTGCCTTCAGCCAATAGCAACCCAAGCCTTTCCCGGGGGCCCTTAGCCAACCCCCCAAATATACTAGCCAATCCCCCAGACACAGGATCCCGCTCAGGGAGCACCCCAGCCAATGAATTTAAAGTTGCCAATGCAGCCAATCCCAGTTCAACACCTACCTCTAAGAAGGTACTTAATCTCAGGTCCCTTGTCTCCCCGCCTTTCTGCTGCTGCCTTTCTCACCCAGAGCCGCCACTATGCCATTCCGAATGCAATCCCTTGGCTGAAACGTGGGTTTAGGTGTGGTCTTTTTGCATAACAGTCTTTTCTATCGCACACATTTCCTTTATAATTAAAGTTAAAAGTTTAAATTTTACATCTTTCCCACCTCTTTTAATTGGAATACATCCTTTTATAAAGTGAACATCAGAATCCTTAATTAGCCTACTATCCCGTATAAATAGGCCATATTTTTCATGAATGTATGCATGAATGTACTACTTTAAATTACTCTTTAAATTGTTTATGTCAGCATCTTCACCAACAATTACAATGAATTTCTGTGTTCTAGGAAGATGTTCACTAATCTAAACTCACAAGGAAATCAAGGCCTTGGAACACCAACATCAGGTATTTTCCTTTTTGCATTATCATTAAATTCATGTATCTTGACTTTGGATGTTTGGAACCCTAGGTTGTTGCCAATTTGTAATATGCTCCCCAGAAACAAGAGGGTTAAGATTACGATAAGTTTCAGGAATGTGATAAATTTGCTCTCTAAGTTAAGCTCTGTGACTTCAAAAGCCTTTATATTAGGCCATAAAGGACTGAGGGCCAGAGGTAACATTGGTTGAGTAGATAAGTACCTTCTAAAAAGATTCATTGCCCCTTCCATAGCTCTGTGGTAGCTGGTTTTCAAATGTTAGGGTAAAATACATTGCTACCACTCTCCCTCTTTCCAATTCTTTCACTTCCTTGCTTCCACAATTTTGTTTAGCTCTTGCTGGACCTCTGGATTAATGAGGGAGAATGTAATAGTCCAGGAAAACACTCCACCCGGCATTCATGAAAAGGTGTTTCTGCAGCCTGATTCTAATTTATAAAGGAGCACGTAGCATATAGGCAGGCACACTATACATGCTTAATCTTAACCCACAATGACCCATTTTTCCATCTGAAGAACTATACTCACAGAAAAGAAAAACTCATCTACTAATGTCCAGTGCTGTTCATTAAAATTTTCTTTCTCTAGAAGGTTTTAAACTCTAGGCATCTATCAGAGGCTGCATCGTAGTTATAAAGAATAGTGCTGTTCCAATTCCCATGAAGATCTGTTCTCTCAAGGCAGGAGTGGGGGGTGGTGCACTTCCTGTAATCCCAGTGACTCTGGAGGCTGAGACAGAAGGATCACAAGTTCAAAGCCAGCTTCAGCAACTTAGGCACTAAGCAACTTAAGGAAAAGTCTCTAAATAAAATATATACTTAAAAAAGGGTTGGGGAGTTGGGGATGTGGCTCAGTGTTTAAGCACCCTTGTGTTCAATCCCCAGTTCCAAAAAAAGAAAATCCATTCTCTCGAGTATTAAAGAATAGTTAATGGTGTGACTCTACATAGTATACAACCAGAGAAATGAAAAGTTGTACTCCATTTGCGTACAATGAATCAAAATGCATTCTGCCGTCATGTATAACCAAATAGAATAAACAATTTTAAAAAAGGAATAGTTGACAAGTTACCCAGTGCACATTAGAAGAGTTTTTTTTTTTTTTTCCTGTGAAACTCAAAGCTTTTGTCACTCACAGAAAAAAAAAATCTGGTTTAGGTCTCTTCTGGAGATCTAAGACAGTAAAGGCCATTTAAAAAAAAATTGTTAGTTGTGGATGAACACAATACATTTTTTAATTTATTTATGTAGTGCTGAGGATCTAACCTAGTGCCTCATGTACGGTAGGCATGTGCTCTACCAGTAACCCCCAGTCCTAAAGACCATTTTGTTTTGTTTTGTTTTGTTTTTGGTGCTGGGGATTGAACCCAGGGTCTTGTGTTTGCAAGGCAAGCACTCTACCAACTGAGCTATATCCCCAGTTCTAAAGGGCCATTCTTGATGAGGTTTTGTTTTTTTTTTGTTTGTTTGTTTGTTTGTTTTGTTTTGTTTTTGTTTTTGGTACCAGAGATTGAACCCAGGGGCACTCCACCACTGAGCCACATCCCAGCCCTTTTTTGTATGTTATTTAGAGACAGGGTCTCACTGAGTTGCTTAGGTCCTCGCTCCTTGCTGAGGCTGGCTTTGAACTCAGGATCCTCTTGCCTCAGCCTCCCAAGTGCTGGGATTACAGGCGTGCACCACCGCGCCCGGCTTGATGACGTTTTTAGACAGAAATGAGAACCATGTTATTGTACATTGAGAAGAAGTACTGTTCTATGAATTAGTTAAGTAATTCTCGTCCAAAAGAACCATTGACTTGACTTGCAGATTTGAAAAACAAGGAAAAAAAAAGGCAAGATTCAATATAAAATGGAGACATTTTGTTCCTTGTTCCAAAAAGTCTGAAAGGTTACTTGCTTGGTGGCCTAGTTTGAAACTCAGACTCACAAAAGGCCTCAGGGTTTGTCCTTTAATTTGTTAATTAAGCATTGTGCTTTTATTATTGTTGAATATTTAGCAGAAGAATCAAGATAAAACAACTGGCTTTGAAAGTATTTGTTCATAGCCTGGCTTAGACACCTAACCAACAAAAAAAGATTTTCACCTTTACCATACTTCTTTCTTTTAATTTTTTTGTAGTTGTAAATGAACAGAATGCCTGTATTTGTTTATTTTTAATGTGGTGCTAGGGATCGAACCCAGTGCTTCACACATGGTAGGCAAGCACACTGCCACTAAGCTACAGCCCCAGCCCTTACCATATTTCACAAAAATTAAGTGTGAATAAAGCAGTGTTCTTAAGTACATATAGCACAAAAGTAAAATGGAGATAGAGACATGATTTCTCTTACAAAAACTTCTTAATTTATACTTTAGAAATGTTCTCCTTATCATCAAAACTATTCAGGAAGGGCTTATTATAGTAGAATACTACCAGTGGATGAAAATTGCTAAACTTTTACCATGCTTGCTTAAGCTTTTAAATTAATAAAATTGGAAATAATTAACAAAAATTGGAGGAAAACATTGGAAACAAAGATAATAAAGAAGAAAAATATATTCTAAATGCATGCCTGGTTAGGCTTTGATCTTTTATGTTTTTACATCATTCACAGAAGGTGAGACAGAAGGAAAAGGTCAAACCTTGTGTCTTAAGAACAACTTCCCTTTCTTCTGGATTAGTCTTAAGAACATTACAACCTCCAGGTCTAATTTAGGAATGTTTCTTTTAGATTAATGCAATTCCAATAACCAATCATGATTGAGATGAGGTAGTAATTTGTTATATGATTCTGAGTAATAATTACTTTTACCCAAATGGTTATCAACCAAGTCAGGATCAGGTACAAAGGGAATTTAATTGAGCCACTGTGACCTATCATAAGGTTGTTTTAAAGATGAAGTAAAAATTTGCCGCAGGAGGACTTTACTGGGTTTTTTTTTTTTCATGTATTTCCTATTTTTTTAAAATTTATTTATTTTTGGTACTGGGGATTGAACCCAGGGGTACTTGCTTAACCACTAAGTCACATCCTCAGCCCTTTTTAAAATATACATTTTATTTAGAGAAAGGGTCTTGCTAAATTACTTAGGCTGGCTTTGAGCTCGCAATCCACCTGCCTCACCTCTGAAGTCCCTGGGATTACAGGCATGAGCCACGGTGCCTGGCTTTCCTACATTATTTGTTTTCTTTTTTTTTTTTCTTTTTGGTACTGGGGATTGAACCCAGGGGCACTCCACCACTGAGCCACATCCCCAGCCCTATTTTGTATTTTATTTAGAGACAGGGTCTCTCTGAGTTGCTTAGGGCCTCGCTAAATTGCTGAGGCTGGCTTTGAACTTGTGATCCTCCTGCCTCAGTCTCCCAAGTGCAGGGATTACAGGCGTGCGCCACCGCACCCGGCTCCTACATACTTTGAAAGCATCTACATGGCAAGTCAGCAATGATATCCATAAACAGAAAAGGAAATGGATGAATGGCAAAGTATAATTGGTGGAGGGAACATGGTTGAAGGGGATTTGGGGGGCAACATTTTCTAGTTTTTGGTATGTACATTTTTAGTTAGACACTATATACAGCTGAAATATTAATGCTCACTTAATGTGTGGTATCAACTGGACTCAGTAACACCCCACTGTTTACATGGGGGTGGGGGATAGCTACCGGAAAGTGGAAAGGAGAGAGTCATTAAAAGGCTTCCTTCCTCCCTTTAAATACTAAAGCAGCTGGGCGCAGTGGTGCACACCCATCCTTAGAAAAACAAAAAACAAGCCGAGGGTGGTGGCGCACACCTGCAATCCAAGCGACTTGGGAGGCTGAGGCAGGAGAATTGCAAGTTCAAAGCCAGCTTCAGCAACTTAGCGAGGCCCTATGCAACTCAGTGAGATCCTGTCTCTAAATAAAATACAAAATAGGGCTGGGGATGTGGCTCAGTGGTGGAGTGCCCCTGGGTTCAATCCCCAGTACCAAAAAAAAAATAATAATAATAATAACTTTTTGTTGGCAATGACACCGGCAACTGTTTTGGGGGAAAAAAAGCCATATGCTGTTATGGACCAAGTGGTAATTCAGTTCACATACTTTTAAAACTGATATCTGAAAAATTCTTCATGTCTTATGGGTTAGAGTCAAATCTCATCATTATAAATGAATAGCTTCTGAGGTGATAAAATTGATGACCTCCTTGGGTGTTTCTTCTGAAATGGGAAATCCCTAGTGGCCTTTGCTGATTGCTTTCATTTCCCTGCAAGTCGAGGTGTGTGGAATGGAGGGGAAAACAGGTGGGGAACTGGGCAGAGAAGTGAGGAAAGACTTCTTCCTGAAGTTATTCTTGGGTGTCATCCCTATCTCTGACTCTTCTGATAGCTCTGATTCCCTCAGGTGCTGACTTCTGGATCATTGTCATTTTTGCTCTACTTATAATTGTATTTGTGGTACCAATGGTCCTTGGAATTCTCTTCATATATAATTTTCTCATGGAAAGAAAATGAAAGCATTATGTCTCATGGTTAGCAAGGAAAGGTCAAAGAAAATTTATAGGGGTGGCAGTAATACTTAGAAAATGCCAAAGCATTTGATAGTATTTTCAGCAGGGTGATGATAAGATAATCACTGTGGGTTTGTGATTATAGTTGTTTTGTGTCAAGCCTTCAAGCCATATCTACATAAACTTGTGCCTCCTTTAAGTTTACTACTCCACCACTGGTCATGAGAAGTTGCTTTTCTTCCCTTGCCTTTTCACTGGAAAAGATAATGTTCCTGAGACTAATAAACTTAGGTAAGCATGTCGAATTTCAAATTGAAATTTGTATAATTTAAATGAGCTGTAGCTGGGCACAGTTGCACACGCCTGTAATCCCAGCAGCTTGGGAGGCTGAGGCAGGAGGATTGCAAGTTCAAAGCCAGCCTCAGCAACTTAGCAAGGCCCTAAGCAACTCAGTGAGACCCTGTCTCTAAATAAAATACAAAATAGGGCTGGGGATATGGCTCGGTGGTGGAGTGCCCTGGGTTCAATCCCCAGTACCAAAAGAAAAATAAATAAATAAAATAAATAAATAAGATCTAAAATTGAGCCAGTCATTTTATTCACTGAATGGATTAGGAGAAATAGTGCTAGTTACAGGTGCAACTTCTATAAAAGGAGAATAGTCTGGGGATATAGTTCAGTGGTAGAGCATTTGCCTAACAAAAATAAAGCCCTGAGTGTAATCCCTAGCTCCACACACAAAAAAGTCTCCTAAAAATGGAGGAGGAGATAAGGACAACCAGTTGAAGACTCGAGATGATTCCTAGGGATTAAAACAAATGGAACACCAAGATAGTAATGTAGTAATGTGATTAAACGGAGAACCATTGAAATGTGTCTTGTTCCTTTCACCCCACATAGCTCTGTTGTTTCCTTTGGCTTGGGAAGGATAAATTTCTTAGGGGTTCTTTTTTGTGTGTGTGTATGTGTGTGTGTGTGTGTGGTGCTGGGGATTGAACCCAGGGCCTTAGTGCTTGCAAGGCAAGCACAGTACCAACTGAGCAATATCCCCCAGCCCCTTAGGGGTTCTTAAAGCCAGTATTTCCTGCGTTTGCCACAGTCTATCTCCTAACCTCAGCATTCCCAGTGATCTTCCCCTTTTCCCACTCCACTTTCTCATCTGTGTACACTGGCATTATAGAGCTGCTCCTCTGGAGCCAAAGCAATTGTAGAGGTTTGTAGCATTTGGTCCTTGAGATCCCACAGGAAGGATTTCAAGTAAGTCACACAGAATAACAGGCAGAAATGTATTCTAGATAGTGAGGATAAGGGCAGTATTGGCATTGAGTAGACCATCTGTAGAGACACTGGTATAGCTCTAAAAAAGTCTGGGGTTTTAAGGTTTTGGGTCCCTTTATTCTTGCCTTATTCTCTCATAACCCCCCTCCCCCGTGTGATTGATACGTGAGGGTCCTGATGACCTGGTCACAAGAGATCCTTAAGGGAGTATCATTAACTGTGACTAAGGGAGGTTTGACACAGTAATTTCCATTTTTCATATGTTTCTATGCTTTGATAAAGATTTTTTTGTGTGTGATTCCCAGTTCTGTGACTTATGGACTCACTTTAATGTATATGTTTGTCCTTCCTGTAAGTTATCTCCCTTTATTGTCCTCTCCCTACCCACTGGCTCAAGGCTGACTACTTAACATTTTGTCCCTCAAGGACTCAGGTCCTTCAATTCTTTTAGAGTTATGAGAGATGGCAATATTAGGGGAAAGTGACCCAAAACTCTTGTTCTCTGTCAGGTGGGTGAGGTTGCTATGAAGACCCATAGTAGATGGAGGACTCATCTGTTGATTGAAGTCCCATATGTTTTACAGGAGCTGGGGAACATAATTACCAATTAGTATTGGGAAGCAATGAGCAAGGTGACATATAAAAATACCACCTAGAATGATTAAAACTAGAGTCATGAGGAAACCTTTTAACTATAAGAGGGGTTAAACAGAACTCCCGCTGGGCATGGTGGCGCACGCCTATAATCCAAGCGACTCAGGAAGCTGAGGCAGGAGGATCGCGAGTTCAAAGCCAGCCTCAGCAACTTAGCTAGGTCCTAAGCAACGCAGTGAGTCCCTGGCTCCAAACAAAATACAAAATAGGGCTTCGGATGTGGCTCAGTGGCTGAGTGCCCCTGAGTTCAATCCCCGATTCCAAAGAAACAAAAACAAAAAAACAGAAACTCCCAATCTTGTAAAGCAGGAGTTGAATCCTGCATCTGTGATAATTGAGTTGTAATTTCTTATATAGTGTCAGAAATGTCGGCAGAATTATCCTTAAGGGACTGTGTACTACTGAGTAGATGGGAATGACTGCCTCATTAGTTATTTTTTAGTCTTGGACCAGATGGTATTTTCCATTATTATTTTTACAGCTAGAATCTAGGTGTTAGAAGGTACCAGGATTCCATGTTTTAAGAATTTAGTGATGAATGGCTGATTGCGAGCAATAGCCTCAGGTTTTGGAGGATATTGTCTCTTATTAGGAAAATTAGTAGGGTCTTTAAGTTTAATCTTGACAGGTAAGGCTATTTTGGCTCTCCCTGGTATCCTAATGTCCCATACTTCAAGGTTTACATATAATTCCATTGGCATCATGGAGATATCGTCCAGGATTTGTATTAAAGCCTGAAATATGATAGGTGACTCCTAAGGATTTTCAAAAAACAATTTAGGCTCCCCTCTTTTGTAGAAGATCTCATCCTAACATAGAAGCTGCACAGTTGAGCATTACTAGGAAAGAATGAGTAAAAATGTCCAGTCGCCCCATATGGAAAACACTGGTTTGGTGAAGTGTTGGATCTGGGCTTTTCCAGTAACTCTCATTACCTAACAAGAGTTAATAGCCGGGCGTGGTGGCACACACCTGTAATCCAAGCGACTTGGGAGGCTCAGTCAGGAGGATCTCGAGTTCAAAGCCAGCCTCAGCAACTTAGCGAAGCCCTAAGCAACTCAGTGAGACCCTGTCTCTAAATAAAATACAAAATAGGGCTGGGGATGTGGCTCAGTGGCCGAGTGCCCCTGGGTTCAATCCCCAGTTCCAAAAAAAAAAAAAAGAGTTAATACATAATTTTCCAGAGAAAGATGTAGCAAGGTCGATGGTGCTAGCCAGGTGCATGCACCTGTAATCCTAGCAGCTTGGGAAGTGGAGGCAGGAGGACTGAAAGTTCAAAGCCAGCCTCAGCAATTTAGCAAGGACCTAAGCAACTTAGTGAGACCCTGTCTCTAAATAAAATATAAAAGAGGGCTGGGGATGTGGCTCAGTGGCTGAGTGCCTCTGAGTTCAATCCCCAGTACCCCCCAAAAATAAATAAAATAAAATAAATAAATAAATTGTACTTCTAAAGAGTTCAGACTTACAGGTGTGTGTTTTATGTGTCTCCTTGAGATGTTTAAGAAAGGCAGAGGGATTTTTGTTTAATCTCTCTGATCTATTGTTGCCAGTTTGGTGTAAAGCCTTAATAGTCCTTCATTTAAACTGACCAAGAAGTGATTTCTCTTTTGTCATAGTCCAAATCAGGATCTTAGGTGGGGACTGCAGTGATTCCTAGGGTGATTTTGGTCCAGGAGGCACATTTGATCTCTGGATATTTTTTGCTGAATCTGTCACTCTTTTGTTTTTCTGAACGGGTTAAAGTATGTCCTCATATCACAGACATCCCTTTCCAAGGTAAGGCAAATTCTTCAGTTAAGTGTTGAAATATATCAATATATCCATCCAGGTCAGGTCATGTGCAAATTTGTCTAAATTTTAGTTGGTCTGTTTTAGATGTTTTAGGGAAAATGAGACATGTACCCATGTAATACCAAATTCTCCAGCTGCTTCTTTTAAGGGGAATTTTGTTGGTCAGCAGCTGGATGAGAACATGGTGAAATCTGTATTAGGAAGGGCTGGGTGCAGAGGAACTTCTGGGTCCTTATTATTTTGGTACTGTTATGGTCTACATATGATATGTCCCCCCAAAACTCATGTGTGAGACAATGCAAGAAAATTTAGAGGTGAGATGATTGAGCTATGAGAGTTTCAGCCTCCATTAATCCCCCACATGGATTTAGTGGGTGGTAGCGATAGGCAAGTGGGGTGTGGCTGGAGGAGGTCGACCTCTGCAGGCGTGACTTTGGGGTTTATTTTTGGTCCGCCCCGTTGGAAGCTCTCTTTCTGTGCCTCTCCATACTGGTGCCATGTGCTGAACTGCTTCCCTTCCACCATGAAGTTCAGCCTCGCTATGAGCCCAGAGGAATGGAGTTGCCCATCTATGGACTGAGACCTCTGAAAATGTGAGTCCCCACACATAAAGTTTGTCGCCTCTATTTATTCCTATCAGGTCTTTTGTTCCCACAGTGAAAAAAAACTGACTAAAACAGTTTCTCCTTGGGTTTCAATGGGGGAGTTTTGGAGGAGGTCGCTTTTAACTCGTTAGGTTGGGGAGATTTTAAGGTTGAGGATGAGTAAGGATTCCAACTGATATTATTTTGGGCAGTGTGGGTGGTCCCTTGGAAGAAAGAAATTTTGTACATGAGCTCTTCCCCCGTTTTCCTTACCTCTGATAATTGAAAAATAATCTTATGGTTTAGGCTGCCATCTAGTGGCCAGTTTTCTCCATCTCCTAGCATATATTCAGACCCAGCAGTCTTCCGGGAGAAAATTAGCGTCTTGTGTTTGAGTTCCAGGATCAAATTTGTTCCGTTTTTTTCTTCTTTGTCTTTTTTCTTTTATTTATTTATTTATTTATTTATTTATTTATTTATTTATTTATTTATTTATTTTTGTATGGGGGATTTAACTCAGGGGTGTTTTACCACTGAGCCCCATCCCCGGTCCTTTTTATTTTTAATTTTGAGACAGGATCTTACTAACTTACCTATGGCATCACTAAGTTGCTGTGTCATCATTCCAGCAACATTTCTAGATGCCAGGTCCAGGGATCTCTTCGTTCTTCTCAATGGGAGATGTTGAAAACCTATGGAACCTGTTTCCTTTTTGCCTAGATATAGAACTAGACTCTGGTCTCTGTTGGGCTGCAAATGCCCAAAGCATGCTGTTTACCAATCCCAAAGAAAGAACTTGGAGGACTGAACAGAGACGGTTTAGATGTAGTATTCTCGTATTTCTCAGCAGTGGCAGGCCGGGAGAGCCACATGGCTCCTACAACCAGGGGGAATGCATAGTGTGGCTTGCATGGATGGATTTCTTCAAGTGTTTTATTTTCTTAATTACTTCCATCTTTCTATTTAGTTTTTATATTAGAGTTTTTATTTCTCTGAAACTCATTGAGTTTCCTTAAAACAGCTGCTTTAAATTCTCCATCCAAGGGCTGGTAAAGTGCTAGTCTCGTATGCGTGGGGCACTGGGTTTGATTCTTAGCACCACATAGAAATAAATGAATAAAATAAAGGTCCATCAGTAACTAAAGGAATTTTTTTAAGTGGGTTAATTATCTAAGTAGACATTTAAAAGAATTCTCCATCCAAGAGTTCACCCATACTGGTTATTAAGAACAGTTCTTGAGACTTTAGATTACATAGAGGGAAATCACAGGGGGAGCAGGCAGGGGTATGAAAAATAGTGGAGTGGGACGGGATCCTTACCCTATATACATGTGTGATTACGTGAATAGTATGAATCTTCATCGTGCACAGCCATACAAGTGAAAAGTCGTACCCTATTTGTGTACAATGAATCAAAATGCAATCGGTAAAAATTAAAAACAAACAAAAAGAACAGTTCTCCAGTCCTCTTCCGGGCAAAATGGCGACGGGCTTGACGTTCGGCCGCGGGGAGTTTGTGTGCCTGCCAGGGCTTCAGAGTCAGTTCCACAGTGTCCTAGGGTCCTCACAGCGGGGGCGGAAACCGCTCACCAAGGGGTCCCAGGTCCCAGGCCACCCAGGCTGCAAGCAGCTGCATTATGACCTTGCCACAACCTCCAACTCCTGCCACGTCAGTTCCTCTGCCATTTCATTTGCAGAAGTCCAGGTCCAAGCCCCTCCTATTATTGCCGCTTCTCCCTCCCCCAAAACAGTACCTGAAGTGGCTCCTGGAGGAACTACAAATGTAATCCAAGCTGTTCCAGAACAGAGCTTTGCTGAACTTGGACTCCAGTGGGACTGATCCAGAGCCTCCTGGAGTTTATGCGTATTAACCTAGCCCTACCTTGGTGGGGGGCCATTGTTGCATATACAGTCCTAACCCTAACCCTAACCCCCACCCCCACCCCTTGCAGTGGCAGCAGCATACCAGTGAACAAAAGTCAAAGCAGCCCTGGCGTGACACACTTGGCTGACTTGTGTTCTCTGCTTATTCTGGCAAGAACTGTCTCCTCAAAGACTCAATCCTGAAGACAGACTTGATGCTGTGCCCTTGCCCCAGGCCCAGGAACTGTGGGACATGGAGATGTTCATTTTATTTTATTTTATTTTATTTTATTTTAGTATTTTATTTCTTTGGAACTGGGGATTGAACTCAGGAGCACTTGACCTCTGAGCCACATCCCCAGTCCTATTTTGTATTTTTTTATTTAGAGACAGGGTCTCACTAAGTTACTTAGGGCCTTGCTACGTTGCTGAGGCTGGCTCTTGAACTCGTGATCCTCCTGCCTAAGCCTCCCGAGTCTCTGGGATTACAGGCGTGGGCCACCACCGCGCCTGGCTGAGATGTTCATTCTAAAAACTGATTCCTCAGCCGGGCGCGGTGGCGCACGCCTGTAATCCCAGCACATGGGAGGCTTAGGCAGGAGGATCGCGAGTTCAAAGCCAGCCTCAGCAACTTAGTGAGGCCCTAAGCAACTCAGTGAGACCCTGTCTCTAAATCAAATACAAAATACGGGCTGGGGATGTTACTCAGTGGTGAAGTGCCCCTGGGTTCAATCCCCAGTACCCCCCGCAAAAAGCTGATTCCTCTACAGACTCTTATTCCTGCATATAAAAGAGCACAGGGGAGCCAAGCAATCTTCCTATCCACAGGATTAGGAAACCTCTGTACTAGGAGTTGCTTCCTGATACTTATTAAACAAAGAAATGCTTTGTGTACTTCAGAGCAATGAATAGGTTGGGTCAAGATTGCTTTTGATAGCCCATTGTGAAGTGTCTGACTGTTTTAACTTGGCATCAAGAACTTACAGCTCTACCCCAAATGTGTGTTTCATCCACATTTGCATCGTGGTCATAGAGAAATGACTGATGAGATTGTATCTAAAAATAGTAACCACATTTCCTGACTCTAAGATAATCTATAGAATTTTCATCAAACAATAGATTACTCAGATTTTGATATTTTAATGCAATAACTTAACATCTTGCTACAGCAAAAAAAGAACAGTTCTTGGGGGACTGTGGTTGTAGCTCAGAGGTAGACAAAAAATATATTAAAAATTTAATACATATAAAAAATTTGCCTCACCAGTCTGAACAACTAATTCGGTGAAAGGAAGAGAGAATGCATAAAGGGTGGATTTAGAAAAGGATCTGCAGAAGAAAAACAATGTCCTGTTTCTCAGTTTTGTTGGTGGACATTTTTGCATTCATATTTTACCTTAACACTTGAAGTCATGGTCTGGTGCCAGATTTAAGAAAATCAAACCACCTAATAGTTAATGATCACCTGTTCAGATTAAATTGAAATGCCTAACAGTTCAGCAGTTTAATAGGTGTGCATTGTGTTGCATTTTTATTTTCATTTTAGTCTTGCAAATGGTTTTCTACAACATATTTTTTTTTAAGTTGTCAGTAGACCTTTATTTATTTCTACGCGGTGCTGAGACTCAAACCCAGTGCCTCACACATGCTAGGCAAGCGCTCTACCACTGAGCCACAGTCCCAGCCCCTACAAAATATGTTTTTACTAAATCCATGTGTGAATGATTTAAAAACTACAGAATAAGGTACAGTTGTAGTGTATTTAATAAACTATCAACCAAAGCAAAAATAAAAAAAAAAAACCTGGTGCCTACTTTTAACCATTAGGTGAAGTCATGATTCTCTGAAATTTGTTGATGGCGGTTATTGTGTAACATTATCTGCTCATTGGAGGATTATTTCTTTTAGTCTAAATTATGTGGCTTTATTTATTATGTCCACTCCGGAAATTCTAAGCAATTTCTTTGAGTCTGTGGTCACATCTGCTGTGTCGCCACTAGATGGCACCCTAAGTCTACATTTCCTGTGTTGCTTTTGTCATTCTTACAGTATCAGCTGACCCAAGCCTGTTTTGCCCAGTTCTGCAGTCTATACTGCTATTCAGCTAGAACTGGAAGATGAGCCCTAAGTGGTAGTCCATTCAGCAAGGCTCTCCTTGGATCCCAGGTAAGCCTGGTGGCACAGTCCACAGGTATTAGCATTGGGGAGGGGTTTTGGAGCTGTGCTTGGCACTAGGTTTCACCAGGGCAATTTTAGCACTGGATTTCAACAAGGTGGTTCTGGTACTGGGTTGCAGGTGTGAGGCCAGAAGCTTAATTTATTTACCTTCCCCCTAGCAAAAGGCATTTCAATCTGCTTGGGTGAGGGGATGACCCAGGCAACTCTTTCCTTCCTGCCTTATTCAAAATGTCTTTTCTTATTATTTTTATTCTAAAAGCAGGCATAATGGTCTGTCACCTGGTTTCTTTAGCTCTAATAGACGTAGTGTTTTGCTTGAATACCTTTTGGCATCGGTCAAAATGTCTCTCGGTGGAGAGTATTGTTTGAGGATCTTAGCCACCATTTTCTTCAAGTTCACATTGAAATTGCAATGCAATTTTCAACACTTGCTTACCTTCCTTGTCTTGATATTTACATGATGGAATAGCACATTATTAATTACCCAAATGCAAATCAGAGCAAACTCTAGGATTTAATTTAAAATTGTAATATTTTAAAAGGTTGTATCATTTAAAACCAAGACAAAAATCAGCTAAGTGAAAAATAACTTACTCAATTTTAACATAATTATAGATATAATGCTTTTTTTAAAAAAGTGTGAAGCAGATAAACAATATGCATTTTACAATATGAAAGATTTCCATTCTTTGTTACAAATTTAACTTTTTTTTTTTGGACCGGGGATGGAATTCAAGGGCGGGAACTCGGCCACTGAGCCCTATTATTTTCTATTTTTAGAGACGGTCTTACCGAGTTGCTTAGCGCCTTGGGGAGTCTGAGGCTTGCTTTGAATAGGCAATCCTCCTGCCTCAGGCTCCGGAGCCACGTGGGCCACCATGCCCAGCTCAAATTTAACTTTAATTTTTTTTGCAGTGTTGGGGATTGAACCTGGGGCCTTGCACATGCTAGGCAAATGCTCTGCCACTGAGCCCCATCACCAACTGAACTTTTATTTCTTTAGTAGCCATAAGATGCATCTTAAATGTCTCTTTTTACTTTGTGTCTGTAAAAATAAAATGTTTAATATTCCTAAATTCGTTTACCGAATAAAGCCATTTATCTTTTATTTATTTTTTATGGGTGAGATACAAATGAATTTATGTGGTTTTAAATTTCCTATAAATGTATCCTGTTCATTGACTTCATTTGTAAAAATAGATGTACATTTGCTTAGAACTTGTTTTGTTTGAAAGAGTGGAAACAGAAAGTAATAACAAATGACACTTGAACAAATTCTGAAAACTATTGAATCCAACCAGATTGACTCTACTCTTCCAACTTGCTTGTAATTATTTTATCCTGTCCTTTTTTTTCCCATTTATTTATTTATTTTTTGAACTAGAGATTGAACTCAGGGGCACTCGAACACTGAGCCACATCCCAGCCCTGTTTTGTATTTTGTTTAGAGACAGGATCTCGCTGAATTGCTTAGTGTCGTGGTTGTGCTGAGGCTGGCTTTGAACTCACGATCCTTCTGCCTCAGCCTCCGGAGCTGCTGGGATTACAGGCCTGCACCACCATGCCCGGCTCTGGCTTTATTTTTAGGAGAATCAAACTGTTTGCACTTAGACAACCTCTAGGCTTCAAATGTGTATGCATTTAATATCAAGGGACCATCAAAAAGTGTGAGAGGAGAGGGAAGCCCAAATTAGTGTCACAATGCAGGGGTTCTTATGGACCTCATTTCTGGAAAATAAAACCGTTTGTTTATTTAGGTACCAGGGATTGAACCCAAGTACACTTAACCACTGAGCCACATTTTCCAATCAGTTTTTTATATTTTATAAAATATAAAACGGTCTCACTGAGTTGCTTAGGGCTTCAATAAGTTGCTAAGGTTGAGTTTGAACTCATGATCCTCCTGCCTCAGCCTCCTGAGTTGCTGGGATTTTAGGCAGGCACCACAACACCCAGCATTTGTTATGTTGATTATATTCTAAAACAGTTTTTACAAAACAACAGAGGAGAAAAAGGCCATTCATTGAGAACATTGGTTTGCTAACTTTTCTGGGGAAAGACAGCAAATGGTCTCCCTGTGTGTTTCTCTACTTCCTGACAGCATGATTATTGGGTTTTAAGAGTAAGTGTCCCAAGGAAAGACCAGGTAGAAGCTGAATTGCTTGGTTTTTTGTTTTTTTGTTGTTGTTGTTGTTTGTTTTTTGGTGGTGCTGGGGATTTAACCCAGGTCCTTGTGCTTGCAAGGCAGGCACTCTACCAACTGAGCTAGCTTTATCCCCAGCCCCCTAGGTCTAGTTTTATTTGTTGCCTATGGCTATTCAATTACTTCAGCACCATTTTCTTGAAAGGAATATCCATCCTCAATTAAATTGCGTTTGGGCATTGTTTACCCTTTTTCTTTTTTCGGTACAAGGGATTGAACCCAGGGGCACTTAACCACTGAGCCACACCCCCAGCCCTTTTTTAAATATATTTTTTAAGTTGTAGATGAACACAATACCTTTATTTTATTTTTATGTGGTGCTGAGGATCAAACCCATTGCTTCGCATGTGCTAGGCAAGCGCTCTACCACTGAGTCACAATCTCAGCCTCCCTTTATTTCTTCTTAAGAGCAGATATTGTCATTATGTTAAAGAAGCATCTGTTTTAAAATTTCCATGTTTACCAATCAGATTGGATATCCTTTATTGGCTTTGCAAATTTTCTTTTTATTTTTAGTCATACATGAAGGTAGAATGTATTTTGGCAGAATATACATACAGAGTCTAACTTATTCTTTTTGGGTTCCCATCCTGTAGTTGAATATGATGTGGAATTACCCTGGTCATTTATACAGATAGATGCAAGGCTAGGAAAGTTATGACCAATTAATTCTACTGTCTTAAAAAAGCATCTTTAGAGATCCTTGCCATGTTTCTGAGTTAAGGGAAAAATATTTGGTTTTTCACTAGTAAATATAATATTAACTGTAGGTTTTTCGATGTTCCTTAGTATGTTGAGGAGGTACTCCTCTATTCCTAGTTTTGCTTGGGCTTTTTTTTTATGAATGGGTATTAAATTTTGTTTAATCATTTTTCTCCATCAGTTGATATGATCGTGAAATTTTCTTGTTTAACCAGTTAATATGATAAATTACATTAATGTTTTCTTTTAAATTTTTTATTTTGAAATTACTCTTAAATAAACTTAAAAATTCATGATATACCCCATATATATAAATTTTCCCATTAGACCATATCTTTCTAGAGTATCCATAATTTTTATCAGATAACATCTACATAACATAAAACTCACCTTTCAGCTATTTTAAAGTGTACAATCCAGTGGCATTTAGTACAATCACATTTTTGTGTAACCATCAACTCCATCATGTTCAGAACATTTTCATCACCCCAAAAGGAAACCCCATACCCACTAGAAAGTTACTCCTCATTCTTTCTGCTTTCCAGACCCTGGAAACACCTGATCTGCTCTCTGTCTCTATGGATTTGAAAATAGTTTTACTCCATGGATTGAGCTATAGTTTTCTTTTGTTTTGATGTCACTGAGCTTTGATGAAACAGCTAGCTGCTTTGAATCCTCCATCCAAGAGTTCACCAATAATGGTTACTAACTGGTTCATTTCTAGTTCCTTATTTTGATTATCAGGTGATGTCATTGTTCCATGAACATTCATAATGGTTTTTGGCATTGCTCAGTATCTGTGCATTTCAAGGATTCAAAATGAATACTGGAACCTGGGTTTGTTGGTGCTTTTCAGAAATTCTAAGCACGCTACTTAGTTTTTGTTTCCCATAACCACTTCTTATGTTTCACCACTAGATGGCAACCTAAGCCCATGTTTATCTTTAGTGTGGCAGTGAGGCAAGCTGAGGCACAAGTGCCTCTCAACTGGGCACAGGTTTCTTCTTGATGCTAGAGCGAGTGTAGTTTCCTTCTGTGAGGATTGGCTTTGGGATAATTGTGGTGCCCAAAATTGGGGGAGGGATGGTGGAGGCAGTGCCTTGGCTAATGAGGTTGATGTACAGCTACAAAGACTCGCATAGTCATGGGAGTCTTCTGCCCCAATTTGGGGAATGGTGGTGGTGACAGTTCCTTGACTGCCTGGCTAATGCAGTTCCACTGGCTCATTCCATGTGCAGCAGCCTGGGTACAGGGGCTGTGGGGCCCTGTCAAGTGCTGGGTTTCACCATAGTGGCCTAGGACCATGTTTGAAGTCTAACCTCTGGACTTATTTCCTTTTCTTTTCCCCAAGCAGAAAGTATCTCCCAGCACTTGGGGAGCTTGGAGTTGAGGGAAGTGTAACATGGGCATCTTTTACCTTTCTGCCTTCTTATGTGTGTCTTTTCTTACTATTTAAACCAGACACTGTGGTCTCTTTCCTAGCTTCCTTAGCTCTTGTAAAGATTCCTAGCAGTATGCATAGATATCAAAATTGATGTGTCTGTGTTAAGATGCCACTAGAGGTTCTTACTCAGCCACTGGCTTGCATCTTGTTCTGCTTTAGGTAGTGGTTGTTGAATCTAAGATATACTTTTCCCTGCCTATTGTTTCATTGGGTGCGTGGAGCTCCGAATCTTGTCCTTCTGGTTGTATGTCTGCATTCATTGGATTTTAAGCTAACCGAGTCTTCCCTACTATTCTCTTACCTGACCAAGTACTTCCCAAATAAGGATCTGCAAAAATAAAGTACACCTTTGAAATTAAAGAGCTCATAGTTTAGCCAAGGAAATAAAATGTGAATGCAGAAAGTGAAATAATCACAAAATAGTTAAATAACAATATTAAAGTGTCAGTATCTAAAACATGCATTCCAAATAGCCAAATGGTTGGTAGGGGGCAAAACATAGTACAGGTGTTCAGAGGATAAACAGTTTAACCTAATTAAGGGAGGCTCCCTTGAGGAAAAATGGTAGGCCTTGAAATGTTTAGGAGGAAATGGATCCTCCTTCTTTGAGAGGTAACATTAGGGACCATCCTAAGTGCAGCTATCTACATGCTGAGGGTGAATAAAATATTTGTTTCCAGCCAAGTCGCAATGAATTCTTATTCCACTGCTATTGCTTCCTCTGTTCTATTACAGGCAAGCCAATTTTATCAGAGTTGTTTCAGGATCTGCTTCAGAGAGGGATGCTAAGTATGTTTGGAACCAACTTTTCCCATCTTGGATGGAGCTATCAGGAAAAGTTGATTGTAAAAATAGTACTATTATTTTTACATATAATAAAAATCACGATCATTATTGTAGTTATTCATAAAGCCATACAGTAACCAAAGCCAGGGATTAAAATAAACATTTTTATAATAAACATTCTAAATACAGGTGCGAATTGACCATTGAGAGAAAGTGAAACAATAGATAGTACCTCTGAGAAAATGAGTGTTTTCTGTAGAAGAGTTGGACTGGCTCTCAGGTCCAGGAAATATACCCTGGGAGCTGAAGTTCAAGGGACAAAAGGCCAACCTCCAATACTAGGTTTCCTATGAAGTATAATGGGACTCTTCTTCAAACTGCACAGTGTCAGCTCAATCACCAATACACACACCCCACATGTATGTGTGTGTATATTTACAAAAGATTTCATTCTTGATTACAGAATTAATTTTTTTGTTTAATGCAGGCAAGATGCTTCTTAAATATCTGACTGTTGGAATGGGGATATAGTTCAGTGACAGGCACTTGCCTAGCATGCAACCAACCCTGGTTCAGTCCCCAGAACCACAGCAAGAGAACAAAAACACACCAAAAAACCCCAAATATCTTACTTTTTCACTTTCTGTCTTTTCACTTTCATTAAGTGTCCCTTAATGGACTCTCATGTTGTTCTGTTTTGTGGTTTTAATAGCACTGAATAGCACTGCAATAAACACAGGAGTGCAACTTAATGATTTTGTCTCCTTTGGCTATAGCCCCAGTAGTGGAACTGCTGGATCTTATGGTAGTTCCATTTTTAATATTTTTCATTTATCTTTCATAGTGGTCATTCTAACAGGAGTAAGAAAATATCTCATTTGGAATTTGCTTTGCATTTCCCTGATGATTAGTGATATCGAGCAGTTATTCATATACCTGTGTGCCTTTGTTGGAAATACATACATATTTAGATCCATTGTCCATTTTTTAATCAAGCTATTGGCTTTTTTGCTTTTGAGTTTTCAGAGGTTCTTATGTATTCTGGATTTTAACCCCTTATCAAATGGATAGCTTGCAAATATTTTCTCCCATTCTGCAGGTTGTTTCCTCTGTTGATTGTTTCCTTTGCTGTGCAGAAGCTTTTTAGTTTGAAATCCTATTTGTGCATTTTTTTGTTTTCTTTTCTGTGCTTTTAGGGTCTTCTCTTAAAATTCCCTGCCCATTCCAGTGCCCTGAAGCACTTCACCTGTTTCCCCTCCTAGTTTCATATTTCAGGTCTTCCATGTAAGTATTTAATCCATTTTGAGTTGATTTTGTAACTCATGAGAGATAATGGTCTATGTTCATTTGTCTGCCTGCAGATATCCAGTTTTTCCACCACCACTTATTGCAAAGATTATCCTTTCTCCACTGCGCGTTCTTATCACCTTTGTTAAAAAAATCAATTGATTTCACGTGTGTGGGTTTCCGCCTACATCTATTACTTTCCATTGATCTGTGGGTCAGTTTTTATACTAAAACAATGCTGTTTTAATTATGAAAGCTTTGAGATATATTTTGAAGTCAGGCATTATAGCGTTTGCTATTTATTATTTTTTTGTAGCTATTGTAAATGGGACTGCTGTCTTGATTCCCATTTCAGATCATTGGTTATTGGCATATAGCAATGCTACTGACTTTGTAAGTTGCTTTTATGCTCTGAACCTTCGCTGAATTCATTCATGAATTCTAATAGCTTTTTGGTGGAGTCTGAGGTTTGCTATATCATGTGATCTGCAAACAGTGATAATTTGATTTTTCTCTTTTCAAAGTGAGACCCTGTTTCTTTCTTTCTCTTGCCTCATTGGATGGAAATACCAGTATGGTGTTGAGTAACAGTGGTGAAAGTGGACATCCTTATCTTGTTCAAAATCTTAGCCAGTTTTCAGCTTTTAGCCACTAGGTGTGAGGTCAGCTCTTGATTTAGTATATATGTACTTTGTTGTGTTAAGGTATGTTTCCTGAATACCTCATTCATTCAGAGTTTTTATCATGAAAAAGTGTTAAATGTTGTCAAATGCCCTTTCTGCAGCTGTTAATATAATCATGATTTTTTTTTAGTCTGTTGGAGTGCTGTGTCATGTTTATTCTTGTATATATTGTTAAATCTGATTGGTGACCTGTAACCTTTCTTTTTTAAAATTTTACTGGTTCTTAATAGTTATACATGAGAGTAGAATTCATTTTGCAAAGCATGGAATGTATCTTATTCTAATTAGGACCCTATTCTTGTGGATGTACACAATGGTGGGATTCACTATGGTGTGTTCATATGTGTACACAGGAAAATTATTTTGGATTCATTCCACTATCCTTCCTTTTCCCATTCCCTCTCCCTTCCCTTCAGTCCCCTTTGTCTAATCTACTGAATATCTATTCTTTCCCTCTCCCCCTTTATTCTGGGTTAGCTTCCACATATTAGCAAAAACATTTGACCTTTGGCTTTTGGGGACTGGCTTATTTCACTTAGCATGATAGTCTCCAGATCCATCTATTTATTGGCAAATGCCATAATTTCATTCTTCTTCATGGCTGAAGTAATTTTCCATTGTGTGTATGTGCCACATTTTCTTTATCCATTCATCTACTGAAGGGTACCCAGGTTGACTCCATAGCTTAGCTATTTCTGAATTGCACAGCTCTAAACATTGATGTGGCTATGTCACTGTAGTATGCTGATTTTAAATCCTTTGGATATATACCGAGGAGTGGGATAACTGGGGCTATGCTGGTTTCATTCCTAGTTTTTTGAGGATTCTTCATACGGCTTTATTTCCAGTCCCAACAGCAATGTGTGTGAGTGAACCTGTTATATTTCCCTTTGCTGAATATTCTTCTAGTGTAGTTTCTCCCTCTGCTTGTTTTCATTTTTATTCTCCATTTCTTCTTCATAAAATACTTTGAGTATGTTCTGTAGTGCAGGCTTTCTTGTTGTGAATTCTTTTAACTTTTGTTTATCATGGAAGGTTTTTATTTCATCTTCAATTCTGAAGCTTTATTTTGGCGGATATAGTATTCTTGGTTGGCATTCATTTTCTTTCAGAGCTTAGAATGTATTATTCCAAGACCTCCTAGTATGTAAGGTCTAGGTTGAAAAATCAGCTGAGATCAAGTGGTTTACCTCCAAATGTGACCATTCTCTAGCAGCCTTTAAATTCTATCCTTATTCTGTACATTAGGCATTTTCATAATGATGTGCCTTGGAGTGGGCCTGTTGTAATTTAGTATATTTGGAGTTCTGGGTTGCTCGGGTTGGTTTGTTCCTTTGCTTTTTCATTTTGTTTGTGTGTCTACCCATTTATCTGAATGGATCTGAAGCAACAGTTTCTACCCTATGAATTTGTAGTGTCCCTGTTGGTTTCCAGTACCTCACAGATGAGTGGCAGCCAAATAATAGCAATCTTTCTTCTTGAGGTATGTACTGGGGAGAGAAAAGGGAAAGTAGAGGTACTAGGGTTTGAATTAGAACAAGATATATTCTATGCTTGTATAATTATGTCAAAATGGATTCTACTGTCATGTACAACTAAAAGAACCAATTTTTAAAAAGTAAAAGCAAAACAAAACAAAAACACAGTTTACCCATACTGGATACTATATGAACAATTCTTGGTGTCTTATTTTGACTATTAGGAGAGGTCATGATTCCCTAAAATTTATTGATAATAGTCTGTAATATTATCTATTCATTGAAAGTTGAAGTATTTATTCTAGTCTTTATAATATTATGGCTTTGGTTATGTCCGTCTCAAATTCTAAGCAGACCACTTATTTTCTTGGCGCCTGTGGTCACTTCCCCTATGCTACCACTAGGTGGCACCATAAGTCCATGTTTGCTGTGAATCCACTATTGCCGATTTTTGCTCTTATAACACTAGGTGACTGAAACCACTTTTGCCCAAATCAGCAGTTGGTGCTATTTATTGTTCACCTTGAACTGGAGGATTGCCTGAAAAAAGTAATCCATCTCTGCAAGTCTCTCCTAAAGGATGTGCTTTGTTGTTTTGATTGATATTTGCCTAATAATTAGTGAAGTTGAGCCCCTTTAGATGTATCTGCTGGCCATTTGTGTCTCTTTTTTGAGAAGTATCTATTCAGTTCCTTAGCCTATTTTTAAATTGGATTATTTGCTATATTAATTTTTTTATTTGTTTTTTCTGTCAAATTAAAAGACTTCCACACATATTTTAGATATTTGAATAATTTGATATTAATCCCTTGTCATGTATATGATCTACAAAGAGTTTTGCTTATTCTGTAGATTGACTTTTCACTCTTGAATTATTCCTTTGCTGTGAGACGACTTTTTAGTTTGATACAGTCTCGCTTTACCATTTTTGCTTTTCTTTCCTGTGCTTTTAGTGTAATAATCTAGAAATCATTGCCAAAGCCACTGTCATGAAGCTTCCCTCTGTTTTGTCTAGGAGTTCCATGTCTTATATTTAATTTCTTAATCTATTTTGAGTTCATTTTTTTTTTTTT
>JAJEJO010048669.1:217860-250625 GCA_020662805.1 Glaucomys volans | reverse complement strand
TCTCCCTCCCCCCACTACAACTGCCTCATTCTTTACTAGAAACACAGTGGTTCCAACAACACCAAACTGCTTAACCCCATTATGACTCTCTTCCAGCCTTTGCTCTTGCATAGGCAATACTGTCTATCCCCGGGTCTCTCAGCCTTTGTCTGATTTATTACTTTTCTTTCTTTTTTTAAAAGAATTAAATTAAATATTTATCAAACAAATGCAGAATATATGAACTAAGGGGTATTTTAACCTAAAGATACCATAAACAACTTCATATATTTGGAGGGCTGTTGCATAAAGAATGAAGACTTGTTTAGCACTTCCTCAAAAGGCAGAACTTGAACCTCGGGATAAATGTAAGCAACCAACTGGATGCAGGAGAGTTGTGCCAAGTGTATCACTCAACTGTTTCCTTGCCCACACAAGACTCTCTGCACTTAACCTTCGCCTTATGAAAGGAGACATCCAAACTTAGTACTTAGGAACATCGCATTTACCCTCCACTGCCAGCAATGAATGCACTCGCGCTAGTAGGAAAAAACTAACACTAACAAACTGGTTTACTCAGAAAGTGGTCTATTTGCTCCTTAGCTATATATCTGTACCTGTTAGTGATTCTCCAGAGGTGGGCAGAAAAGAACATTTTCTCCAAAGAGGGTGAATCACAACCCCAGCAATTCAGGTTCTGTCTGGGGCACAATCCTGCTCCAGACGGAGCGCATATTGCGGCTATCCACCAGTGGTGCAGACGGGTGTGTGCTGGGTGGGGAAGGTGGCTTGCAGCACTGCTCTGCACCAAGCAAGGGAGCTTGAGTTATGAATCTCCAGGAAATATAAACTAATCCCATAATACTGATGGGCTCCCACCAGATTGTTATATATTCCAAAATGAGAATTGCTGTAACGATTATTTAGCATAATGTTTAAGGACACAATACATATAATATTTTTATATTATATATGTATTATACCACCTACTCAGTAAGGAATGCTGAGGTGCTTATAATTCATCCAGTAAATTGAAAATAAAAATTTTACATATCTGTATTTGTCAGTGTACAGGATTCTGAAGTGGACTCTGAATTCAGAAAAATACATCAATTTTCAAGGAAAGCCATGAAATCGCTCAGTCTGGCTAACTGCTGTTCATTGGACACTGGTGGAACTGGGGCAGGCTGATAAAGGAAACATCTGCAACTGGCTTTCTGGGCAGAACCATTCTGATGGTGGAGTCGGCTTGCCAATCTTGTTCTAGTATACCTTTCACAGCTTCTTCTACAGGAAGTTCAACAAAACCTGCAAAAATCATCAGCAATTATCAAGGTATATGCTTGAGGTGCCAGAGTGAAGGTGCATCTCCTTGTGGCATCTCTAAGTGTGTCCATGATTGGCTGCACCGGTTCAGACCACAGGTGGGCACTGATGGTCATATAGATTCCAGGGAAATCTTGCTGCCAGATTCTCTGTCCTACTGAACAAATTCCCCCAACTTCAGGATTTGCAGATTTTATAGCAGGTGGCATCCTTTTCCAAAGATACCTTGTATTATTCATGTCATTGTGAGGTAAATGTAAAGCTAGTTGACCATACACTGAGGGTGTATCAATTCCCATAGAAGTGCACAAAGCCACTGGTGCTGCAGAGGGCCCATGAGCAGGTGCCCCTCTATTCATTCAGAGATGGGGCCTTTGGGGATGTGATCAAGTCACGAGAGTTCTGCCCTTTTGAATAATGCCCTTATAAAAGAAGCTCTGGATTGCTGCCTGGCCCTTTTTCATCTCTTGCACTTCCACCATGTGACGGCACAGGAAGAAGGTGCCATCTTGGAAGCAGAGAGCCAGCCCTCACCACACACTGAATATGCTGGTGCCTTGATTTTGGATTTCTGAAGCCCCCAGAACTGTGAGAAATATTATTTATAAATTACCCTGTCTCTGCCATTTTTTCTAACAGCAAGAACAAACTAGACAACATCCCTGCCTCACCTAAAGTGGGTTGTGTTCTTCCAAGGTCCTCTCATCTCACACTACACATGCCTGTTGTGCTGTTTTGTGGAACTGTTGTATGTCAGTTTTTAGACCTGTTGATGTACTTGTGTCTCCCCTTCTGTGGTCAGAAGCCTTGTGTCCATGACTGAACCTCACTGTCCAGCACAGTTGCTCCTAACATGGCAGATACTCTAAGAATGTACTGTCTTTTCTTTCATTACACAAACTGTATTGAGATAATTTGTGTGCTGAGCTCCTGTAGGCCAGGGGTCAGTGTGTTAATTGTTTTTCATATTGTGTCAATCAGGATTCTTTAGCTACAAAGAACATTCTGTATGGATGTAGGTTCAAAAGGATTGTGCTAAAAGGAATTGGTAGCTCACTGAATCAGTGGGAAGATCAGAAAATTGGATTTGAAAAGGTATCAAAAAGAGAAACTAAAAGCAATCAGGGCCACAATCAAAATCCTGTCATCAACCCAGGTTGCTCTGTGTCCTGCATGCATGCCCTTTCCAGGGCATCACCAAATATTACTGGAGACAAAAGACTTGCCTCTGCCAAAAACCTCCTACAAGATGTACTGTTCATGCTCCTTATTCCTGGTCTTTCTGGCTCACAAGAGAGATTGATATGTGTGAGGATCTGACTGATTGAACTGCAAAGGACCCATACTCTGAGTTCAGGGAAGCTGAGAAAAGGAGTAGCTGATGTTTGCAACCTGGTCAAAGAAGTGGAGGAAATCCCTTAAAAAATAAGGGTGGCTGAATATTACCAAAAGTAATCTACAGAATTAATGCAATATCCATTAAAATATCAAAGACATTCTTTTTTTTATTTATTTACTTATTGATTCATTGAACACAAATGGAGTACAGCTATTGTTTCACTGGTTGTACACAAAGTAGAGTCACACCATCTGTGCATTCATGCATGTACACAGGGCAATGGTATCTGTCACACATTCTGTTATTATTTTTACCCCCCACCCTGCCCCCACCCCTCCCTTCCCTCTATGCTATCTATCCTTCCTCCATTCTTGCATTATGCATCATCATTCATTTATCACAGAGACCATTCGGCCTTTGGATTTTTGGGATTGGCTGATCTCACTTAGCATAACAGTCTCCAACATCATCCATTTACCTACAAATGCCATAATTTTATTCTTCTTCATGGCTGAGTAATATCCCATTGTGTATATATACCACAGTTTCTTTATCCATTCATCTACTGAAGGGCATCTAGGTTGATTCCATAATCTAGCTATTGTGAATTGAGCAGCTATGAACATTGATGTGGCTGCATCACTGTAGTAATCTGATTTTAAGTCCTTTGGGTATAGGCCAAGGAGTGGGATAGCTGGGTCAAATGGTGGATCCATTCCAAGTTTTCTAAGGAATCTCCACACTGCTTTCCAGAGTGGCTACACCAACTTGCACTCCCACCAGCAATGTATGAGTGTACCCTTTTCCCCACATCCTTGCCAACACCTGTTGTTGCCTGTGTTCTTAATAAAAGACATTCTAATTGGGGTAAGATGAAATCTTAAGGTGGTTTTGATTTGCATTTCTCTTATAACGAGTGATGTTGAACATTTTTTCATAAATCTGTTGATTGCTTGTAGATCTTCCTCTGTAAAGTGTCTGTTCATTTCCTTGGCCTATTTATTGATTGGGTTATTAGTGTTCTTGGTGTAAAGATTTTTGAGTACTTTGTAGATTCTGGAGATTAGTGCTTTATCTGAATGTGTGTGGCAAAGATTCTCTCCCACTTTGAAGGCTCTCTCTTCACATTGCTGATTGTTTCCTTTGCTGAGAAAAAGCTTTTTAGTTTGACTCTATCCCAATCATTGATTTGTGCTTTTATTTCTTGCGCTTTGGGAGTCATGTTAAGGAAATCTGGTCCTAGGCCAACATGATGAAGATTTGGACCTATTTTCTCTTCTATTAGGTGCAGAGTCTCTGGTCTGATTTCTAGGTCCTTGATCCACTTTGAGTTGAGTTTTGTACAGGGTGAGAGATATGGGTTTAGTTTCATTTTGCTGCATATGGATTTCCAGTTTTCCCAGCACCATTTGTTGAAGAGGCTGTCTTTTCTCCATTGCATGTTTTTGCCTCCTTTGTCAAGTATCAGATACCTGTATTTATGTGGGTTTGTCTCTGTGTCCTCTATTCTGTACCATTGATCTACCTGTCTATTTTGGTGCCAATACCATGTTGTTTTTGTTACTATTCCTCTGTAGTATAGTTGAAGGTCTGGTATTGTGAAACCCCCTGCTTCACTCTTCTTGCTAAGGATTGCTTTAGCAATTCTGGGTCTCTTATTCCTCCAAATGAATTTCATGATTGCTTGCTCTATTTCTATGAGGTCCATCATTGGGATTTTAATTGGAATTGCATTGAATTTGTATAGCAATTTTGGAAGTATGGCCATTTTGACAATATTAATTCTGCCTATCCAAGAACATGGGAGATCTTTGCATCTTCTCAGATGCTCTTTAACTTCTTTCTTTAGTGTTCTGTAGTTCTCAGTGTAGAGGTCTTTCATTTCTTTTGTTAGATTGATTCCGAAGTATTTTATTTTTTTTTAAGGTTAATGTGAATGGGGTAGTTTTCCTAATTTCTCTCTCAGAGGATGCATCACTTATGAATAAAAATGCATTGGATTTATGAGCATTAATTTTATATCCTGCTACTTTACTGAATTCATTTATGAGTTCCAGAAGTTTTCTGGTGGAATTCATAGGATCTTCTAAATAGAGAATCATGTCATCAGCAAATAGGGATAGTTTGATCTCTTCTTTTCCTATTCGTATTCCTCTAATTTCTTCGGTCTGTCTAATTGCTCTGGCTAGAGTTTCAAGAACAATGTTGAATAGTAGTGGCAGAAGAGGGCATCCCTATCTTGTTCCAGTTCTCAGGGGGATGCTTTCAATTTTTCTCCATTTAGAATGATGTTAGCTGTGGGCTTAGCATAAATAGCCTTTACAATGTTAAGGAATGTCCCCACTATCCCTATTTTTTCTAGTGTTTTGAGCATGAAGGGGTGCTGTATTTTATCAAATGCTTTCTCTGCCTCTATTGAAATAATCATGTGGTTCTTGACTTTAAGTCTGTTGATGTGGTGAATTACATTTATTGATTTCCGGATGTTGAACCAACCTTGCATCCCTGGGATGAAACCCACTTGATCATGGTGCACTATCTTTTTAATATGCTTTTGTATGTGATTCACTAAAATTTTGTTAAGAATTTTTGCATCTATGTTCATTAGAGATATGGGTCTGAAATTTTTTTTCCTTGATGTGTTCTTCTCTGGTTTTGGTATCAGGGTGATATTAGCTTCATAGAATGAGTTTGGAAGGGTTCCCTCCTCCTCTATTTCATGAAATACTTTGAGGAGTATTGGAATGAGCTCTTTGAAGGTCTTGTAGAACTCGGCTGTGAATCCATCTGGTCCTGGACTTTTCTTTCTTGGTAGGCTTTTGATGACTTCCTCTATTTCATTGCTTGAAATTGATCTATTTAAGTTGTGTATGTCCTCCAGATTCAGTTTGGGTGGCTCATTATGCCTCTAGGAACCTGTTGATGTCTTCCAGGTTTTCTATTTTGTTGGAGTATAAATTTTCAAAGTAGCTTCTTATTATGTTTTGTATTTCAATTGTGTCTGTTGTAATATTTCCATTTCCATCACGAATTTTAGTAGTTTGGAGTTTCTCTCTCCCAGAACCAACTTTTTGTTTCATCAATTTTTTGAATTGTTTCTTTTGTTTCAATTTCATTGATTTCAGCTCTGATTTTAATTATTTCCTGTCTTCTACTACTTTTGGTGATGATCTCTTCCTCTTTTTCTAGGGCTTTGAGCTGTAATGTGAGGTCATTGATTTGTTGACTTTTCATTCTTTTACTAAATGCCCTCCCTGCAATGAATTTTCCTCTTAGCACTGCTTTCATAGTATCCCAGAGATTTCGATATGTTGTATCTTTGTTCTCTTTAACCTCTAAGAATCTTTTAATTTCCCCCCTAATGTCTTCTGTTATCCATGTATCATTCAATAGCATATTATTTAATCTCCAGGTCTTGGAGTAGTTTCTGTTTCTAACTTTCTCGTTGATGTCTAATTTCATTCCATTATGATCTGATAGTATACAAGGTAGTATCTGTATGTTTTTGTATTTGTTAAGAGTAGCTTTGTGGCATAACATATGGTCTATTTTAGAGAAGGACCCATGAGCTGCTGAGAAGAAAGTGTATTTGCTTTTTGATGGATGGAATATTCTATATATGTCTGTTAAGTCCAAATTAGCGATTGTGTCATTGAGTCCTATAGTTTCTTTGTTCAATTTTTGTTTGGAAGATCTGTCCAACGGTGAGAGAGGAGTGTGAAAGTCTCCGAGTATTATTGTGTTTTGGTCTATTTGATTCCTGAAATTGAGAAGGATCTGATTGATGTACATGGATGCACCTTTGTTTGGTGCATAAATATTTATGATTGTTATGTCTTGTTGATTTATGCTTCCTTTAAGCAGTATGAAATGTCCTTCTTTATCCCTTCTGACTAACTTTGGTTTGAAGTCTGCTTTATCTGAAATGAGAATGGAAACCCCAGCTTTTTTACTCAGTCCATGTGCATGGTATGCTTTTTCCCGACCTTTCACCGTTAGTCTGTGGGCATGTTTTTCTATGAGATGAGTCTCTTGAAGGCAGCATATTGTTGGGTCTTTCTTTTTAATCCAGTCTGCCAGTCTATGTCTTTTGATTGATGAGTTTAGGCCATTTACATTCAGGGTTATTATCGAGATATGACTTGTATTTCCTGTCATTTTAGCTTTTTTAGGGTTTTAAGCTTAACTTTGTTTCTCCTTTGATTGACTCTTTCTTTAGGGTAATTCCTCCCCATGATGACCGAGATTGTTATTTTTCGTTTCTTCCTCTTCAAATATTTTGTTGAGAATGTTCTGTAGGGCAGGCTTTCTCTTTGTGAATTCTTTAAGCTTTTGTTTATCATGTAAGGATTTTATTTCATCATCAAATCTGAAGGTAAGTTTTGCTGGGTATAAGATTCTTGGTTGGCATCCGTTTTCTTTCAGAGCTTGAAATATGTTGTTCCAGGCCCTTCTTGCTTTTAGGGTCTGGGCTGAGAAATCTGCTGACATCCGTATCTGTTTCCCCCTGTAGGTAATCTGATGCTTTTCTCTCACAGCCTTTACAATTCTATCTTTGTTTTGTATGTTAGGTATTTTCATTATAATGTGCCTTGGTGTGGATCTGTTGTAATTCTGTGCATTTGGTATCCTGTAAGCTTCTTCTAATTGATTTTCCACCTCATTCATCATATTAGGGAAATTTTCTGATAATATTTTCTTGAACAGATTATTCATACCCTTGGTTTGTATCTCTGTGCCTTCCTCAATCCCAATTACTCTTAAATTTGGTCTTTTCATGATGTCCCATATTTCTTGGAGGTTTCATTCATGATTCCTAACCATCTTCTCTGTTTGTTCGACTTTGTTTTCAAGATTAAATATTTTGTCTTCATTGTCTGAGGTTCTGTCTTCCAAGTGATCTATTCTGTTAATTATGCTTTCTATTGAGTTTTTAACTTGGTTGATTGTTTCCTTCATTTCCTTGTTTCCTTCAAGAATTTCTGTTTGTTTTTTTCTCAGAATTTCTATCTCTTTATTGAAGTGATTTTTTGCTTCCTGCAATTGCTCTATTAGCTGATTATTCATAGCCTGAATCTGCTCTCTCGTTACATCATGCTCTTCTTGGATCATTTTAATTATGAACATTCTGAACTCCCTTTCTGTCATTCCTTCTACCATGCTGTCTTTGGGTTCTCTTGATATATCATCTAGGTTTGATTGGGACACTTTCTTCCCGTGTTTTCTCATGCTGCTCGTGTATCTTTCCCTCTAGTAGTGCGAATCCAAGGGATTGCAATTTCCCTGTGAAGACTTAAAGTGTCCCTACAGATTTCCAGTAACTCACCTGTTGCTTGAGAGGTGCTTGATCAAGCGGTGACCCAAGAAAGGTGCTGTCCCACTACCTCCAGGTTGGGAATGATCAATGCTTCTGGGCAGAGGCAGCCTAGTGTTGATAGACAATTAGATACAGCAAGGTGGTAGACTCTGGGCCAGGGTGTGGACCTGGGCAGTAGACCAAGTTGGGGTGGTGTCACAGAACTGTGCTCAGTGATGGAGACACTGGGCTTGAGAGCCCAGGCTGGCCTGAACTCCTTGCTGGGGGCTCAGGCAGTGGCAGGTGGTTGCTCTCTTCTGGGGACACTGTAAGATGTCGCCAAAGGCCCTAAGCTCCTCGCTGGAGTCAGCGACCCCAGCGGCTCCCGGCCAGACCTTTCCAGGAGCCGCGGCGCAGTGGTTCGGAATACCGGCCGTAGCTCGGAATCCCCAGGCAGCTGGAGGCGGACTCTTTCTGCCAGCGAAGCTGCAAAATGGTGCTGAGGGGTCCAAACTCCCCGCCGGAGTCAACGATCCCAGAGCTCCTGGCCAGACCTCTCCAGAAGCCGCGGCGAGGCCCCAGGCAGCCAGAGATGGTCAGTCTCCACCTGGGAGGTTGCTGGCTGGTGCCAGAGCCCGGCCAGTGACTCTAAAACTGCTTCTTTGGACCCGCACTCACTTGCTGGCTGGCGCAGACCCAGGTCGGTGACTCCGAAGCAGCTGCAGGGTCCGGTGCTCCCGGGTGGTAGCTGCCCACGGCCAGGCCAAGCCCAGCCCGGCAGAGTTGGTTCCAGAGCAGTGACTGGGGACCCCTTATATGTGATTTGAATATAAAATCTCATTGAGAGCCATATTCCTGCTGTTTGAATCCCGAGCAAGTAGGAATCTACGGAGCAAGTAGGAATGCAGCCTTCCTCTAGCCCGCCATCTTGAATCCTCAAAGACATTCTTTACAGAAGTAAATAAAAATAGTCCTAAAATTCATATGGATGAATGGAAGATCCAGAATAGACAAATCAATCCTAAGTAGTAAGAGCAAAGTGGAGGCACCATAGTACCTGTTATCAAATTATACACAGATCAATAATAACAAAAACAGCATTGTGTTGGCATAAAAACAACATGAAGATCAATGGAAGACATAAAGACAAAAATCACACAGATGCACTTATCTGATCCATCAAAAAGGTGCCAAATACATACATTGTAAAAAAAAGCTCTTTTAAAAAATGGTGCTGGGAAAACTGGTCATCTTGAAGAATGACACTAGATCTCTCTCATCCTGTAAAAAATCAATTCAACGTGGATCAAAGACTGAGGAAGTAGACCAGAAATGAAACTAGTGGAAGAAAACATAGTAGGAACACTACAACTTCTTGGTGCAGGCACTGACTTCCTTAATAAGATTCCTAGAGTTTAATACATTGTGTGCATGTATGAATATGTAGTGACAAATCCCATCATGTACAACTCTAATGTACCAATAAAAAATGTGGGGGGAGAAAAGAAGAAGGAAATCTTAGTAGAAAAAAAAAGACTCCTAAGTTTAGGAAATAAAACCAAGAATCAGTAAGTGGGATAACATGAAATTTAAAAGTTTCTGCACAGAGAAGGAAACAAGAAAGCAAAGAGAGAGCTCACAGAATAGGAGAAAATCTTTGCCAGCTACTCTTCTGACAGGAGATAAAAGTCCAGAATATATAAAGAACTCAAAAAACTTAACACCAAAAAAATAAGCCAATCCATAAGTGGGCAAAGGGTAAACAGACATTTCTCAAAAGAAATACAAATGGCCAACAAATACATGAAAATAATATTTATCATCCTTAGCTATCAGGGAAATGAAAATCAAAACTGCACTGAGACTTCATCTTATTCTGGTTAGAATGTCAATCATCAAGAACATAAATAACAATAATTGGTGATGAGAATATGGGGGGAAAAAGGTACACTTATATTTTGTTGATAGGACTGCAAATTGGGAAGTAGTATGGAGATTCCTCAAAGGATTCAGAATGTACTTGTCATATGATCAGCTATCCCATTCCTTGGTATTTATCCAAAAGGACTAAAACCAGCATACTATAGTGATACACACATACCAATGGTTATAGCAGCACAGTTCACAACTGTCATCAATAGACAAATGGATAATGTATACATGCACAATGTAGTTCTACTCCACCATAAAGAAGAATGGAATTATGTCATTTGCTGGCAAATAGTTGAACCTGGAAGAACATTATGTTAAGTGCAGTAAGCCAGACTCAGAAAATCAAGGGTCAAAAGTTTTCTCATATTTAGAAGGGGAGTGAGAGAAGAAGGAAGGAGGAGGAGGAGAGGGAGAGGGAAGAGGAGGAATAAAAAAGGGGATCTCTTGAAAATGAAAGATTAACAGAATTGAGGAAGCAGATTGAGAGGGAGGGCAGGGAGTGCAGGAAGGGCATAGGGAAGTACTGAGGAATTAAATGTATCAAATTATGCTATGTCCGTGAAGGAATATACCATAATGAATGTATCCCACTTTTATGTATAATGCAGTAATTAAAATCATATTGATTATAATGATGACAGAAGGGAAAGAGGAGGTACTGAGGAATGGGATTGATCAATTATGTGCATGTATGAATATGGCATAATGAATCCTACTCATGCATAATTATAATGCATCAATATAAAAATGAAAAAAATTAATGTGGCTGAGATCACAGTGGAATCATAATATCCATTAGAGATCCCCTAGGCCTCCCACGGCTGGGCAAATAGATAAGTAAAGGCAGATTAAGAAGAGCTGGGGCTATAGCTCAGTGGTAGGCACTTGCCTAGCACTGTGAGGCACTGAGTTTGATCCTCAGCAGCACCACGTAAAAATAAATAAATATGATAAAAGTATTCTTTAAAAAGAAATAAGTATGAATGAATCTCTTCAGCATTTTAAGAAACCCATTTTGCCAAAGGGAATCTTAACCAGGCCCTCCAATACCATATTTTACAGGTGGTAGAGATAAGAACAGGTTGAAAGGAAAGAACTAATGTGAGTGAAGTGTCTTTGACATGCCACCTGCTGTGTAAGCACCTTAGAGATGTTGCCCTGGGTGGTATGATTGTTGCTAGGTTGGGATGTTCAAGAGCAGAGGCCCAGATATCTGTCTTGTCATTCATCATATCCCCAGTGCCCAACACAGTTCCTGGTATATAGTAGGTGCCTGATAAATGCTTCTAATTGGTGGTGATTATTCATAAAGGAGATAGTGTGCTATTTTACTGACATTCAAAAGCTAGTGAGCAGTGTCTGCCTGGTGCCTAATCCCATGCTCTTTCCATGATGTCTGTAAGGATGCTACAACATATATCACCAATATGCAGGTATTGCTTGTGTGAAATTCTGGATACTTTTACATTGCTGGTTCAGTTACTCTGGAAAGCAGTGTGGAGATTCCTCAGAAAACTTGGAATGGACCCACCTTTTGACCCAGTTATCCCACTCCTTGGTTTACACCCAAAGGACTTAAAATTAGCATACAACAGTAACACAGCCACATCAATGTTTATAGCAGCTCAATTCACAATAGCTAGACTGTGGAACCAACCTAGATGCCCTTCAACAGATGAATGGATAAAGAAGCTGTGGTATATATATACAATGGAATACTACTCAGCTGTAAAGAATAATAATATTATGGCATTTGCAGACAAATGGATGGAATTGGAGATTATCATGCTAAGTGAAATAAGTCAATCCCCCAAAACAAAGGGCAAATGTTTTCCTTGATAAGTGGATAATGATACAAAATCTGGTTGGGGGGTGGGGGGGTGAGAGAAGAATGGAGAACTTTAGATTTTGTAGAGGGAAATGAGGGGGGAGGGGGAGGGGGTATGAAAAATGGTGGAATGAGACAGACATCATTACCCTATGTACATGTATGATTAGCAATGATATGAATGTACATCATGCACAACCATAGAAATGAAAATTTGTACCCCATATGTGTACAATGAATCAAAATTAAGTCTGTAAAAATAAAAATAATAAAAATAAATAAATAAATAAAATGTGGCATTAGGGTTGACCCCCATGCCCTTAAACTCCTAACAAAAAAAAAAGTGTCTAATGAACAAAACCCCTCTGAGTACCTTGTGGATTTGGAGTGTGACTGCCCGCACCTCCCAAAGTATTGCATCATTAAATGTTGATTCTTTAAAATGGACCTGACCTCAGGGTTCAGAAGGCTTCAAAGCCCTGTTACAGCATCACTCTTTAGGTAGGCACTTTTTAAGTCTTCAGATGAGGCAGTCTTTCCATAACTATCAAATGGCATGCCTCCTGAGGGGCCTCCTGTTCTCCTGGCCCACTCCCAAATGAGACTGATTTTTGAAGAAATGTTTTCATCCTAGAGTGAACGCAGGCAAGCCTCCTGCTTTGCATTCCCAGCCTCCGTAGTTTCTCTTTCAGGGACTTCATGCCCCCTAGTGGTGTGAAGTATAGAAAGGATGGCTGACCTAGATTTGGTTTCCAGGGCTGCTCATTCATTCACTCCTTGCTGCAAGCATTGTTCAAGGCAAGCAAAAGCAGGAAACAAACAAAACCCTTCAGGCTGGTGATCCAAGGTCCAGTTCTGAAGACATTTTAGTGAGGAAAAAGTGCCCATGAAAAAAAGTACTTGAATGCATTTAATGAAAAATATACAGGAATCTTTTGCCCGGCCCCCTTACCATTCTCCATGGGCTTTACTGTCCACATGTTCCCTGTGGATAGTGCCCGGAGTCCAAAGTCATGGGAATGGTCCTGTCTGGTGTTTTAGGGTCAGCCACCTGCAGTGTCACTGCATTGTTTTTTAGATGCTGAACCAAGGCCAAAGCAATAAGGGCTCCCCTCCCTAGGCGAGCAGCCATGGGGGACAGTGGGTAGAGGAAAGGATACCAACCTCAGCCTGGGGCATTGTCCTGGCTGGTGACCCTCAGGAGAGTGCTGCCCCACAGACACATCTCTGTCTCTGGAAGTGAATGACGACTGGATGGAAGATGAGCAAAGGATGCATACGAGTTTGGCTGTTCTGTTTTGCCCTAACAGTAGTTTCTTTTGGAAGGTGTTCACAGAGCACTGGCTTTGGGGTCAAAGAGTTCTTGCTCCAACATAATCCATTTGTTAGCTGCATGACCATGAATTAATAAGCCTTTCTGATCCTATTTTTGTTTGTAAAGCACAGTTAGTGATACCTATGAGAATTGCTGTGAGAGCTAAATAAACACCTACCTATATATCTCATATATACCTCACATGTATCTAAATGATGCCCTAACACATAGTAGGTGCTCAATTTTGGTTCACTTCCTTCATACTTAATGTGCACACAATTCTCCACGCTCCTCAGATCTCTGTTGTGTCCTGGAGGATAGCAGTACTTACACATTGTGAGGCAGGACCACCTCAACACCCTGGCATTTCCATGTACTACTCTTGTTCCAGAGATGAAAAGACAACCACACAGCTCACCTGCTTCTGAAATTTCTCAGTGATAAATTTCCATTTGATAGGTTTGGGTTTTGTTTTTATTTTTCTTTGTTTTGCTTTTAGAAGGCATTGGAGACCTGATACTTGAGGTTTCTGCCATGCCTTGGAGAGATGCAATCTCATTTTTCTACAGTGAATGAGAGCTGCCTTCAGCCCATTGAGGTTCGTATCTGACCTACAGACTCACAAGTTCCTTTTACTGACTTATAAAAAAAGTTAGAATTGGCTGGGGGAGCAGGTAAGGCAGGGTGTGGCAATGACAGGCCCCCCAGGAAGGAGGGGACTCAAGTCAAGGCCTGGCAGGACTGGCCATATCCTCTTCTCACATCATGTGCATAACTGCTGTCTGGTCCAGAAGGTGTTCTCTTCATCTGCTAACCCAAGCCTAGAGCCTCTCCTTCAGGCTCCTGGTGTGGGGAGTCACTGACCATTACTCTTTCCACTCTGTTCAACTGTTGGTCATGGAATTCCAAACCCATGTATACTTGGCAGGGGGGCCATTTTTGAGGATAAACAGAACATTTCCAAAAACAGAGTTTTACAAGATGACAAAAGTTGTGGTCAGTACAATGAACACATGACATACATCCCTTAAATCTTATCATGAAAACAATTAAAATATATTTAAACCTACATGTCTCAAAACTGCCCTTTGTAATAAATTGCACCCTATTTTGATCAGGTACTTTCATTAAGTCACATGTTGTACCCTGCTCAGTCTCCTGACTTTAACATGGAGACAGTCTCTCATGCACAGTAAATGTTGGTAGGGAAATACTAAGAAAAGAAAGGGGAAATAGGAAATGCAGAAAAATGGTAGATATTTCCTCAAATGTCAAATATCTCATTCAACAAAAATTTATTGAACACCTGCTATGTGCCAGGCACTCTCTAACTATTGGGAGGGCATCAATGATCAAGACAGACAAACCCCAGTCCTCACAGAGCCTCACTCTAGTGAAGAAAGGTAGTACAATGCTAAGCCATAATGGAGCCTGGCAAAACAAGAAATCAGTAACACTCATCTTTATTTTAAAATTTGATATTGTGTTCATCATGGATTTTTTTGTACTTTTATTTTAAAAAATACTGCATCAAAATATTTACTTTAATTACTGAGTTTTGTTCCCTTAAATTTTGTGTCCAAATCAATCACCTTACTCTTCTCACCCTAGTTATAGCCCTCAGACAGACACTGGTACGTGCAGGGTAGGTGGTGAGGTATAGTACCAAATTTCCAATTAAGACCAGTGGACCCATTTTCACCCAGCTCCTGAGGATGTAGGTACCTGACAGCTCACAGCTGAATTCCCTTCCAAACACTGTCTTCAGCTACAGAGAGCCTTAGCTCAAGATCATTTCTCTTCCTCTGGGCAACCTTCATCCAATGACTGATCACATACACCCTTCCAATTACATCTGAGCAAATAGCAGAAATTAGTTCCACCCTTAAAGACCTAAAGCAAGCAGACAGTTGATCTTCTTCAAATCTCAATTTGATTGGTCAGTTTGACTCCTGCAACAATCAGATAGGCTCTAGAAGGTGTCTCTGGAAATACCCAAAGCTTTGTCACTAGCAGTGCCATTAGGGTAGCAGCTGTGGCAGATGTAGTAGGAGCCTCAGCTGATCTGGAGGAAGCAACTGTTAACTCAGCTGTCTCCTCTGCCATCCATTCCAGATGTCCCTTACCCCTTGTTAGCACCTAAGAAACAGACAATAAGATAAATAAGTAAATTTTATAGTAAGCTAGATGACAAAAAAAGCCATTGGATTGGAAAACCAGATAAGAGGAGGACGTTTTGAAATCTTGAGTAACTCAGGGCAGGCTTCACTGAGATGATATTTTCACAGTCTGCATAAATGTGAAGGTGAGATTCTTTGCTAATTTAGGGGGAAGAGTATTCCACAAAGTTAGAACAGTAAGCAAAAAGGCTCTGAGGCTAGATTATATCTCTGCAGACATGGGGAGATCATCAGGAAAATTGGTGTACTATGTCAAAGAGGTAGAAGAGAGCCAGACTTGTAGGGCCTTAAAAGATCATTACTACGGGGAATTTTGCTTTTATGCAATAAGATGAGCTCATGGAAGTTTTGACATAAAAAGTAACATGATCTGACTTTACCGATGAATAGGATCATTCTGACTTTTCTGCTGAGAATGGACTCCAGGCAGACAGGGGGCAGGGTGGCTAGGCAAGAGATAATAGTGGCTTGGACTGTGCATGAGCAGCAAATGTGAGGAGAAGTGAACAGATGATCAGATGCTAGATAGATTTTCAATAGATATTCCATTGAATTTGCTAACAGATTAGATGGGAAGTATAAGACAAGGTCAAATGTGAAAGATGACTGACGTTTTTGGTCTAAGCAACTGGAAGAATGGAACTCCATTTAATTTACTGAGATGGATAAAATCTGGGAAAGGAGTATATTTTGAGAGATCAGATATGTTTTTTGGAATATGTTGAAATTGAGATGTCCTCAGATACCCAAGTAGAAATATTGAATAGAAGTTGGATATAGGAGTGTGGAGTTCAAGAAAGGAAACTTCAGCTAATTAATAGGTATTAAGAGCTCTAAAATTCAAATGTCAAGGAAATAGATGGGGATGGAAGAGAGTCCTGGATCACTCAAACATTAAAGGTCCAGGAGAAGAGAAACCAAGGAAGGAGTGGAAAAGCTAGGGAGGTAGGAAGAGGTTGGTAAGAAAAACCACAGGCACAATGTCCTGTAAAACAAGGACATATCAAGTCAATTAGGAAGAGGAGAGTCCCCAGCTGTGCGGAATCAAGAAAAGTAAGGCCTGAGTAGAGCTTTGAAAGTAACTGTGACCTTGATAAAAGAGTTCAGCACAGAAGTTAGGGCAAAACTTTAACTGGTGTGGGTTCAGGAGAAAAGAGGGAACAAGAATTGGAGCCAGGGAATAGGCATCACTTTTTCAAAGTGTTTGCTTTAAGGGGGAAGTACAGTCAAGAGAGGTGCTTTGTTTGTTTTTAAGATAGGAGAAATGCCAGGATGTCTGTGTGCAGTAGAAGTGATACAATTAAGAGGGGTAAATTGACACAGCACGAGTGCATAGAAATCACCAGAGCCATGTCCTGGAATAGGCAAGAAGAGTATGGGACTGGCACAAGGTGGAAGGGTTTTCTTTGGATACAGTGTGAATACAGTGCGTCCTGTAATGGAAAGAACGCAGGACACAGTGCAGATCCTGCAGAGGTGTATGTATGGTGGTTGGAAGTGGATGAAGAGCAAGGCAAAGTAAGGAGTTTCTTTTAGCTAATCGTTTTTCTCACTTTATGAATTGACATAGATATTACATCTTTAACCAGTAATGTAAATTTCGTCATTTGGTATCTCTAAGGGGCAGTCACATAATCTGTAAAATGAGGATATGACCTGTTGAGAGATTGCTGCGCACGTTAAATAACACTTTAAAAGTGTTGAGAGTAACTAGCACATACAAACAAAATAGATAACTTACCATTCATCAATAATTTTTAATGGAGCAATAAGAACTGAGGTAAGGAGTTGGGAAGTACATGTTCCTGAATCTAATCTCATTCAAATAAAGAACGTTTATTTTTTAAAAGCCATTTAATTGTTGGAGATTTTCCCTCATTACAATGTTACCTGAACTATGAATATTACTTGAGTTGTTAAGATCAAGTGTTGTCATGTATTAAATGTGCTTTGAGAACTTGAAGTATTAATATTATGATGGTCAATATTATTATTATATTGTAATTAACATTTCATTGGGGAAAATAGCACTTAAAACCAATTTAGAAAAATTTCATTTCTTATGAACTTAATTTTGGTTCAAAGTTTCTTTGAAAGCCAATGTATTTTAGCATTTCTGAACAGTTATTACAACATCCACAAAAGGACTTGAAATAAAAATTTCATTGTTTTTGTGGCCTTCATGAAGGAGTAATGATACTGGGATAGAAACTACTGGGGTGTTTGGCAGGCACCCTTCCTTTCTTTCAAAGATGGAGCATGATGTACATATAGATTCTTAATTTTTCCACCTTTGGGTCTACATGAGGAGTCTCACTGGGGATTTAGTACGCCTATTATGGTTCAGATGTGAGGCATCTCCCAAAAGCTCATGTGTGAGACAAAGCAAGAAGGTTCAGAGGTGAAATGATTAGATGATGAGAGGTGTATCCCAATCAATGGATTAATACACTGATAAGGATTAACTGGCTGCTAACTGTAGGCAGGTGAAGTGTGGCTGGAAGAGAGGTCACTGGGAACGTGCCTTTGGGATTTGTATTTTGTCCCTGGTAAGCACAGCTCACTCTCTCTGCTTCCTGGTTGCCATGTCCTGAGCTGCTGTTCTCTGCCATGCCTTTCTGCCATGATGTTCTGCCTTGGGCCCAGAGCAATGAAATTGGCCACCTGAAACTGTGAGTGCCAAATAAGTGTTTCCTCCTCTAAAATTGTTCTTGTCAGGTCTTTTGGTTACAGAAACAAAAAAGCTGACTGAAACAGTGCCTCAGGCAACAGTGTCTTTCCCCCTTTCACAGAGGATATCCTAGGAGACAGCAACTCATCTTAGATATGGTAGATTCCTCAAGATGGTCTTAGGTCCTCCATCTTTAAAAGGAGCTTAATTTCCAAAAATGATAAAATAGATCATTAAAGACTGAAATTGCATTACTTCTCCACTTAAAATTATTTGGGACTATTCCTTCTGAATAGTTCTAAAAAGGATTAAAGAAGGCTTAAGATACTTAGGTATTTCCTTCTCCTCAAAGTGGATTTAGTCCCTGTTTTTGTTGGCAATTATAAAGTTCAAAATCTGGAAAATGTAAAAATGTATCTTAATTGTAGAGTATTCCTAAATTTATTTCAGGGTAATACCCTTCACACACTCCCATCTATTTTGACTTTCATCTAAGTACTTTGAACAGCTATGATGTGGCTGTGATGAGTACATGAGGCATAAGAAAATGGAAACTTAACAGGCAGTGACACAACAAACAGCTGCCTCTGTGGCCTGTCGCATCATCTGCACTTGCAGCACAGTGACAAGCTGCTCACAGTCCCTGGAAAGTTCCTGGCTGCTGTTGGCTAGCAATTTACCTGGCTCCCTTGGGAAAGATGATCCAAGTGTCTTCAGAAACATATTCTCTCAACTCAGGCACTAGAATAGAATCAATAAAGTTTATAGAATTATAGCCAAAAACCCTTTGGAGAAAGAGGTGTGGTAGACAGGCCAGCCACTGCCTCCCACTCGAGAGACTGTCCACAGCCCAGGCTGTTGGGTTTATGCCAGATGTCCACTCACACCCCACTGTCCACTCCTTTTTGAAGCAAGGTGAACAAATCAAGATTTTGAAATACAAAACACAGAGCTGGAATCAGTGAGGTGAAGATGGGTGCCCATTTGGAAGAGTTAAGAGAGAGCAGGAACCAGGCCCCAAAGCAGATCAAAAGCTACAGGGACCTGGAGTGAACAAGCCCTGAGCAGAGAGAACAAGGTTGCCAGGGGACAGGAAACCAGCCCACTCACAGAGAAGCAGTAAGAAGGGACCTTGAGAACCCAGGAGAGACACCAGAAAGAGCTTCAGGCCTGACTTTCTAGCTCTATGGCCATACAGACCCAGTCAGACTATCCTGTCCTTAATGAGGCTCCCTGCTATACCCTTACAGCAAACCTACTTTTATTTTAGCTAGCCTCTGAGGCTTTCCTTTGCAACTCGACAATACCTGATTCAAATATGCCTGATCCTCTCTGCTTTTATGGATGAAATCACTGACCATGACAAAGTTACTGCTGGCCAGTTCTAGAATCCAATTCACCTGATCAGTGGGAACTGATACATAAGTTAGACCTGAAACATTAAGCAATATTTCAACATTGGTCTGGTTTATTGTGAAAACCCTAAGTTAAACCACATTTTCCCCTACATTAAACTATATTTGATACATATATTTTGTTTCTGGTGACTCAACTATGCAAGGCATTAAGGTTCCAACCAAATAGAAAAAGTGGCCTAAAAATAATTTGTATTCATAAAACAAATAATTTAGTCCCCACTTCTTGATAAGATCAGGCCCAGTATAAGTATGTATGTGTGTGTGCACCATCCTATTTTCTTCCTATATTTCACACCAGAGTATTTACATAGACACATCAACAATTTTATTACACCTAGTTCAACATCTGTCAAGTACACTTTTACAAATATTATCCTTAGATGTATTTTAAGCCTTTAAGAAGAAGGTGTCTGTAGAATTGATTTAAGAAAACAGAGTATGTCATAAGGGCAGTGATCACCACTTCCTATGTTCTGAGTGACAATAAAGAGGATTTGGGTGGGTGATGGTTCTACATATACCTCAGAGGCTATGCTACACACAGATGGGACACTGACAGCAAAACCCCAACTGAAGAGTACTAAGATGCATCAGGAGCCCTTTATCCCCCTTGGATGTTTATGAAAAGCAGATATGAAAGATGTTATCTGAATACTGAGTAACCAGCACCAGCCTCCTCTCCCACCTGCGAGGTTGTTAGGCTTGAAGCTAAGTTGCTTGATAAACTACATCTGAAAGGCTCACAGGGTCCTGAGTATTCCTAGTAACCTCATTCCAGACAGGTGGGTTCTGAACTCTCCAATGCTGTGGACTGGCTGAAGTCGTGCTCCTTGTGGTTGATCTACACTCTTCTTTAGCTTTGGTCTTCCACGTGGGTTAGCACTTGGGAAAGAGACTGAAGTCAAGTGCACATAAAGAATATGTAGATTTGAGATTGTCACTAACTTGTCTCTGTTTGGAAGTAACAACTTCGTTAAAGACCCTATTTGGCTCTAGAAAAAAATTATAAATTTAATAAAAAAATGTAAATTTGTTAGAATTAAAATTTGTTAACCAAAAATGAGTCCTTGTTATTAAAATTTTGGTATGCCTTCAGAAAAAAGTCTGTGTTAAAAATATCAGAGTAATTTGCTTGGTTTTCCTGTATCTCTATAGTATAAATACTGAAAATTGTAACAAAATTCCTATCATTTTTAATGTAAATATACACTGAAAATTATATTTTTTAGGGTCAGAAAATTCAATTTTTCCCATCTTTTAAGTTATTAATGGACTTTATTTATTTATTTATTAATATGTGGTGGTGAGAATCAAACCCAGAGGCTCACACATGCTAGGCAGGTGCATTACCAGGGGTTGAGGTACAACCCCAGCCCCAGAAAATTCAATTTTTATATAGTTATAATAGAATTTGAAGTCTACTCTTTTCTCTCACAAAAAATCAAGGATAGTTTTTATTGTGTTTAAATGATTTTACATCATTAAAATGATTTTAAGCATTCCAATGTCCTGTGATAAAATATTTTGGTATGATGATATGGAATTAAAGGTTAATTTTCACAGCTTTCTTTATTGACCAAGAATATGATCTTTTAGATTCTACACATTCCCCTTGCCTGTGTGCTTTTTTGATACACACATCAAAGCCCATATGAGAGTTCATTCTAGTTCAATTACATACTGTAAGAAAGGTAGGGCACAGCAGGATAAAATGTGACCTCAACATATTAAAACATTCTCCATTCTGAAACCACTAAGAATGACCCAATGGCAGTGGTAGAACCTCTGCTTACTAGTGACTCTTTTGTGCATCCCTGAGACCCAGAATTTGGTCTCTAATCACTGACTTTTTTTTTTTAATTTATTTAATTTTGATTCATTGAACACAAATGGAGTACAGCTATTGTTTCTCTGGTTGTACACAAAGTAGAGTCACACCATCTGTGCATTCATACAAGTACATAGGGCAATAATGTCTGTCTCATTCTGTTATTATTCTTGCCTCCCCACACCGACCCCACCCCTCCCTTCCCTCTATACTATCTATCCTTCCTCCATTCTTGTCACCCTTCCACCCCAAATTATGCATCATCATTCACTTATCGGAGAGATCATTCAGCCTTTGGATTTTTGGGATTGGCTAATCTCACTTAGCATAACAGTCTCCAACATCATCCATTTACCTGCAAATGCCATGATTTTATTCATCTTTATGGCTAATATTCCATTGTGTATATATACCACAGTTTCTTTATCCATTCATCTATTGAAGAGGCATCTAGGTTGGTTCCACAATCTAGCTATTGTGAATTGAGCAGCTATGAACATTGATGTGGCTGCATTACTGTAGTAACCTGATTTCAAGTCCTTTGGGTATAGGGCAAAGAGTGGGATAGCTGGGTCAAATGGTGGATCCATTCCAAGTTTTCTAAGGAATCACCACACTGCTTTCCAGAGTGGCTGTACCAACTTGCACTCCCACCAGCAATGTATGAGTGTACCCTTTTCCCCACATCCTCATCAACACTTGTTGGTGCCTGTATTCTTAATAAAAGACATTCTAATTGGGGTAAAATGAAATCTTAAGGTGGTTTTGATTTGCATTTCTCTTATAGAGTGATGTTGAACATTTTTTCATAAATCTGTTGATAGCTTGTAGATCTTCCTCTGTAAAGTGTCTGTTCATTTCCTTGGCCCATTTACTGATTGGGTTATTAGTATTCTTGGTGTAAAGATTTTTGAATACTTTGTAGATTCTGGAGATTAGTGCTCTATCTCAAGTGTGTGTGGCAAAGATTGTCTTCCACTCTGAAGGCTCTCTCTAAAGCAGAAATCAATGACTGGGATAGAGTCAAACTAAAAAGCTTTTTCTCAGCAAAGGAAACTAACCACTGACTTCTAAAGGAAACAGCTACCTTAGGGCTGGCTGATTCTGCATCATGCAGGAGGAAAAAAAATATAAGCAGGTCTGGATGACCCAGTTGTTCTCATGGGTGCTTTCAAAAATACCAGGGTGTTAAAGGGACATTTGAGTCAGTATAAAGGACAACTGACCAAGCTGTGAGACTCTGAATCAAATACAAGTACATCAAGGTGGCCACAATGCAAGATCAGGCTGTGCTAGAAGTTTAATTTTCTAGTAAGTAGGTGAGTGTTTACACTGAGTATTTTTTTTTTTTTTTGCTAATAATTTTGTCTGTTTATAATATTGCCATATATAGTTACTTCTATCTGGGTAGGCACCAAAGAATAAGCAGGAAGAAATCATACTTTGGCCAGATGATCCTGGCAGTAGGTATTAAAATTGAATAAGTAATAGGATGTTGTTATTAGCATAATATAATTAACAGGAGTAAGATGGGCACAAACACCATATAGAAAATGGCCTAAGTGGTCACACAAAAGACCAAGGAAGAGATACAATTAAACACTGTATTTTAATAAATGAATTACTCAATATTCTTGACAAGTACTAAAAACTACAAAAACTGAATCTTATTACTAAGAAATGAAACTGTTAGACTCAAGATTCTCAATAAAGAATATAAACATTTTAAATAATGAAAACAACCCTAATGACAAGCCAATATGTTGATTATGTAAAAATTAATGCATCATTACTACAAAAGATACCAAGTTTCAAAAATAAAAAGTCAGCTCCACACTGTGGCTCAGGTCTGAATTACCCTCGTTTACAGCAACCATATTCAGACTAGATTCAACTGGTCAAAAACCTAAAATCTTTTTTCCTCCTTTTGTTGTAGTAAGAATAATGAAACCCAGGAAAGAAAGAATCTGAAAGATTAGGAATATATCAGATTAAGAATCATACCATATGGGAAGTTATCAAGTACAGAAATAATAAATTATTTACCCTAGTGTTGATGTTTTAGGACAGGTTTAAGTCAATATGCAATAATACATTTTATGATCACTGCTTATCTATATATTTTATCAGCTGTTCAAGATGTTTCAAGACTTCAAAAGACTTATACATACTGAATTTGTACTCACAGTTTAAATTTTTTTCAGAAAATTTAATTAGTCAATTTGGAATTAATCTTTAAATGCTTAAGAAAAATTTGTTTCCCAAATTTTGCTTTCTCTGAATTTAATGAAGTAAAAGTTTAGCAAATTACATATAGTTTGAATAATTTTCATGCCCAAAAGTTCTTCAGACAATTAAGGAATCAATTGTTATGGTAAAATGCATAATTCAGAAAAGAAAGACTATAATTAAGGAATCCTAAGGACTCTGATAAAATCCAAAGGAAGAAGTGATTTAAATGCACACAGAAAAACAGAGTTTGAGTTATCTATTTCTGTCAAATATAATCATTTTCCTGATTTTAAAGACAAACGAATCATAGCTTAGCAGCAATCACATTTCCGTATTAACCACTTGGGTACATGTAACATGATGTATGATGAGACTATAGTACACTATCTTCTACTGACCACACAATTTTAGTTGTGTGGAAGGTAGGTCCCTGAGAGGAAAAAAGAATCTGAGGCATATAATGTTGGATCAAAAAAAAGAAAACTCAAAAGGCCAGTACTTCAGTAACCTACTGTTTGACTAGCTGTCAGATCTTCAGGAATACTATGGAATTGTAAGGATATCTCTCAAAGACAGAAAAGCATTGGTCACATTTAATCTGGTGCATGAGAATAAACACAAAAGTAATATTAAAAAATCACATGATCATTCCAAGTGATAATAAATATTCACCATGCTTAGTACATCTGGGTAAAGATACAAAAGAAAAAATAGAATAGTTCATCTGCCTTGTTGGACTTAGGAGTGCTACCTTTCAGGGAATGAGCCCCTCCACAATCCACTCATTTCAAGTGCTTTTATCACTCGTATCCAAATTAGACAACTTTTTAAGTCATGAAGATAAACCTGAAAATATAAAACTTGATGGGGAAGCTGGTACTCAAAATCGACAAGAGTTCATACACCTATAAATATTACACTGATATCCTGAAGGTATTATGTTGAGTTGGGGAAGGTGAATTTGAACAGAAAGCTTTCCATAATTATGGTTTTTTTCTTATCTCTTCATCCCAGTCAAAATCTAATGCTTCATCATCTAGTTCTGGTAAAGTGAAGAGAGAATTTTTGGAAAGAATCAGTTTCTCAGTGGAGCCCTGCAGCTGAAAAGATTTCCTTTTACTCCCAAGCATTGGATCTGTGGTTGGAGGAGGCGGGCTGGGGCCTCTCTCACCCCAGTTCTTCCTTTCAGGAGGAGGAGGGGACTCTGATTTGGATTCCAGCAGGGAAGTAAAAGAGAAGTTTGCCAATTTGGCCAATGTGCCAGCATGAACCTTGTTGCTTTTCTTACTGGATGAAACCTCTTCCTTTCTGTCTGCCTCACAAGTTAGATGAGAATGCCCAGTCTTGTTCCCAAGTTCCAACTCAGGCTGAATAACCCTCTTTTCAGGGCCACATTCCTTCTCCTCTCTTGATCCATCTTTCTTTGGTGGCTGATTTAACAGCTCCTTTGTCTTACCCTGTTGCTGATTGAAGTTTCTGTTTCCTGAGGAAGAGGTCAGCTTTTCTGGACTCTTCACAGACACAGCTGCTTCTCTTCGTATTCTGTGTTGGGGAATTTTAGGACTACAAACTTTTATTTTACTTGTGCCAGGAGATGTATGACTGTGTTCTTCAGAGGGGTGAATCAATTTTGACTTCTGTTTGAAAGTAAACTTTGCCAGTTTGGCTATTGGGAGACCTGGAATCTTAACACTTTCAAGTTCAGGCTCTTCCTCCTCAGTAAGGGATCTCAATCTCTTTTCTTTGGATATTTCTGGTGTTCTTTCTGGACCACGTACAGGAATGGAGTGAGCAGCAGAAGGGTCTTTGGGCTGTGAAGGCACCCTGGTGGTACTTCTGGATGACACCTGGGCTTTCTCCTTGCGCAGCCTGAGCAGCCTGCTAGGGACATGATGGGTCAGTACCAAATTGGGTTCGTCAGTAGGAACTGCTGTTTCAGATACCAGTGCTCTCCTTTTGGTCTTTTTACCCTCCACACTTCCTGGTGTCAGTGGAGCATCTGTTGCTCCTGGTGATAGAAGCTGCCCTGCTTCTAATTTGCTCCTTTGGCCTGGCCCATTCTTTTCCTTACCATGAGATTTGTTGTTAGAGATTTTCAAAGACACATGTTTTTCAGTTGCTTTGTGACCAGGAGACCCAAGAACAGTGTTTTTAGGTTCTATCTTATTTGGTGCCATGAAGTCAAACCAGTCCAAACTATCATCTCTGCCATCTTTGTGCTCAGCTGAATGTCTTTTAGTTGTTGATTTATCAGACCTCAGATGGGGTTGGAGGTCTGGAAGTGGGTCTCTCTGAGGACTGCCTCCAGGGGAGGAGGTATGCAGGCTACAATTTAGTTCCTGCTGGGTTGAAGTTCTAAACTTTGGTTCGTCCCTTGGATCATTTCCTGAGGACCCTGGAACAGTTTCTGCCTCCACTTCCCGTGGTTGGGATTGGCACACACTTTCATTCTGCAACCTGGGGCAGAGACAAATAAGGAAAACATGTATTGAAGGGAAGAGAATCTACTTTAACCTTTTCATTTCTTTAATCTCTTGAGATGTCATCTGAAAGGTTTAAGTCCAACATAATTCCAAGTTCATATCAAGTATAGCTTCTGAGGGCAGCAAAAGGATTATCTTTTTTTTTTTTTTTCCCTTTATAGTGTGTTTTCTTTTTTTTTTTTTATTTATTCTTTTATTTACTTATTGATTCATTGAACACAAATGGAAGGATTATCTTTTATAAAAAAAAATCAATACAGACTTTAGTGCTGCGATGGCATTCTAATTTAACCTAAAATTGTAGCAAAATTAAGAAAATGAATCCGTCTTTGGTCTACAACATTAGATCTCTCTCAAAGTTCATTTAATTCATTTAAGATTGGAGGTTAGTGTAAAATGTTCAGTCATTTCTCATGCAAGAATGTTCAAATATAAGACTGCATTGCTGCTCTCTGCAGAACAGAACCAAAATAAAACACTGGAGTTTATGATCTCATATCTCTTCACCGAACCAAGGCACTGGATTTTAGTGCAGCTAAAAGTCAATATCCCCAGGAATGAAGTTTCTATGATACCTCTATGCTGGCACTGCCAGCCCCCTGAACATTCACATTCACAGCAGACAACCACAGGCGGCTGTGACACCCTTTCCTGCAAAGCCCAGACATGCTTCAACATGGAATCTGGGCAGTGGCTCTCCATCAATCTGACAGAGAGCTAAAGCCTACCCTCTCTGAATGATCTGTTTGGTGATACTCATTCTAAATAGAAACTAAATTTCTAACAGGGATTGTAGTACTCCCAAAGTATGTCCTTTAAAAAGTCCTTAACAACCTAGAAATATCTTCTCAATATAATATGTGATATGACCCTGTTTGCATGTACTAAATCTGAAAAAAAATTATAACCAAAAGAAGAGAAAATTATTCCAAAATTTCATGTATAATCATAGAGAAGAGCGACTGGAAGGAAATATAAATTTAAATATACTTACATACATTGAAATGTTAATAGTATCTATCTCTGGGAAATAAGATTACATGTGATTTTTTTCTTATTAATTAATTACTGCTAATTTCTAAAATATCCTATAAAGAATATGTATTAACTGTATAATCAGAAAAAAAACAAGTTTTAAGAAAATATTGAGTTACTGTCATTTACAGAAAATATGGAAATATTAATATAGCAAATCTATGTTTACTGTGACTAATTTGAGTTATAATTAAAAATCAAGTAGCTTTCAAAATTACTGCTGTTAGCACATATTTAGGAATCAGGCAGAGGTCAGGAAGACTATTGTTGAAGCTTCCTAACAATGTATTAAATGATGATAAATTTTAGGAATAGAATAATTTTGCCCTATTATTTTTATCTAATTCTTAGGAATTAAACCCTCCCACATATAAAGTTTCTGCAGTTTTACTGTACTTTCCTATAAGACAGCATCTTGGTGCCCTCTGCTTTCTGACTTCTAGAAAGTGAGTACTAGAATGTCATCATTTGAAGCAGGCTGTCTCTTATAAAGCACTTTCTGGAAGGTATGACAAAAATATCAGTAATTCTATTGAATTATGTGATTTCCTTAAGGAATGAAGAACTCTTTCCTAAAGGGTAAAAACCTGTAAGTTAGTTGTATTTTCTCACTTGATAAGAGTAGGTTCAGACTTTCAGCATATGGCCCTGGTTTTGTTGTTGCTTTCAGGATCAACATTAGAACGGGCCTCTGCATTATGAAGAAATACAGTAAGAAAGACCACTTTATAAAAGGCAGAATCCTATCTTTCAAACAGTCGCAGCCCCACCTCCCTGCCTTCTTTTTCTTTAGGAGAGTCATTTTGAATTTGGCAATCCAGCTGCCATTTTTCTAACACACAATACTGGTTCTCCTTTCTTGAATCATCATTTGTCAGTTTCTGGCAGCTTGGGCAGGTCAAAATGAGCAGCTACTCCACACCCAGGTTAAGCCACACCCAGGCTAAGCCACACCCAGGAGGAGCTTGAAATGACTGGCTAGATCAGACCATAAACCACCATGCTCTGGATCATAAGAAGAGATGAGAGGCCAAAAGAAAGGGGGGTTGATTTCATACAGACTGCAAGCTAACTGCAGCCTGGCAGCTGGGCACTGGTAGGATAAAGCCAGTCCCTTCACCCCTGAGTCCCCCAGGAGGGCTCTGATGAGGTTTAATAAATGAAAAAGAATGGTGCTAGAAGGAAGAGAATGGAAGAGAAACACCAGGAAAAGAATTCTCAAGGTTTTACTTAATACAGTCAACCATCCCAATGTGGTCCCCAAATTCTCCTTCTGTATTTGCCCCACTTCCACAGGTACTCCACTTATCAGATTCAGATCAGTTATTTAAGCCACTCACATTATCATAAAATGCCTGAATGAACAATAATGCCATTCTTCACTACTCTTTCTCAGGTACAGACTCAAAGTCTAGCTTTTCAGAAGTCCATGTATTTAGGACATAGGCAAACATTAAAGTTATGGCCATATTTCTTCAGGCAGAGTCCATGCTTTGACTGATATGTATAACACAGTCCTTCCCATGTGTCTGTCATGTCTATTATCCACATCTTCACAAGTCATGAGAAAGCTAAGTTCCTGAGGTATCACCCCAGCTGATATAACATGGAGTAGGCAAGCTATCTCCCCTGAGCCTACTTGAATTTCTGACTCCCAGAAAGCAAGCATTAAAATGGTGGCACTTGAGTTTTGGAGTGGTTGATTTTACAGAAATAGATTACTAACATAATGCTCTTTAGACAATATAGATAGATTCGATTCAGTTTACATTTCCTTTGATTCACTAAATGCCAGAGAAGTATTTTCCACTCTGTGTCTTTATTGGTTTTCCTTCCTCACCTTTCAAGTCTTCCAAGCTCTTCACTTAAGAGGCTCTGAAGTTCCAGTTTTTCCAGAATAAGTTCACACTGCCTCTGGTACTGTGCCTGAGGATTTGCAGGAAAGGAAGTATGGAGAGCATTCACACCTCCCAGCAGTGCACCTCCCTAAAGGGTGAGAAAATACCAGAGTCACCAGACCATCCAGCACATGGCAAGGACATAAAAGGGTCCTCTGCTTCCAGGTGGCTAAGACTAGTGCTAAACCCCCACCCTGGGGATCAGAATCACTTAAGACAATTTTTCACATTTCAATAATTCTCTTTCCCAGTTCTGGTGGCAATCATTGCTTTAGGAACTCACACTGTCACTAGTGAGACCGTGAACATCCCTCAGGTGTGCTGAGGAGAACTGAGACCTTCTACTTTTCACCAATGGGCAACAGCAATGCTGATGATGCAATGAAAGGTCTCCATGAAATTTTCCCATTCATTCATTCATTCATTCATTCATTCATTCATTTATTATTTATTTATTTGTGGTGCTGGGTTGATTGAATCCAGGGCCTTGTGCATGCAAGGCAAGCACTGAGCTATATTCCCAGCCCTCCCCCTTCTTTTAAATGATTATCTGTGGCTAATTTTCCAGGAATTACTATGTCCAGAATAATATCATTTTTATATCTCTTGATAGTATCTTTCTTTCTTTCTTTCTTTCTTTCTTTCTTTTTTTTTTTTTTAAATAAGAGTATCTTTATTTGTGTGTGTGGTGATGCTGGGAATTGAACCCAGGGTCTTGGGCATGCTAGGCAAGCATTCAACCTCAGAGCTACATCCTCAGCCCCCCAGTATCTTTTCTTAAAAGAAAGCTTGCAATTAGTATGCACATTAGAAACACAAAATATATTTACCTGCATTGAGGACTCCATTACTGATACCACAGTTATAGCATCTTCCAGAGTCACAATATCACGAAACATTAGTCGAGCATGAGCTAATAAATAAAATGCATTTGTTTTTTAGGATTATTTAAGATGATATATGTAATTCTCTACTCCATGCTCCCCTCCACACACACAAAAATTATGCTTTATGAAGGAACTACTAATAACAAATTAATTTCACTAGAACAAGCACAGAAGTCTACATGCAACCAGCTTTATGGTTTTTTCTCTAACAATGGGCCTGATCCTTCTGCATACCCTATGCAATTTTGTATACTTCCATGAGAAAGTACTCTGGACAGTATAAAAAGGAGCTACAGAAACATATATTTAATATTTAGCAACTTTTAATCCTTGCTTTTTAATCTATTATAAAAAAACACAAAATTAAAACTCTTATCTCAATTCTTTTTTTTTTTAATCTATGATTTATGAGCTTTTCAAAACTACTGAATTAGCAAGTTTGAATTTTGGGTATTTCATGCCCTAATATTAGACATAAATTCTTGGAAAAAATGAGATTCATTACTTTTGTAATCCTTTTTGTTAAGCTTATATTATTTTCATCAGATGATACATTAAGTTCATGTGAAGTGTTTTTTTTAAATATTATTTAAACATAGCCTTAAATGTAAAACCCAATGTTAGAAAATAAAGATCTGAGATGCATATTAGCTGTATATGTATATGTTAAGTCCTATGCCTTAGGGATGGGATAGGGCATAGCATTGTTGATTTGGTTGTTTTAACAATAGGGATCAGTCACGACTAGCAAATACTGAGTAAGAGCCACAGATGCTACATGAGAAACAATTCTAAACAAGTAACTGTCCCACTAAAAATGCAAATAGAACTGAGAAAACATCAGGAATCAGGCTTTCTAAATAGTGATATCTTAAGTTATGGGAGGTCCTGAGATGTCAACAAAGATTCCTCTTTCTTAATGGTACAACATTCCACTTGACATCCATTATCTGTCCTCTGATGAGTGGAGGTCTCAGGGCTCAGAGTTTACTTTTTAAGTGACTGTGAGCATCTTAGAGTAGGGATTATTCCAATTCATCCTTGACTCCATAGTGCCAAGCTACATGCTTTGCACACAGTAGGCACTCAAGAGAAGTATCACTGATAGAAAGAAATAAACCTTCTGCTAATCGAATCAAGCTTTCCAACAGGCGGATGGTTGTCCGGGCAGCGTTCCGGGAATCACTCTGCCTTTGCCTCTGGTAGTACCGGAGAAGAACTTGATTACTAGCATCAGACAGTGTGGGCTGGAGAGTCCTAATGAGGCAGAAGTAGGTTTTCATCTTTTCCATGCTCCACAGCTTCTCCGATTTGCTTGGGTAACCTGTATATTAATGTGTTTGGTTAGTAAAATTTAAGAACAGGAAAATACGTCATCTTAAGGGATTTGATAAAGTTCTTATACTCATTTTTATAATTTTATTTCATTTTATTAATTTATATTTGGTACTGGGGATCAAAACCAGGAATACATTACAATTGACTACATTCCCAGTCCTTTTTATTTTTTATTTTGAGACAGGGTCTTGCTAAGTTTCTGAGGTTGGCCTCAAACTTGCAATCCTCCCGACTCAGCCTCCCTAGTCACTGGGACCTATTGTGTGACACCACACCCAGCTTCTTGTACTCATTTAGGTTTTGTGGTCATTAAAATCTATTCCTATTCTTTGTATAGCATACAGTTCTAGAATGGACAGACTTAGGATCTAAGCTCAATAAAAATAAGCTTCCTCAGGGGTCAAAATTTTTCAGAACACTTTTGGTCTGCTTCATAATAACAAACAATAACAAATATAAAGCTCACACTTAGAGATTTCAATTTATAATTCAGTTCAGTTTTCTCTGTGTGCAAGAGTTAAGCGGTAATTTTGTATCGTAAGGTAGCCCCCTTTAATCACAAAGGATACATATAAGCTCATTGTACCAGGTGGAGAAATCCTCTTTTCCTTCTCCTCATTATTCTGGGGCCCCCAACCAACTTCTCACTTACTGCCTTCTGTCTAAGCATCTCTCTATTGCCCGGGAGGAAGGGGATCTTGGATTTATTTAATTTTCTTCAATAGAAATTTCCTTAAGTTAGTTCTTATCTTTCCTTGTCATATTGAATTATTTGTATATTTTCACATACCTTTATTTTCTAAGATAAAGGAGGAAATTACACGATCCCAGTCTTCATTCTTGGTATCAAGCAAAACCAGGATCAGGTCAAATCGACTTAAAAGTGGGCTGCCGAGGGCGATGTTCACGGACACAGACTCCTGGGGGTCATACTGGCCTTTAGGGTTGGTTGCTGCTAGTATGGTGGTCCTTGTATTTAGCTTGCACACAAGGCTATGGAGAGAGAGGGTGAAATTCACTAACTGTGAGATTCAATTAAAAACCAAGATTAAACTTGTCACTAAAACAGGACTTCATTTTTACCTTGAGAATTTATAGGAAAAAATGTGGCATAATATAAGGTAACATCACAAACACCAAGTTTGAACAAGGTACACTGAAACTAGTTTATCCTGAAGAGAAGCAATTGTTGAATAAATACTCTTTATGCTCCTTCAGTGAGCATACTCTGCCAAGAGGCATAAAAAATTAAATCTGGTCATTGTTCTTTTTTTCTTTTTGGTACCAGGGATTGAACCCAGGGGCACTCGACCACTGAGCCACATCCCCAGCCCTATTTTGTATTTTATTTAGAGACAGGGTCTCACTGAGTTGCTTAGGGCCTCGCTAAGTTGCTGAGGCTGGCTTTGAACTCGCGATCCTCCTGCCTCAGCCTCCAAAGTGCTGGAATTACAGGTGTGTGGCACCTGCACCCAGCCTGGATACTGTTCTTAAGAAACTTGTAAACTAATAGCTATAATGTAATTTAAGGCAGCATATGCTAGGTTCTAAAAGTATAAAGTTCCCAGGGAACTAAGGAAAATGGTATTTGTCTATGTGATGGAAAAGATGACCAGGAAAACACTATGAAGCAACTTTTAAACAGGACCCTTCAAGACATCTGGACCTTTTTTTTTTTTTTTTTTTTTTTTTTTTTTTTTTTATTTGGTCATCACGAGGGCCCCCCCCCCCGCCCCCCCCCCCCCCCCCCTTTTTTTTTTTTTTTTTAAAGAAAGGGGTC
>JAJEJO010048669.1:200462-217760 GCA_020662805.1 Glaucomys volans | reverse complement strand
CCAGCCCTATTTTGTATTTTATTTAGAGACAGGGTCTCACTGAGTTGCTTAGGGACTTGCTAAGTTGCTGAGGCTGGCTTTGAACTCACAATCCTCCTGCCTCAGCCTCCAAGTGCTGGGCTTACAGGCATGCGCCACCGCACCCAGCACATCTGGACATTTTTAAGAGGATGGAGACATTCTGTGGAAAGTAGGAGGTGGGGATGACTTTGGGAAATGGTAAGCAAAAACTTTCTATATATTTCCTTATTTTGTTTTGATTTTTCCAATCATGAAAGAGAAGTGGGGGATGAAAGGAATAGGAAATCAGGAAATATAAGGATTGATGTACTTTTTTTGGGGGGGGGTGTTTTGGGGATTGAACCGGGGTCTGCTTAGCCACTGAGCCAGTCTTTTTTATATTTTATTTTGAGGCAAAGTCTCACTAAGTTGCCAAGGCTAGACTTGAATTTGCAATCCTCCTGCTTCAGGCTCCTGGGCACTGATTAAGGTATGCACCACCATGCCTGCAAAGTTTGTGAGGAGCATTTATGTAAGGGGAGTGTGAGGAGGTTTGGGCCTGGTGGTGGGTTGGACAGGGAACGAATGCATATAAGAGATGGGTGGGATGCTAGTGCAATGGTCCAGTAATGAGGCCCAAAAGTCCTAAGGGGGGTGGTTGCAAGATAGGGATGGATGTGACATAACTTAGATATTGTTCTTAAACTGATAAATGTTGGGCAAGTTCTCAAAATAATGTTATATTCATTCACAATAAGAAATGTAAAAAAAAAAAATCTGTAAATGTGTATGATCTGCATTTGATTCCATTTTTAGTTATAGTGGGAGGTCTGCCTCTCCGAAGTCACAGTCCTATGACATCAGCAAACATGTGCTATATCTGTTAATCCTCGATCTATTTCCAGTTGGTTCTAGCAGTTACTTCATTCCCCGAGGATGAAAAAGTTTGAGAATCTTTGTGGCAAAAAAAAAAAAAAAAAGAAAAAGAAAAAAGAAAAAAAAATCCATTGAACAAGAAATACAAAGTGCTTTTACCAAAAACTAAAAATAAATAAATAAATAAAATAAATCCCCTTTTAAAAAATTAGTAAAAGGAGAAAAATTCTGAGTCCATATCTTATAATTTATGAGCAAAAATGGTTTTTGCAAAGCCAGTTGTTTAGAACTTAGGGATCATTTTCTAAAAAAGCGATGCAGTAAATGGTTCCTATTAATCCCACAAAAGCACATTTAGTACATAATCAGGTGAGACTTTGTATTTATCATAAAAATGGAGTATTTCTGCAATACTGGCAATGAAACAAAATACACCCACATATGAAATAACTGAAAAAATATTTTTAATACTTGGTAAAATTAATTGATCTCCTCTCTCTGATCAACTAATATTTATAGGCTATTTCCTATGTGCAAAGGATATACTGAGAATTCAAAAAGGTGTTCAACTAGTCCCTGATTCCAATTATTGTACAATAGAATTGCTAGAGAATGAGGAGGCCCAAGAGAATACCTGCCAGACAGTAGGTATGCAAGGATGCTGGCATCAGTACTGGCAATCGTATCAGGAGACAGAAACTTCTGGGGCCATACCGGGATATCTATAAGGGATATAATCTGATGTGAGACAGAAAGACAGAAAGGTGGTAAATTATTCCTGAGGTAACCAGAAAAAAAAAAAAATGAAATGAAGCTTAAGGAAATGAACCAAGGAAGAATTGTATGCAAAGAGTAAAGTTTTCCTGAGATGAAGAAATGAGAATGAGGAAAAATGGGAGTACACAGAAGAGCGACAATGTGGAATAAGAAGTGAGGCAAATCTCTGCAGCAAAGGAGGAGGATTTGGACAATGCTAGGAAGTCTCTGGGTAGGTGAAAGAGGAGAAGGCAGTTTATAAACCTGGCAGTTGCAGACTGTAGACTGCAGACTGCACACTGTAACTTAAACATTTCTGTTATAAACGGAAAAGAGCTTTAGAAAACAGTGTCCTCTATCTCTCTCTAATCCACAATGCTTTGTGCATACTGATGGCTCACAAAATAACCACTGAATGAATGAACTCATGCATAAGTATAAGGTAACTCATTTTTCCAATCCATTGTGAGCCCTACCTTCTTCAATTATGTTAATAAAAATAATTACCACACTTGTAATACCAAGCACTGCGTTAGATGTATACATATTATCTCTAATCTTCAGAGAAACCTGAAAGTAGGTAGTATTATCACAAACTTAAAAATAAGGACGCTAGAAGATTAGATATTAACTTCTTCAAGGTTACACTGAGACAGCTGAGCTGAGATATGAACCTAGATCAACTAAGTTTCAAAATCAATGCTTTTTCTCTTCTAGACTGCCTCCCCTGTAACATTTTAGATGTTCCTGTGATCTCAAGATTCTACCTGAAGTTTTTAGCGATCTATTTACTTTCCTTATTTGTTCCTACTAAATTAGGTCCTCTTTGAGGGACTGACTTATTGTTATTATCGTCACACTGGCTGACACACATTAAATGCTCAATAAATTTGTACCAATTAAATGATAAATAAAAATAAATCTTAGTTCAGTAATCCTAAAATTCAGTTACTATATTTTTATAGACTTCAACAGTCATAAAATGATGTTGATATACATTTTTTTCTGCATTAACCTCAAGGAATGAAAACACTTGTTTCTGAAAAAGCTAGTTTTCTATTCATTAAATCCACGTTTAAAAGTTTCCTATGAACACAGTAGTAATTTTTCTAAACATTATAAACTTAGGTTACACAAATTACTTATACCAAATACAATCCTTCCAGAAGTACCCTTTTTTGTGATCATCTCCATGACTACCATTATGCTTCTTCCTGGGCCATCCTTATGTTTACTCGTGGCTTTCATCACTACTTACACACTGATATTTCCAAATACAGCTCCAGCCTGTGGCAGTAGCTGCTGCATGTTCACCAATCCTTGCGTTCTTTTCCTTGGGAAGAGAGCAAGAGTCTATTTCCCATCCCCCTTTACAGTTAAAGGAGGGTTATAATACCCTCCACTGGAATGAGAGTAGAAGAACATACACCGCGTCCAGATCCAGGCCCCGAAAGCCTTCCTGTGCAATCTCCCTATTTTTTCTGTCAACAGAATACAGAAGAGCATAAGGCCCTGGAGTTAGAAAACCACATGAGGAAAAGAGCCTGGACCCTGAGTGTTCATGTGGAGGAGGGCACCCCATCCTCAACCACATTAGACTCTGCGAGGAGCAAGAGAAACTTCCTCTGGCAAAGCACTGCAGGAAAGAGATGAGCATACGAAACAATTGATCCACTTTTCAAGGAGAAATAAAAGGTAAAAGATAGCTCTAAAATTTGAGGTTTTAAAGGATTAGAGGGAAACTGCTTCCAGATTCAGATGGTAAAAGGCAAGAATGAAAAAGTCTTTGAACAACAAAGACCTAGTAAATTTTCTGTTGAAGAAAGTGATTTAGACTGGTGAAGTCTTCTGCTATAAAGAGCCTTAAGATAACCACAGTTAAGAAACACAGGCCACACTGGTCTCTAGCAGCATGATACATGAGAGCCAAAAGGTAAAACAACTCAAGCATGCACAGATGAAGAAAATGTGTTCTACATACACAATGGAAAATTATTGAGACTTTAAAAAAGGAAATTAGGACACATGCTACAACATGGATGAACCTCCTGCTAAGTGAAAGGAGCCAGTCACAAATAAACAATTGCATGATTCTACTTATGAGTTATCTGGAATAATCAAGTTCATAGAAAGAAGAATGGTGGTTGCCAGGGGTTGGGAGGAGAGGAAATGGGAAGTTTAATGGGTAACGAGTTTCGGTTTGTAAGATGAAAGAGTTCTGTCGACTGGTTGCACAATGATGTGACAATACTTAACATTAATGAACTATACACTTAAAATAATTAAGATGGCAAATTTTGTTTTGCATTTTTATCCCTCCCTATGCCAAAAGGAATAGAGGCTGTTATGAGCTAAATATTTGTGCCCCCCACCAAATTCATATCTTGAAGCTCTAACACCCAATGTGATGGTATTGGGCAATGGGACCTGTGAGAAACAGGTTTAGAAGAGTTTATGAGGGCAGAAGCCCCTTAATGGGATTAGTGTCCCACACATACATAAACAAAAATTAACCTTACACTGTGTTAAGGTACTGTTTACTATGGCAGGTAATTTACCTAGACTAATATATAGTAAAATCTCTCTATCATGTGCCAGATCCTTTGGCTATGGCATCCTCAGTAACAGTTGAGTGGTCTCATTACCAAAAGAATCTGGATAGAAAGCAGTCTGAGATGCAACTTTCAAATGCCAATTTCTAGACTGTCTCATGCCTACATTAACATGACCTCAGCTTAAAAAAAGCAAAACTGTTTAGCACAAAACAAACAAACAAAAAACTTTACACAACTATACAAAATAAAAGGTATTAGTGGTATTCTCAGTGCTTTATATATATATATATATTTTTGGTAATCCTAAATACTAGGTACACACATTCTTTCCCACTTTTTAACAAGGTCTTGGATGAAAATTACCTTTCATACCTACATTAGCTCAATGAGTAGTAAGACAACTCATAAGCAATGGGAACAGTAAACAGGAAAGCAGGAGAGTACTGATCATGTAGCCATCTAGAAAGAACAGAAACTCTCAAAGTGCAAGATTTGAACTTAAATTTTTACATCTTGGTGGCACACCTGGAAGCTTCCAAGAAACACTTAACCCATTCTACAGTCCCATTCAGTGTTCTCAGGGGGAATAGTAGAATGACTAATCCCCTCCACTGAACAGGAGGGTAGTCTACAAAGACACAGCTTCCAAGACCTTGGGAGGCAGACGCAAACAGAGTACCTGGGTGCAGAACAATTAGCCTGGAGCAGTGGTCCTTTTGCCAGGCTGTCCAGTGAGAACTAACAGACTTCAGGGTTCCTCTCAGAGATTCTGACTTAGTAGTCCAGTTGTGGGCCAGAGCACTGATTAGCAATGGAGTGGGATTTGTGCCTTGGCTCATATAGGGCAGTTAGACAGTGTACAATAAATATTTACTTGTCTGTCTTGTTACATGGTTGAAATAAGCACCTTAAAAACAAAGGCCCTAGGCTGGGCGTGGTGGCGCACGCCTATAATCCAAGCGACTTGGGAGGCTGAGTCAGGAGGATCGTGAGTTCAAAGCCAGCCTCAGCAACTTAGCGAGGCCCTAAGCAACTCAGTGAGACCCTGTCTCTAAATAAAATATAAAATAGGGCTGGAGATGTGGCTCAGTGGCCAAGTGTTCCTGAGTTCAATCCCTTGTTCCCAAAAAAAAAAAAAAATAAAAAAAAAAGGCCCTGTCCTTCTGTTTTTGTAGGCCAGAAGCTGGCAGACGGCATAACATTGATGAGTGCTCAAGACGTGTTTATTGAGCAAAACAAAACATTGCTACCTTACTGTTCAATTTTCAGATTGTCCTGCCTACCTAGGCATGTGAGTATAATTTAATAGCACCAAATATGTAATCATAATGTTAAATTTTCTCCTAAAATGTGTCCTTAGCAAACAGCTAGGATATTCTCTATTATTGTAGAATCCAGTGATACTCTGCCCTAGGTGAGGCATTATCTAGTTAAGTCTGAGAAGAACCTTGAGAATAGTGCACTGTTATTTTTCCCAAATCATTATTTAGTTTAGTATCCTGGCCTTGAAGGTCATCATCACCTTCAAATCACCATGCACCATTGTATGGCACTGTGCTGCCATTCTCTAAGCACAGATTTTCATTTGCACAGTTTAAAAGGAATTTACCTAAACTCACATTACACTATTTGTGTTTTGGTTTCCTGTTCTATTTCATTAAGCAGCTAGAAAAAATATAAGTAAACTCTCAAACTTTAAAAAATTTTCCAGCAGGGTGCAGTGGAGCATGCCTGTAATCCCAGTCACTCCGGAGGCTTAGGCAGGAGGATCGAGGATTCAAAGCCAGTCTTAGCAACTTAGCAAGGCGCTAAGCAATTCAGTGAGACCCTGTCTCTAAATAAACTACAAAAAAGGGCTGGGGATGTGACTCAGTGTCCCTGAGTTCAATCCCTGGTACAACATCCCCCTAAAAAAAAAAGTTTCCAGATTTAAGTAACATAAGCAAAGAACAACATTAGTGGCCTTCTCAAACATGCATGACTCAATAAGACCTACATTTTTGCTACTGACGCTGTGATTTACACTGCTCTAGGCATCCTGAGCACTTCACTAGTTTTCTACTTTGATTGGAGTAAGTTTTACACTACAGAAATCACATTGGTTCCTTCCCAGTCACTTAAGCATTTGAATGGTAGGTATATACACTATGATGATCTGTATGGTTATATGCCTACCATGTGGAAAAAATGTATAAAGTTTAACCTCAACTCCAAAAGCAATTTTTGAAATTAGTACAGTTAAATGGAACAATTAAGTATACTGCTCTTATTTTTAAAAGAACTCTCTAATAGTCTGCAGTGTATATAAGGTGGTACATGGAAAAAAAATGAGAAATTCCTGCAGTCTGGGGGGGCCAGGTGCTATTCTGATTCAGTGGTTCACACTAATATCCTTAAGGGAGATTATAATTCAAACCAAAACCATTTCACAAATCAATCACTTTAGTCAACTGAGATATAGGAGACAGAAAGCAAAAACAGATACTTTATCAAGAGTTCCTTGATAGTGCAAGGAAGATACCAAATGTCTCAAAGGAAAACTTGCAAAGTCTGAGAGACAAGGCCCAGAATATACTAAAGGTGGTAGCCTGGTGAATGACTCCTATCTGGGGGTTTCTAAGCTTAGTACTGAGGGCCAAAGGAAGTAAAGTGTTTAAAATGGAGTGTGAGGAGGAGGTTTCTACTGAGGGTAAAATTTGAAGTACTATATTTTACTTTGTTAGAGTTAATAATTAAGTGTTCCTTTTTCTATCTATTACTAATTAACATCACATTATGGTGCAGGTCTCCAGAGACATTTTTTTAAGAGTTCTGCATTTGGCAATTTATTGCATACTTTGCATCAGGAAGATTAACACTTAGTGGTAAAACTTGATATTCTGAAAGCTGTTAGCCTAAACCATTAGATGAGCTACTGTTGGAGACAGAGCCAACTCTTTCTTAAACTGGAGTATGATGTAGAATATGTGGTAGGAAAAATGAACACAAAGTAACATGGAACTAAAAGAGAGTTCTCATGAGTTCCTACTGCTGAGAAGATGATAGATAAACACTGATGATTCAGGGCATAGTTAGCTACTAAATTGAAAGCAAAAATAATGTATTATTTTTGTACTTTTCTGATATTGTTAAAATAAAAGTTAAAAAATAAAATTAAAAGGCAACCTATATGGAAGAAAAAACATCACATAGTTAGATGTAGCTTTAATCTGCAGAGAAATTATAAAAACTACTGCAAAGTAAGGCCAAAAGTCTACAGTTCACTAGTACCTGTGACTAATTATTATCATTAAAACCCTCCCATCTCTTTTGTCTGTTTCTTTGAAACCCAGTGAGCTCAAAACATTTTTCATAAAGAACTACCTCCTATAAAGATTGATTTTCTAGGCTATTATTCTGTCTGTCTAGACTATTGTTTCTCAGTACTGACAGACATTCCTTGTCTTCTGACCTGCTTTGAGGTATATTCCTGAAGTGATTTTTTTGTCCTCATTACAGTCTGGATAGGCCAAACATTGGAATGTTCACTGAGCACATAACCCATGATCCCTTCTGCGTAAACTGTCACAGAGGAACAGCTGAATGGACCAGAGATTGGCACCCGACCCAAGAACAGTCAATCCATAAACTGGCCAGAGGCCAAGAAGCTGTTCTCAAATAAATCTTTTAGTAGGGATGACAGTATCTAATTGGGCCTCTTTTGAAGGTAATTGAAATGATGGAAGAAAGGAGAACTCAACTTCTAAAGAAGGTGAGTGAGCCTAAAAGACCCACAAATGCATGAAATAGTGACAGAAAGTAGTGGATCACAATGTGGGAAAGTAGATTTGAAGAAGACTGAACCTCTGATGCTGCAGCAGCAGTGAGGGAACAGCTGGAACTGAGGCAAGGTCCCAGGGCATATAAGCTTTTGCTCTTTCCACTGACCACAATGACTTCTCCACAAAAATATTAACAATTTAATTATGCTTTACTTTAAATAAGGGATATTCACTGCTGCTGTTGTTATTGTTCAGCATTTGTTGTTTTTGAGAGAGAACAGTATCACTTTGAAGTAATTCTGAAAAGTCATGTAGAAGAAAATAATTTGAGAGGGATAGCATTTTCAATTCTCGTGAGTTCTTATTTCAGGCCATATACTCTGCATGGAAAGCCTAAAGACTAGTAAACTTAGGTAAGAGATTCAAATTCAGGTTGACTGCTCTGATTTTAAATTTTTCAAGTATGAGAAATGTTAAGCCTGGTTGAAATTTTCAACAGGCCAGCATTTGTTAGAAACATCATGCTGAAAATCAAATGCAACTAGATGCTCGTCTGCACATGGTGGTCCTACTATTCTTGGGAGTAGGCTGGAAATAAGTTGAGTAACTTCATAGAAGACACAGAAACCCCAGCTCTGTTATTATAAGGTAATTAAAAACGATCATCACTACATTGATCAAGAAAAAGAAACCTTTCCAACACGGAGAACTGATAAAACAAAGAAAAAAAAAAGAGAGAAGGAGAAAGGGAAGAAGAGAGAGAGAGACAGAGAGAGAGAGAGAGAGAGAGAGAGAGAGAGACCGAGACCAAGATAGGGAAATAAAATGTACAAACCTCTGAAAAGTATTATGCAATTATACAGTAGGCAATGTTTAGAAAATGAGTCTTTGCTCATGATAATAACAACATGGTATAAATGGCATAAATGTCTTTATGAATTCAAAATTAGTTTTGTGAGGAGAGGAACAAAACTGAATGTCACCCACATTCATACCTGATACTAAATAAGACCTATTTAACAACAATTACTAGAGGAGAATGAAGTCCTATAATTCCTTAAATGCACTAAACTACAGTGATCTTTAAATGAAATAAATACACTAAAATGCTTTACAAAGTAAAAATTCTTATGTAAAGGTAAAGAAATTAGAAGCTTAAAATATTGGTTGCAATTCATGTCTTAGTTCAAAGAGGTATTCTACTTTGGATAGCAGCCAAGACAAAACAAACATCTGCAGGTTTTTATCTTGAAACCATAATAATATAAATGTTGAGCATAGTAACCATAATAACAATGCCTACCACAATGTGGTGGTCTAAAGAGGAAGTCAAAGTACTCAAAGTGCTTCTCAGGCAAAACTCTGTAATATATATTATACATTTGACACATGGTTTAAGGAAGAAACAATGAAAATCTGACTGTAAGTACAAGTAGCAAGATAATTAAAGTTCAAATCTCTTGCCTCCAAGCTCTGTGTCCTCTCCTTTTCAGCAGACAAAAGAAATCCAACCTGAAAGTTATTCTTAAAATTACTTCCTCTAGAAGATGTCACTCCAACTAAAACAGGATTTTACTGATGATGAATGTATCACCTCCCCTGGCACTGTTATTTCTTTCCATCCCCTTCCAATCTATTCTTATGTGGTGTCTTTTTATGCAGGTCTACTAACAGGGTACAAAGCTCAAGCTGTATACTTGTCTTGTTCATACACTGCCACCAGTCAAAATGACACTGGATGAGCACAGGGAGAGTAAGTGTTCAGAAACTTCAATAGCAATTTGACACAAGTGATTTCATGTCCGTTGAATCTAAAAATAAATGTATGAGTTTATATATTTTTAGAGTTAGGGTTATTGTGGTATATATAATTTATGTAACACTAAAATTCACCTTTTTAAAGAAGTCCCTCTGTAGTCATTCGCCTCCTGTAACCCTCAACCTCTAGCAACTATTGATCTGATTTCTCTCCTTCATTTTGTCTCTTTTGGAACTTCATATAAATGGAAGCTATGTAGCTTTATATGCTTGGCGCCTTTCACTTCACATAATACTTTTAAGATTCATCCATGGTGATGCATGCACCAATAGTGTGTTCCTTCAAATTGCTAATATATATGTATTAAAATCCATTCATTCATTTATCAGTTGATGAATTTCTAAGTTGTTTCAACTGGGGTAATTTTAAATAAAGCTGCTACGAAGTAAATATCCAAGTGTTCTAGCATCCTTTTTTTAAACTGGCTATCCTTTCTCTACTGAGTTATCTTGGCATTGTTCTGAAAAATCAACTGACTTTACATTTGTGGGTCTATTTTCTAGACCTGCATTCTCTTCCTCTGATCTGTGTCTACTGTATGTGAATGCTACACTGTCTTGATTACAGAAATTTTATAGTAATAAAAAGTCCTTCAAATTTTTTGTTCTTCACCTTGTGTTGGCTGTTCTTGTTGCTGTGATTTTTCCATGCAAATTTAAAATCGGTTCATTAGTTTATTTTCTCTTTCTTTCTTTTCTTTTTTGTACGAGGGATTGAACTCAGAGGCACTTAACAACTGAGCCACATCCCCAGCCCTTTTTTGTATATTATTTAGAGACAGGGTCTCACTGAGTTGCTTAGTGCCTTGCTAAGTTGCTGAGGCTGGCTTTGAATTCTCCATACTCCTGCCTCAGCCTCCTGAGCTGCTGGGATTACAGGCATGTGCCACCATGCCTAGAGATCAGTTTATTAATTTCTACCAAAAAACAAACAAACAAAAAAACCCAAAACAAAAAAACAAATCATTGGTATTTTGACTGGAATTGCATTGAGTCACACTGCTTTGGGGAGAGCTTACATGTTAACAATAGTAAGTCTTCTGATCAATGGATATCTTTCTCTAAAACTCTGCAGTGGTTAGGGTATAAATTTAGAATATAGTTTGTTAGATTTGTCACCAAATACTTCCTATTTGAGGATGCCCTCATAAATGTATATTTTATTTTGACTTCCAACTGTTCATTGCTATCATATAGTGACACGATTAATTTTTACACACTGGTCTTACATCCTATTGATACAAGATTTTAGATTCATTTATTATTTTTAATAGATTTGCATAGATTCTTGAAAATTTTCTATGTTGGTGTTCATGGCATATAAAATAAAGACAGTTTTTTTTCCTGATTTGAATGTGTGCTTTCTTTCTTTTTCTTACTAAACTAACTGGACTTTTAGCACAATACTGAGCAGAAATGGTTAAGAGTAGAAAATCTTGCCTTACTTCTAATCTTTAAAAAAAATTTTTTTTTCTTTTTCTTTTTCTTTCTTTTTTTCTTTTGTGGTGCTGGGGATTGAACCCAGGGCCTTGTGTTTAGGAGGTTAAAAAAAATTTTTTTTTTAAATTTTTTCTAATTATTTATACATGACAGTAGAATGCATTTATGCATTTTGATAAATCATACATAAATGGAGTAAAATTTCTAATTTTTCTGATTGTACATGTTTTAGGATCACATCAGTTATGCAGTTATACATTTACATGAGGTAATGATGTCTGTTTCAGTCTGCTATCCTTCTTACCCCTATACCCCTTCCCCTCCCTTCATTCCCCTCTACCTAAAGTAACGCTATTTTCCCTAGCCTTCCTGCCCCGTCCCCGCTCTGCCCACCCCCCACCACTTTACTTTGAATTACCACCCACATATCAAAGAAAACATTCAGTCTTTGGTTTTGGGGAATTGGCTTATTTTGCTGAGCATGATATTCTTCTAAGTGGGAAGCATTCAGTCTTTTACCACTAAGTCTGTGATGTTTCTCATAGGTTTTACAGAGATACCATTTAAAAGGCAGAGGAACTTCTAAGCTGCTAAGAATTTTATCATGAGTATTTCATTTTGCCAAAAGCATTTTCTGTATCTATTGGAATATAGTTTCTTTTTTACTCTGCTTATATTGTGAATCATACTGACTGATTTTCAAATGTTACACCAACCTTGCATTCTGGGGTGATAATGTATAATCCTTTTTACATAGTATTGGATTTAATTTACTAAGGTACTGGGAACAATTTTTGTGTCTATATACATGGATGATACTGGTTTGAAGTTTTACTTTTCTATAATTTTCTGGTCAGGTTTTGTTGTTTCCGTGATATAAATGTACTTTTTACATTCTTCTAACTTACTGATGTGTCTGGATTTAAAGTCTGTTTCTTTAGAGCAGCATATAGTTGGCACTTGCTTTTTTATTCAATCTGACAATCCCTGCATTTTAATTCTTACATGATTTATTATTAGTATAATTATTCATACAGTTGTATTTAAATCTATTCACCCTGGAGCTAGGCATGTAGCTCAGTGGCAGAACACACACCTAACAAGCAAAAGGCCTCAGATTCGACCCTCAGTACCACAAAACCTTTTTAAATTTATTAATCTGTTATCTTACTAATTGTATGTTATTTGTCCCATTTTGTTTGTTCCCTTCTTCTTCTCTTCCTGCCTTTTCTCTGATTATTTTTTATGATTCTATTTTATCTCCATAACTGGCTACTGTTATGACTCCCTTGCTTTCTAGTGTTTTTTCCCTAGAGTTTACATCTTTAACTTATTAGTCTACCTTCAAATATTATTGGACCATTTTATGGATAGTGTAAAAAAACTTTGTAATAGCAAACTTCTATCTCCTCCTTCTGTTCCTTAGCCTATTGTTATTTAATTCTATTTTTGCTATAGATAATTACCTTGGTAAGTGATTAAGAAGTTTTATTTTCTCTCATATCCTACCATTTTCAATGCTCTTCATTTGTGTAGAACCAGATTTTCATTAGGAATCATATTCCTCTGTCTGGAGAACTTCCTTTAAAATTTCTTACTATAGATCTATTTGTCTAAACAGATATTTTGCCCTCAATTTTGAATGCTGTCTCCTAGGTTAACAAATTTTCTTCTCATTCTCATTTCTGTTTTTCCTTATGAAAAGTTTTTTTTTTCTTCTGGCCTTTTAAAGAATTTGTTCTTGGATTTCAGCAGCATTCCTATAAGGCATCCGGGTATGTAGTACGAGTGTGTGTAGCACTCTTTTGCTTAAAGTTCCCTGAACTCTTTGAATCTATATTTTCATATTCATCAATAATTTCTGTATAATTAATTACCATGGCCTCTTTAAATATTCCTTCTGCCTCCAATGATCCTCCTTTTCCTGTGATTCTAGTAACATATTTGTCACATAACTTGGCATCATGCCATACCACTTGGATACTGTATGTATGTATATATATGTGTATGCATGTATTTTTTACTCTTTTTTCTTTTTGTGTTTCATTTCGGGTAATTACTATAGACCTGTAAGTTACCTGAATCATTCCTTGCATGGTCTAGTATGCTCAGAAGTCTAAGGTTTTTTTTTTTTTAATGTTTTTTAGATGTTGATAGACCTTTATTTTATTCATTTATTTATATGTGGTGCTGAGAGTTGAACCCAGTGCCTCATACATGCTAGGCACGTACTCTATCACTGAGCCACAACCCCAGCCCCAGTTTAAGGTATTTTTAATTCCTTAGTATTGTATGCAATTTGTATTGTATACTGTTTGGCTTTCCCAGCTGATATTTGTTGAAGTTTATATTTCTATGTCCTGCATCTCTTCATTCATACTGTTTTCCTTTCTCACTAGCTACATCAACATATTAGTTATTTTAAAGTTATTATTTTATAATTGCAACATCTATCTCACCACTAAATCTGGTTCTGATTATCTTTTGAAAATAAAATGCGCTTTTCCTTTTCCTTTTTCCTTCCTTCTTTCCTCCTACCATTTTTCTTTTCTTCTGTGTGTGCCTTGTAATTTCTGATCATGTACCAGGCATGATGAGTGGAAGAACAGTAGAGACTGAGATCAATAGTGTTTACACCCAGAAAAGGATCTGTTCCTTCTGAAAGGCCATCAGTGTCTATCAGGCCATCATAATCAAACTGGACATTGGTGATGTTGTTGTCACCTTACCCAGTCTTTTAATCCTTTCCATATCGAGGTGCATTTACCTTGTGCTTAGTGTGGGGTTACTATAGTGCAGTGCTGGAAGAGTATCCTCAGTGTCACTACTCCACATTCTAGTTTCAGTAACCATTGTATGCCTATATTATAGAGAGGGTCTCTCTGCACACTCCTGTACCTTCCCAGTGCCATACTGCTGTTGCTTGTTACTCAGTGCGAGGCTCATTTTGGGGCCAAGGTGGTTCTTAATCTTCTTGTCTTAGGCAAGGTCCATGAGGCTCTTCTTGAAGGGGATGGAATACAGATGGATAAGCCTTTCTCTCCCTCCCACCTGTGACAGTTGGACTCTGCCATGAAGGTAGGGTAGTTCTTGGGCAGAAGGGATTTTTCTGTCCTTCTTCTAATGGTAGCAGACCTCTCTGCTTTGTACTATATTTGCATTGGTTCAGCATCTTAGACTCAAGAGAATTTCTACCTCTACCTTTCTTCCAGAAGCAATGTGCTTTTGCCCGGCTCCTGGAGGAGGCAAGGACTTTCCTAGAATCAGAAATGTTTTTTGGTTCTTCCCTTTCCACAGAGGCCCTGAGGATGCAAAGACTTATTGCCCTGCCCCCTAGTAATGTAGACCTATTGCTTCATGTAAGAGGTATCCAGGAAGCAGCCAGGGTCTTAGACCTACCCCCCCAGAAGTGGTTACCTCCTTTGCTAACATTATGGTGACAGGAGAAGAGGGGCTCTTAGGTGTTCTTCCCTGCTCAATTTTTCTTGTATCTGCTAGAGATCACATGAGAAGAGCTTGCAAGTGAAAAAGACTTCCCACTGTATTTGGAGCTTCCAGTTATTCTCAGCTGATATGCTAACACACATGTGGACTTCGGGGAATTAAGAAATTTTTAGTTATGCTTTCTTATTTGTTTCTGTGGCAGCCACCTTTTCCTTCATGATCTGTCAATGGTAAAACAGTTTGTGTGCTTCAACTTTCCTTAGAGGAGCTTGTTATACTTCGAAATTAAGATTCCTTGGTTTCTCTGATAAATTCAAGGAGTTATGATTTTTGTGGGTTATCTGTATTTCTCTTATAAGGATTGTTTTAGGCTTATATTTTGTTTTTTTTTTTTAATTTATTTAATTTTGATTCACTGAACACAAATGGAGTACAGCTATTGTTTCTCTGGTTGTACACAAAGTAGAGGCACACCATCTGTGCATTCATACATGTACACAGGGCAATGATGTCTGTCTCATTCTGTTATTATTCTTACCCCTCATCCGACCCTACCCCTCCCTTCTCTCTATGCTATCTATCCTTCCTCCATTCTTGCTACCCTTCCCCACTGCATTATGCATCATCATTCACTTATCAGAGAGATCATTTGGCCTTTGGATTTTAGGGATTGGCTAATCTCACTTAGCATAATAGTCTCCAACATCATCCATTTGCCTACAAATGCCATAATATTATTCTTCTTTATGGCTAATATTCCATTGTGTATATATACCACAGTTTCTTTATCCATTCAACTATTGAAGGGCATCTAGGTTGGTTCCACAATCTAGCTATTGTAAATTCAGCAGCTATGAACATTGATGTGGCTGCATCACTGTAGTAATCTGATTTTAAGTCCTTTGGGTATAGGCCAAGGAGTGGGATAGCTGGGTCAAATGGTGGATCCATTATATTTTGTACATCTTTGCCTTTTCATTGTTATAGTAATTCATTCTTATTATGTGTTTTATAAAAACATGGCTCGGAGAGGGGTGGGGTGGTACACGCCTGTAATTCCATCTATTCAGAAGACTGAGGCAGGAGGATCCAGAATTTGAGGTCAGCCTGGCAACTTAGTGTGATCCCCAACTCATCAATAACCACTACCACAACAACAAAAACAAAAAGTAGGCTCTGTGATGGACTGCAAAAACAACAAAACTAGTTATTGCCATAGAAATTGTGAAAAGCATTGTTCCAGTGCATAAAATAGCTATCGAAAGATGTCTAGCCTCTTGGTATCATGAGAATTGTCAGCTAGAGAATGGTGACTGTGAAACTCAGAATGTGCTTATAGATAGCACAAAAGGTTCCTACTAATTTACATTTTGCAAGGAGTCAGATAGTAAAGATGGCTAGTAAAATATTTTGCTTCCAAATATTTATTCTGTAGTCTATCATATATGGCACCGCAATTTTTTTTCTTTTCTTAAACAGATTCATAGAATTTGTCTTAAATTTTTCTTGATAAAAGAGTTAATTATTTAGGAATCTTGCAAAATGTCCCAGATCATCTCTGGAAAAGGCACATGAAAATAAACCATAAACTCTACTAATTTCCAAAGACATCAATTAAACAGAGACACAGAAATTCGTTGAAGACACTTATAAACTATATGTCTAATTTTCCTTTATAAAAAGTCTGGAAGCCATAATTATGCTTTCTCATAACAGTTTTATTATGGCTTACTACTTTGCTACTATTTGTGTTTATCTTTTCCAAATGGAATACCTCAAGGACAATGTTCAGTGCATCTTTGCACTTCTTAGTGTTTAGCATGGTTCTTGGCACATGGCAGGTTCTTAAGAAACACAGAGTGAATGAACAAATGAAAGGACCTGATAATGGTTCTTTCTAGTTCCTACTGGTATACTTTTCCTATGGGCCATATTCTGCTCTCTTTCCCTTTTCCCTTCATTTACCATTACTTTTTCACTAGGGTATATAAATAGATCTCATAGAATCTATATATACCAGTATCTATCTGGCTTCCAAACACCCACTACTATTTGATGACACTGCTGACAGCTCTATTTGCACCCTTAATAGCAGCATTAGGGCTGAGATAGCTCTGGTCCTGTTGCCTGTATGGATGACCTGGCAGCCTGTTTGAGTGGGTGGCCAACCTTTATATTCAGGTAAGATTCTGGTAGCCATCTCAGGGCCAAGATAAGTGGATTTCTGGCTAAACCTGGCTTATTATTCATCTCTATTGGTCATATGTAGCCACAAACTCACATACTTCATTAAGTCACAAAAGGCACTTCATCTTATGCAAATATATATTACTTATTATTATTTAGTTTTCCATATGCTGTGGTCAACCTTCCATGGATGTATAAGACTATTGAAAGCAGAAACTATGATATTTTTTTCTTTTTAATTCTTTTTTTTTCTTTTTTTTATTTTATTTTATTTTATTTTTTTATTTACTTATTGATTCATTGAACACAAATGGAGTACAGCTATTGTTTCTCTGGTTGTACACAAAGTAGAGTCACACCATCTGTGCTTTCATGCATGTACACAGGGCAATGGTATCTGTCACACACTCTGTTATTAAATTTTACCCCCCACCCGCCCCCACCCCTCCCTTCCCTCTATG
>JAJEJO010048669.1:139960-200062 GCA_020662805.1 Glaucomys volans | reverse complement strand
CCCCTGAGAACTGGAACAAGGCAGGGATGCCCTCTTTCACCACTACTATTCAACATTGTTCTTTTTAATTCTTTCAAAATTCCTAATACAATGATATACCCAAAGTACAATATTTGCTGGATAAAGGAAAAAAATGAGTTGATTCCCACATTGAAAGCTTTTCATAAATTCATTCCATTAGTTAAATCAACCTACATTTACACTTTCTTTTTCCCAAGAACTCATTTTTACTTCCTCACACACCTGTGTATTCCAATGAGGAAAAACTTGAACAGTGTATCTTGAAGGGTAATAGCTGATAATCCAAGATAGGCAAATAAGGTTCCCATTTTCCCTTAACTATGAATTAAATAATCTGTTTCCATAGATTTTAAAGGAAAGAAATGCTTACCCAGCCTTAGCAACACTTATGGTTTGTTGCTCCATTGCTTCATGGATGCTGGTTCTATCATGTTCTTTAAGGCTGTTAAACTCATCAATACAGCAAAGTCCGGCATCTGCAAGTACTAATGCCCCAGCCTCCAAATTCCATTCTCCTGAGTCCTTTACAGCCGTTACTGTCAGACCTAAGGAAAAAAGGAAGCTATGTCAGTTTTTATTTTCAAAATCATGTCTTGTACCTATGAAGGAAAGAAATGCCTACATATTAAGAGAAAGGTGTGGGACCAAAGCTTTTATTTGTCGTCTATCATAAATGGATGGCATCAGGGCAGTTACTTCAGGTACCAGGCAATAGAGTGTCCCAGAAGTTCTTATGTTTCGGAAAATATTCGGGATTTTATTGCAACTGGAAGTCCCCAAATTTTCTGTATCTCCTTGTAGGTGCCCTGACTCAGTGCTCCTCTGTTGGAAGGACCAAATAGATCTACAGAGACCTTATGACAAGAGGGTTTGCATGTGCTATTTATAGAGAAGGGTTTGATTATAGAGAACAGGAATTATTACATGAATATGTATATATATATATATATTTTTTTTTTTTTTTTTTGCAGTGCTGGGGATTGAACCCATGGCTTTGTGCTTGTGAGGCAGGCACTCTACCAACTGAGCTATATTCAGAGCCATGAATATGTATACATTTGTTAAAACCTATAAAATATAAACACCCAAAGTGAACCCTAATGTAAATTATGGACTTTGAATAATAATGATGTGTGTCGACATAGGATTCTGAACACTAATAAATGTATTGCTCTAAAACTGGATGTTGATAATAGAAGAGTTGTATATGTATGGGGGGCAGTAGGGAAGGAACAAGGGGTTTATGAGAACTCTATTTTCTGCTCTACTTTCTTATGAATTTAAAAATACTGTAAACAACAAATTCTATTAAAGAAAATAAATTGTGACATCTGGGCAAAGATTTCATACACATGACATCAAACAGTATGCAAAGACAAATGATAACTTGATTTTCATCAAAATAAAGAATATTTGTGAATCTTCCAAAAACAATGTTAAGAAAATGTGAAAGGCAAGCAAGGGACTGGGAGAAAATACCTTTAAACTCTGTCTTATTAAACAACATGTATACAGAATATAGAAAGAATTCAAGAAAGTCTGTAAGAACAGGGGAAAAAAACAATAAAAAATGGGCAAAAGATTTGAACAGATATTTTACCACAGAAAATAAACACATAGCAAATAAATATGTGAAAAGATGTTCAACATATGTTCTCTCCTTGACAGGGCAGGCCTTTGTGACTGCCCTAACCAATATAGTTAAAGCAATATAGATTTTCAAGGCTAGATCATAAAAATGCCATGCATTTCTGCCTTGTTTTCTTGGAATGCTAGATTTTGGAACCAAGCAACTATGTTGTAAAAACTTAAGCAACCCAGATAGAGGCCTGTGTTAACAGAAAGTGAGACTTGGGACCCATAGCCCTGGGTGAGCTATCAACCCATAGCCAGCACCAAGATGCCAGTCATCAGCAAGCTACTTTGAAAGTGGGTCTTCCAGCCTCAGCTGAGCTATGTTGGCTGATGTACATGGGAAGAGAGAAAACCTGTCTTAACTGAGACTTGCTTCAATTGCAGATTTGCTAACAAAAATAAGCTTCTGGATCTTGGAGTGGTTTTTCACTCAAGCACTGGATAACCTAACCAACGCCAGTAAAAAAAAGACCAATAATCTAATGGAAAAACCAAGAAGAGACTTAAAAAGGTATTTCACAAAAGGAAAATCCTTACAGTCAATAAATGCATAACGTGGTGCTCACCCTCATGAGTAACTGGAGAACTTCAAATTAAAGTCACCATGTCCCACAGATATGGCTAATGTCTAAAAAATCAATTCTCACATGCTGCTAATGAGAGTAATAACAGACACAATTACTTTGGGAAAAAGTTCTTGACAATATCTAAAAACATTGTGATTATTTACACTAATTTACCTCAGAAATTCTACTGCTAGGATTATTCTCTAAAGGTGAATGATCGTGTGCACCCAGAGACAGATGTTTATAAGAATGCTCACAATTCTTAACATATGCATAATTCTCACAAATTCTTCATAATAGTTAAACCTAGAAGCTGAAGAGTCTACCAACTAGGAGAACAGAGGAGCAGTGTTATATTAATGTTAAGGAATATAATGTATAACAATGAAAATGAAGTACAGCTAAACACAACACGTATGAAACAATGAAATAATATTGAGCAAAAAATATACTTTGGTTAATGTAAAGGAAAATAAAACCAAAAAAAGGCAAAAAAATTAGTGCTAACAAACCTACCCTTCATGAGATATTATAGGGAGTCTTTCAGGCAGACATGAAAGGACACTAAGACAATAAATCAATTCCAATTTATGAAATAAAAAGCACCAATAAATATAACTTCTTGTTGTTGTTTTGGTGATGCTGGGGATTGAACCCAGGTCTTTGCTTGTGCTTAAGCAAGCATTCTACCACTGAGCTATGAACTCAGCCCCTAAAGGTACCTTTTATATATATGAAAAACAGCATAAATTGTAATTTTGCTTGTAACTCTTTTCCTCTCTTATCTGACTTGAAAGAATATTAAATAAAATTTATAAAACATGTTGATTGTTTCATATGAAGATAATAATATGTATGGATAATGATAGCTCAAAGGAAGGTGGAGGGCATGAAATTATTTACTAACAAATATTTTGTATAATAATGGAGGCAGTAATGGAGGAATACAAGAATGAAGAGACATTTGTAGAAAACAAAAAGAGGAAAACAGCATAAATATGTACTTTATCAGTAATCACACTAAACATAAACACAGTAAATATGTCAATGAAAAGAAAGGGGTTGGTTTAAAAGAAAATATGATCCAACTACATGCTATCTATAAAAGATAAGCTTTAGACAATTTCATTCAGACAGTAACCAAAAGAAGACTGGAATAGCTATGCTAATTTCATACAAAATATTTTAATACAATCTTACAAATATGTTACTGCAAGAACCGCATTCACAAATGAGGATATTATTGTACTAGGCTCTATACTAGTTAGCTAGAATTTAGAGTAGGAGTCAGCAAACTATGATCTATGGGCAAAATCTAGCTCAGCCACCTGTTTTTGTAAATGTAGGTTGACTGAAATACAATCATGCTAGTTTGTTTATTATTGTCTACAGTTGCTTTCACACTACAAAGGCAGAGTTAAATAGTAGTGGCAGACATTGGCCATCACCAACTAAAATATTTATATCTGGCCTTTTACAGACAAGGTATGCCAACTTCTGATCTAAAGTGTTAATGTCTACTTTGGGACATCACACCTCAAAAGAAATACTAATTATATCAGAGGGAATGAGATAATGGTGAACGTGGAAAGAATACCATTTGAGAATAATTTAAGACAGGCTGTATGGTGCTTGCCTGTAATTCCAGCTATTGGAAGACTGAGGAAGGAGGACCGCAAATTCAAGGCCAGCCTGGGCAACTTAGTGTAACCACTTCAAAATAAAAATTAAAAAGGGTTGGAGATGTAGCTCAGTGGTTGTGTACTCTGGGTTCAATTTCTAGTACCAACAAACAAATAATAGCTTACAAGCATGAGATACATTAGGCCTGAAAAAAAAAAAAAAACACGAAATACACACACACACACACACACACACACACTTTTAGAGAACTACTGTATGGAAGAGGAATAAATTAGATAAATTTGAAGATGCTTTAGAATAGTGGAGATTTGTATATAGTTTACAAGGAACCACTACAAGACTTAAGGTATTTACAAAGCAGCAGCCTCCCTTACAAAGTAGTACATTTCTCAATAAAGTAACTACTCAATAAAAGGTAGAATGTGCACTTGACAGAGATAGTGTAAAAAGGTATTTATGCAGTGAATAGGTAACCACTTAAAGGACTAAAGGTTCTAATAAAGGACTGAAGGTTCCAAAAGTGCTTTTCAACCCTATGATTCTTAGAAGTGTACAAGGGCTCTTACACTCTCTGTAATCTGTGGCAAAGATAATTACAAACTAGGACACCTAAGTATTTTTTCCCACTTAATTAATTTCTTGAATCCCAGTGATAGAAGGAAAAAAATGTTAACTTTGCCTGTTCTGAGGCAAGAAGGGAGAAAGAAATATTATTTCTAGTGCTTAAAAGGTGATTATATTTAGGAAGTCTTTCCTTATAAACTTTGGGTTTTTAGGAACAGGGAAAGCAGTAGAAGGTAGCTGGGGGCAGAAGCAGGAGCCCAATTCATTCTTGCTTCTTGAAGATTTCTGTGTTCCAACAATTCAGCCAGCATTAATTGTTAATATCAAAGAATATGCTAATGAAGGCAGCATAGTGTGCCCAAATACTTTGTTGGCCAAGGATTAGCTGTATAATAATGTTTAATTATAAACTTTAACTCCCCAAACTCCACCCCTTTCAATCCTGCCCACTTCTCCCAACCAGATACTATTTTTTAAATATTTTTATTGGTTGTTAATGAACTTTATTTATTTGCATGTGGTGCTGAGAATCAAACCCAGTGCCTCACATGCAAGGCAAGAGCTCCACCACTAAGTCACAATCCCAGCCCCCAACCAAATTCTTTATATCTCCTTTCTCCCCGACACTTTCCTTTTAATTTCCCAACTAGCACCTCCAATCAATACATACTTATATATACCCTTTAAAAAGAACAGTTGTCAGGGAAGGTTATATATGAAAAATTCTGTCCTTTGTAGGAAAAAATTGAGATTGCTCAATTAAGTGTTTGGCAATTTTGGCAGACAAATTAACAAGTAACAATAGCCTTAATCTTCCTATTGACTTGTGGTGTGTTTGTATCCTAAGATAACGCTCAGTGGGTCAGTGCATGAAATTTATTGTATAAACATTACATTTCCTTCATGATGATATGGAACTGCTGGTCCATTCTAAGATTCCTTAAAAACAGAATGGGTGGAACGGTGGCACCAGAAGTTACTGGTAAACCAGTCAGAACACCTGCACTTAGAATGCCTGAATAATAAAAAAGAGGGCTAAACACATCATGGCATCACTTCTGGAATGGCCATGTAAGAAGCTCAACAGACAGTTACAGTGAAACCAGCATAACTCGAAATTATTTTTAATAACCCAACCAGTTACAGTTTTTAGAACACAGTAAAAAAAAATTACTCAAAAAATCTTGGTAAGAATAGCAGGAGTCTGTGATACTTAAATCACAATCTGTTTCTCCCTCTCCTTTTCCCCCAGTTTAGCTGGATAAAAGCTTCACATTGGGTGGGTGTGGTCAATAAAAGGGACTCCCTATCACCTCAGCTCTCACCGGGAAAGGTAGACAGCATTTTTTATCTCCTCAACCCTGACAATACAAGCTAAATTCCTGATGGGTATGGCCAAGAGATCAAGGACCTTACTTCTTCCTCCATCCAATCGCAACGCACAGAGCAGAGGGCCAACCTAGGTGTTACATGCCAAAAATACAGGGGGGTCCCATATACCTTCACTTCAGCTCACTCTTAGGGTAAATATTCTAGTCCTGAAAAGGCAAAGCCAATAAGAGCAGAGACTGCCATTCCTGCCCAGAACCTGGGACAGAGGTTGAAAGCATTTGACCAGGTGGAGAGGCTACCAAAGGTTCATGTGTTGGAAGCTTGGTCCCCAATGTGGTCGTGTTAGGAGATGGTATGAAACGTTTAAGAGGTGCAAGACGACTGGGTCATTGAGGGCACCGGTCTTGGAAAGAATTAAGTTTTTGTGGTACCTTGGTTAGTTCCTGCGAGAAGGTCACTTTTATAACAGCAAGACTGGCCCCTCCCTGATTTTTTCCTGGTTTCTTTTCTTACCCTGTGAACTCTCCTTCTTGCACATGCTCCTCCTATGCCATCTACCATGATGTGATTCAGCCAATGGGGGCCCTAACCAGAGAGAGCATCATGCTCTTTGAACTATGAGTCTCCAAAACTGTGAGATAAATAAGTCCCCTTTCTTTTTTTTTTTTTTTTTGGAACCGGGGATTGAACTCAGGGACACTCGGCCACTGAGCCACACCCCCAGCCCTATTTTGTATTTTATTTAGAGACAGGGTCTCATTAAGTTGCTTAGGGCCTTGCTAAGTTGCTGAGGCTGGCTTTGAACTTGCGATCCTCCTGTCTCAGCCTCCTGAGTCACTGGGATTACAGGCATGCGCCACCGTGCCCAGCCCCTTTCTTTATACCTTATCCAGTCTCAGGAATTTTGTTATAGTCATGGAAAACTGACTCATACCATACAGACAGTCCACAAAAATGGAAAACTCTAAAGTTTTCACTAAAAAAATTGATTTTATTTGGAAAAGAGTGCAGGGAAGTGACTGCCCAATCAAGATTTTGAAGACAGGTTAACAAAAAGAAGGCTGTAGCTTATTGCTAAATAAGCACAGGCCAGCTAGTTTACCATTTAAATGCAGGAAAAGAGAGAGCTAAGAGGAACCCTCTTAGGGTCAGAACAAACCTCAAATACTGAGCTAAAAAACTACTGATCAGATGAAATTATCCAGACTATCTAGTGACTTATGCCTGGGGCTTTGTAAAAAATAATAAAGAAGTACCAAGCACGTGCCTATAATCCCAGCAGCTCGGGAAGTTGAGGCAGGAAGATTGCAAGTTCAAATCTAGTCCCAGCAATCCAGTGAGGCCCTAAGCAACTTAGCAAGACTTCATTTCAAAATAAAAAATAGAAAAAGGGCTGGATGTCAGTGGTTAAGCACCCTGGGCCCATTCCCTGGTACCAAAAACGAAAACCAATACCAATAGAGCAATAAGCAATTAGGGGAACCTAACAGCTAATTATCACACCATCAGGGTAGACACCTTGACAAGGAGATTCAGAAAAGAAACAAAGTCCTGCTGAAACCATCATCACTCTCAAGTGACTGCATGCATGCAAAAGCCTGTTCCCTCTGAAGAGTAACATCGGAGGCTTCACACTGTCAGGGTCACAGAATTCACTAACATAACCTAGCTGAATTACTTAACAAATAAACAAACAACAAAAAATAGCCCTGGAAAGAGTGAAAGGGATCAACATAAAGAGCTAATACAATATGCTAATTAAGGTATCCAGTTTTAAACAAAAATTATAAGACACACAAAGAAGCAGGAAAATGTGGCCCAAGCATGGAAAAAGAAGACCATAGACACTGTCTGTGAGAGAGCCCAGATGTCAGCCTTTAAAATAGGCAGAGACTTCAAAGCAGCAATTATAAATGTTTCAAGAACTAAGGACAAGGAAAGGACAATATCTCAACAAATAGAGATTAAAAAGATGAAAAAAAAAGGAAATTCTAGATTTGTAATGCACAATAACAAATGAAAAATTCACTAGATGGCTCAACTGTACATCTGAACTAGCAAACAGAGTTGGCAAACCTGAAAACACATTAGTAGAAATTATGCAATGTAAACAGAGGGAAAAGGCATAAGAGAAAATGGGCAGAGACTCACAGAAATGTTGTACACCTTTAATGGACCAATATATAAGTAAGGAGGAGGAAAGCTAATGAGAAAATCAGAAAAAAAAAAAATCTTAGGAAAAATAATGGCTGAAAATTTTCCAAATTTGATGAAAAACGTTAAGTCCACACACCCTGGAAGCTCAACAAACCTCAAGCAGAATAAGGAAACCCACACAAATCATTGTAAATATGCTGAAAACCAAAGGTAAAAAGAAAAATAATTTTAAGTAGTAAGAGAAAAACAACTTTTCACTTATAAGGAAGCCTCAATAAGATTAAGATTATTAATAAGAAGATTATTATCAAGAAGACAAAAAGTAACAAATGCTGGCAATGATAGGAAGAAAAGAGAACTCATACACTGTTGTGGGAATGTAACTACTATAATCATTACGAAAAACAGTATAGAGATTTCTCACAAAACTAAAAACAAATACAATATGATCCAGCAATTCTACTACCAATCCCACTATTTGGCTACTTTGATAACCAAAGGAAAGGAAATCAGTATATCAAAGAAGGAGCTGCAATTCCATGTTTATTAAAGCATTATTTGCAATACCAAGATAATCAACTTGTGTGTTCATCAAGAAATGAATGAACAAAGAAAATATGATACATATACATAATGGATTATTATTAAGTCATAAAAAATAATAAAATTCTGTCATTTTTGGCAACATGGATGGGTCTGGAGCATATGGTGTTAAGTTGTAAGCCAGACACCGAAAGACAAATACTATACGGTATCACTCATCTGTGGAGGGTAAAAAAGTTGATATCCTAGAAGTGAAGAGTAGAACAGTGATTACCACGGGCTGTGAAAGGTGGGGGAGAGGGGACATAAAGAGGTTGGTTACTGGTGCATAACTACAGTTTAACAGGAAGAATAAGTTCCAATGTTCTAAAACATAGCAGGGCAACTATAATTAATACTAATTTATTGCATACTTCGAAATAGCTAGAATAGAGAATTTTGAAAGGTCTCACTAAAAACAAAATGATGTCTAAGGTGATGTATGTGCTAATTACCTTGATTTGAACAATGGCTACTCATAATAAAATGTCATATTGTATACCATCAATTTGCATAACCATTGTTAATTAAAATTTAAAAAAAGGAAAAGGTTAAGAGTTGACTTATCAGAACATGTGGAGGCCACAGGCAGTGGGACCACATATTCAAATTGCTAGAAGAATAAAACTATCATCCAGCAAAACAGTCTTCCCAAAATAAAGACAAAATAGACATTTCCAGATAAACAAAGCTGGGAGCATTAGTAGCAAGCAAACCCATCTTAAAAGAATTACTTTTAAGAAATTACTTAATGTGCTTGCTTGGCAGCACATACACTAAAATTGGAATGAAACAGAAGATTAGCATGGCCCCTGCAAAAGGATGACATGCAAATTTGTGAAGCATATCATATTTTCTATAATGTACCAATAAAAAAAATGTGGAAAAAAAAGAAATTAAAAGAAAGTTTCTCAGGCTCAAAGGAAAATCACCCCAGATGGTAATTTAAGTCCATAAGAAAAAAAAACAAACAAGCACCAGCAAAGGTAATTATGCAATTAGCAAAATCAATTTAAAGGCATATTTCTTTTCTAAAGTGATTTTTAGAGCAATTGTATAAAAATAATGTATAGGTAATTACATTGATGGGCCTATAAAATACAGAACCATAATATATTTGGCAACCTAAACTTTTACCTTAAGGAAATGTGAAAAAGAAGAGCAAACTAAACCCAAAGCAAGCAGAAGGCAGGCTAGAGATTCTAGGTGGGGCAATTAGGCAAGAAAACAGAGACATAATAGGCACTTGAAAGGGAAAGGAAGAAGTAAAACTCTCTATTTCTTGCAGGTGACATAATCTTGCATATAGAAAATCCTAAGGGGCTGGGGATATAGCTCAGTTGGTAGAGTGCCTGCCTCACAAGCACAAGGCCCTGGGTTCAATCCCCAGCACCACACACACACACAAAAATAATAATAATAATAAAACTCCTAAGAAAGCCACTACAAATTTATAAGAATAAATGACCTCATCAAGACTGAAGGATACAATAAAAATTATGTCTACACAGTTGCAAATAAAAATGAAAAAAATATGATTAATGTTTCAATTTACAAAAGCATTAAAAAGGATAATGTACTTAGGAATAGTTAGCAAAAGAAGTATAAAAAGGGCTGGCACTGTGGCTCAGTAATAGAGTGCTCACCTAGCATGTGTGAGGCACAGGGTTCGATTCTCAGCACCATGTATAAATAAACAAATAAAGGTTCATCAATAACAACAAAAAGTATAAAATTTACACTCTGAAAACCACAAAATATTGTTTTGAAAAGTAAGGGAAACCAAATAATTGAAGAGATATTTCACATTCATTGATAGGAAAACTCAATATTGTTAAGATGGTAATACTCCTTAAAGGAATCTATAGATTCAATGAAAACCCTATTAAAATCTCAGATGGCTTCTATGCAGAACTAATAAGGTATTTTTGAAATTCATACAGTAACTCAAGGGATCCCAAATAGACAATCCTCAAAAAGGAACAAAAGTGGACTTATATCTTCTGATTTCAAAACTTACTACAATGCTATAGTAATCAAAAAAAATGTGGAAATGGTATAAGAATAAGGATCAATAAACTGGGTGCAATGGCATACACCTGTAATCCCCAGTGATTCCCAGGAGGCTGAGACAGAAGGATTGCAAGTTTAAAACCAGATTCTGTGATTCTGTGAGACTCTCAGCAATTTAGCAAGACCCTGTCTCAATATAAAAGTTTTTAAAAGGGTTGGGAATGTAGCTCAGTGGTTGAAAAAAAAAGAGAAAATGGAGCAAACACAACCCACAAAACAGAATTGTCTGGAACTCTGGAAAGAAACTCATACATTTCAGGTCAATTCATTTGCGGGGATTACCAGGGATTGAACACATGGGTCCTTAACCACTGAGTCACATCCCCAGCCTGTTTTATATTTTATTTTGAGACAGGGTCTTGCTAAATTGCTTAGGGTTGCTGAAGCAACTAGGTTGCTGAAGTTGGTTTTGAACTTGCAATCCTCCTGCCTCAGCCTCCCCAGCCACTGGGATTATAGGCATGCGACACTGTGCCTGGCTGGTCAATTCATTTTTGATAAGAGCTCCAAGTCACAATATAGTTTTTTTCAATAGATGCTGTTGCCAAACTGGATATCCAGAAAAATATTTATTTGAATTCCTGACTTCAAGCTATATACAGAAATTAATTTAAACTGGATCAAAGATCTAACTTTTATACTTTATACTTTTATACTAAAAGAATAAAACTCTTAGAAGCAAACAGGTGCAAATTTCCATGACTCTGGATTAGACAATGGTTTTTGAGAAACTACACCAAAGCACAAGCAAAAAACAAAACAAAAGCAAACAAACCAGAAAAAGAGAGAAAATGGATAAAATAGATATAGGCTTCATCAAAATTTAAAGTTTTTGTGCTGCAAAGGACACTACCAAGAAAATTAAAAGATAATCCACAGAATGGGATTGGATTTTTGCAAGCCATATATTTGATAAGACTTGTATTTAGAATACATAAAAACCACAAATCAATAATAGAAGAATAGAAAATGACTCAATTAAAAAATGGGCAAAAGATCCGACTACACATTTTTCCTCAGAAGACAGGCATATGGCCAAGAAGTAAATGAAAGATGTTCAACATCTCTAGCCATAAGGGAAATACATATCAAAACCACAATGAGATACTACTTCACACTACCACAGCTATAACCAAACAGGAACAAGTGTTGAGGGTAACGTGGAGAAACTGGAAGACTCATACATTGCTGGTGGGAAAGCAAAATGGTGCAGCTACTTTGAAAAACTGTCTGGTGGCTCCTCAAAAGTTACCATATATATGATCCAGCAATTCTATTCCTAAGCATATACTCAGAAAAATGAAAACCTGTACACAGCAATATTATTCAAACAAGTCAAAAAGTAGAAACAATCTATCAAGGGATAATAGATAAACAGAAAGTGGTATAATCACATAAAATAATATTATTGGGAAATTAAAAGGAATTAAGGATCAATAAGTGCTACAACATAGATGCAAATATCAAAGGCATTATGCCTTGTCAGGGTCCTCTCAGCCATGTCCTGTGTGGAGGAGGAAAGGGTTGACTGCTGGAGGAGGATGTTGGCTGTTTTTCCATCTGTTACCCAGAAAACTTTCTACTCAATAAACACACAAGAGCCAATACTCTGTTCATGAGATGGGGTGTGACGGGTCGGGCCATACCTACTCAGGTCTCTTTACGATGAACAAGTTGCCTAACTCTCTTTTATTTACAGACAGGTAAAAGGGGGCAAGGACCAGGAGGAGCCTCTTCTGTGATGGACAGGATAGGGTGGAGTTAGGGGAGTCATCCTCTCAGGGGGAAAATTCAAGGAGACAGGGAACTACTCCCCCCCGCAGCGCCACTTGCCTCCCCACAGTTCCTAGAAGCCAGGCCTCTGCATCACATGGTATAACCTAGTCTGATTCTGCTAAATAAGGATGGCTCCCCACAATGCCTGAAAGATGCAGGTTGCAAAAGACACGAATTATATGATTCTATTGATATAAAACGTTCACAATAGACAAATCTATAGACAGAAAGTAATTTAGTTGACTACTTGTGGGGGAAGAGAGCACTGGGTATAGCTAAGGGTATAAAGTATGTTTTTGAGATGATGAAAATATTCTAAAATTGATTGTGGTGGTGGCAGCATACCTGTGAATATCCTAAAAACTGTTGACTCAGTTACCTTAAATGAATGAATTATATGTTATGTGATATGTTTATATCTCAATAAGACTGTTACTTAAAAAGTATTACTATGTAATCACACCAGATGATACTTAGAGGTGGATTCACTGTATGTTGGAGTCAAAGCCTCTGCAGGCACAAATTATAGCAACCAATTAATCTACCAATTAATTACCTATTGGCTCATTTGTGAAAACTCTCCCCTTCTAACCTTCCCAATTTTTGACTCTAAATGACTATGCATATAAGGCCTCCACTCTCACAAAGCCTACTTGCCTAGTTTCTGCCAAGCGTGACTCTATCTAATGTCATTTGTCTCTATAGTAACCGACTAGAAAAGGCTGCTATGATCAGCAGTGGCTCTGTACAAGCAGTTGTCTAGCCTAGTGATGTCTTAAAGATTTCAGTCCTTTACTGATCATAATTTTTCCCTGTATCAGGTAAGAGGAGATCCTCTGAATTGGAGAGGCAAAGGTTAGAGAGAAAAAGATGAAATATAAAACATGAAGAGAGACTAAGGGAGACTAAGTTCAAGAATGCAGAAGGAGCATGATTTAAGAGAGAATGAAGACATAGTAAAAAAAAAAAATAGACATAAAAACAAAAAACATTTGGCATTTCCATTCATATTCTTTGGTCAAAATCAATATAATATTAAGACCTACAAATTGTCAATAATAAACATACTTATGGTACTTCAGAAAGCCGAATGAAGCCAGACACAGTGGCACACACCTGTAATCCCAGCACCTTAGGAGTCTGAAGCAAGAGAATCACAAGATTGAGGCCAGCCTGGGCAATTTAGGGATACCTAGCCTCACAACAAAACAAAAAGGGCTCAGTGATATGGTACTTGCCTAGCATGTGCAGGGTCCTTGGTTCAATCCCCAGTACAAAAAATAAAACAGGAAGCTGAATGGTATAATTTAGAGCTATTGAAGCTATGCTATAAATATATAAATCATAAGGGATTAAATATAGCTTTATCTCCAACAAACTTGTAATCTCATGGTGGGCAGCAATATAAAACGATGACTTTGATTAACGAAGTAGAGCAGAGAATGGGCAGAGGACACATTATGCAATGGACTTGGAAATCTCATAACATGTACAATGCTACATTCCAGGATGTGTAGTTCCATCCTCCCCTTTTGCAGCAGGAGGCTAGACCTCTGTAGTACTTACATAGTGAGACTCCTCCAGCTTTGCCTGGGTGGGTCCTCTGCTCACTGCCTACATGTACCTGGGTGACCCTCATGAACACAGATTTCTTCCTCAAGAATTCATCAAGAAAGTCATTACTATATTGTTTGCCAGCCTGTAGGTTCCTTGGTGAAATTACATCAATCTACTTTTCTACATGTAAAGATCATAACCTTTACCTGACATGATGCAGTACAAGAGGTACTAGGACAGCAATTGAGAGTGGGTTTCTGAGCAACAGTGTCCTCACCTGTTAAATGGGAAGATTACACCTCACCCTCCTACCATATCAGGATACTGGATGACTCAAAAACAGGCTACTTAAAAATCCTTTAAGAAATAGTAAAAGGACCATCTTTTTTTCTTTTTCCCATTTTAACATCAGTGAAGTTGCAAGTAACACTTTCTATTTTGTGTCATACCTATTTTATTACATAAGTTACCTTTTTTTTTTTTTTTTTTTGGTGGTAGTACTGGGGATTGAACCTGGGGCCTTGTGCATGCTAGGCAAGCACTCTACCAACTGAGGTATATTCCCAGCCCCATGAATTACCTTTCCTACTAGATCATAATGTCTTTGTAAGTTTTATCTTTCAACATTTCACTTAGCCTAGTACAGATATTTCACATAATACTCCCTGAATATATGAAATGTATTATTACCCAAATCATTATTCTGGAATTTATTCCACTCAGCAATATCTATAAACTCCAGCAAATTTCCACATTTTTAAAGAAAAATTTAAAACTATCATGAAATTTTGACATTCTGCCACTAATAAATAAAAGATAGCCTTTTAATCCAAAGTTCATTTTAAAACAAGCCTGGCTGGGGTATATAGCTCAGTGGTGGGGCACTTGCTTAGCAATGTGCAAGGCCCTGTGTTCTATCCCAGCATCACAAGAAAAAAACTACTACAACAAAAAAAAAAAAAAAAAAAAAAAAAAAAACTGGACATGGTGGCACATGCGTGTAATCCCAGTGGCTCAGGAGGCTGAGACAGAAGAATTTCAAGTTCAAAGTCAGCCTCAGCAAAAGCAAGGTGCTAAGCAACTCAGTGAGACCCTGTCTCTAAATAAAATACAAAATGGGGCTGGTGATGTGGCTCAATGGTTGAATGCCCTTAAATTCAATCCCAAGTAAACACCTGCTCCCCTGGAGGAGGGAACACCAAAAAAACAAGTCTTACGTGAGATTTTTTTTTTTTTTTTTTAAAGATGGGGACAATACAAATGAGTCTTCAAATATAACTCAACACAGTAATAATGTTAATTACCCTAGATGGAAAGCCAGGTGATTTGAACAAACTAAGACAGTACTTTCATTCCTATGATAACTTTTGCAGCAGGCAGGAATTGAAAATTGATTTAATTCCTAGTTGTAATACATTTTAATACAGCACATTTTAATTTAATTTGATTTGGTTCTAGGGTACTTCAATTTACTCTTTCATCTTGTGTGTGACCTCACTTTGACTTCACATTTCCGATTCTTAGAAGCCTTCTGTAAAGGAGATTAGGCCCATGGAGACAAGCTACATCTTGTTTCTTCAATAATAGATACTTCTCTGAAAAATGGCTAAACCCCTACACCATACCCACTACTTGCATGGCCAAATGACCACCTCATTTCATACCACAGAACGCACTTGAAAACTGATCAATACTAGGATTAAGTAAGTTTAGATTTTCAAATAAGCTTAATTCTAAGTGGGAAAAAAATTCCCATAGCCGTATTAGTTTGTTAGGGCTGTCATACAAAAAAAACCTAGAGACTGGGAAGCATAAATAATAGAAATTTACTTTCTCACAGTCTTGGGGCTAGGAGTTCAAGATGAAGATGGTAGGTTAGATTGATTTCTTTCTTCTTTCTTTCTCTGTCTTTCCTTCTTTCATAGTAATATTAGGAATTTATTCCTGTCAAAGTTTAGCTAACGTTTGCATATGGTTTCACCTTATTTGAAGTGTCATTTCATTGCTATTTCTTCTTTTAAATGGAATGCATATTTATTTCTGATCTACTATACTTAAGGAACAAAAAATGTAAAATTCTCTTCTGAGTTGAACAAGCAACGCCATTGATCATCCTTCTTTTTGAAATCCAATTATCCTTTTTTGATTTATTACTGTTTCTACCTATTTTTTCTCCCAATATTCTTCTCATTCTTGCTTGGATTTTTTTTTTTTTTTTTTTTTTTTTGTTATCTATGCTTCTCATCGAAATGCTATTGAGTCAGAGGGTACTGACAACTTCTTGTTCTATGTAGTTTCCTTGGGTGAGTAGAATTGATATACCTAATAACAGCAACCACAATCTGCTCATTCCTAAAACTTTCTCTCACCCCAAACCCATCTTCTATCTATAGTTTCAGTTTTCAGGAATGGCTTAAGCAGCGTGTCAATGGTCCAAGATGAATACCCTGAAGCTGTCTTGAAATCTCTGCTGTGGGCTGAATTATGGCCTCCCTCAAAAGACAAGTTAAAATCCTAACTCCTAGTACTTTTTTTTTTTTTTTTTTTGCAGTGCTGGGGATTGAATCCAGGGTCTTGTGCTTGCAAGTCTTAGTACCTCTTAATGGGTTGATTTCCTTTGAGGTTGTTTTCATTGGCTTGCAAATGGCTGCCTTCTTGTGTCCTTACACAGTCTTTTCCATGTGTGTGCCCCTGGTGTTTACTTGAAAATCCAAATCTTCTCATTTTATGAGGACACCAAACAGATTAGACTAGGGTGCACACTAATGACCTCATTTAATTTTATCACATAGTTAGAGGCCCTATCTCCAAATACAGTCACATTCTGAGGCAGTAGATGGGAATGTTTCAACGTATGAATCTGGGGGAGACATACTTCAGCCTAAAACAACAGCTAACTAGGTTCACCTATTTCTGCCCTAGGCACTAATTTAGGTTTTGTTCATCCTAAAAGCCAAACAATATCTTAGCCATTCTTCCTCCAGAAATCTGGAGAAATTCTTTCCCTAGAAATTTGGAGCTTACATTTCACATAGCCCTCCAAACCTCTCCTGTGACCTCTTGGGTACTTAATGAATGAAAACATTCCTAGTGACCCATCTGTTGCAATATGAGTTGTTGTTTAGGTCACCAAAAAGTTGTTAAGTAACAGGTCCTACAAATTGCCTCTGAAACCACACAGATGCTTTTATAATTTCTTTCCTTAAAGCATAATGTAATTTAGAAATATGCCAGGACACATCTGAGGAATTATTTTGGTCTTGTACATGATGAGGAAACCATTGAAGTGCTTAAAGGCCCTTTAATAGTTTCAATGAGCAGTAATAACAGTTAAGAGAGGCAGTGTGAGAGGCTTAGAACTCATTCTTGCAAATTCCAGTAAATTATTATGAAGATTTTTTTCCTTGAATACTGTGGTATATGTCATGTTAAAAAAAAATTGTAAAATAAACCAAACTAGTGGTATCCAGGTAGATCATCTCAGTTTTTGATGCAGTGCATTCGCCAAAACTGTTTTGTTTGTAAGCCTGGCCTCATTAGAAGACACCTAAGATCAAACTATAAAATGCATTTCTTTCTTTTTTAGGGGTTGTTGGGTATTGTACCCAGGGGTGCTTTACCACTGAGCTACATACAGCCTTAGTCCTTTCTGAGACAGGATTTTGCTAAATTGCTGACTGGTCTCAAACTTGCAATCTTCCTGCCTCTGCCTCTAAAGTTGCTATAATTACAAGAATGCTCCACCAAGTCTGGCTACATTTCACTTTAACAAGCATATAATCTCATTTTTATGAAACAAGTGAATTGGTATCTCAAGAGTGCCTACAATAATCAGACAATTGCATACACAATGTCACAGGACCCATGTTTTAATCTTTGAACGGTCATTTAACCTTACTTACCCAGCATCTTTCATCATACAGCAATTTCTACTTTTATCTTGACTAGTATCAAGACCAGATCTAATAAGATTGAAGAGTAGGGCTGGGGATATAGCTCAGTTCATAGAGTGCTTGCCTTTCAAGCACAAGGCGCCCTGGGTTCAATTCCTAGTACCGCGCAAAAAAAGAGTGAAGAGTATGTTGTTCATCAGCCACAGTAATCTGTTTCCATCACCAAGAATGACTTTTTCACTAAAATGTGCACAAACAACTAGATTTGAAGAAAACTTACTTAAGTAGGTACTATCAGACTATTCAATCCATTGACAACAAAATGGCACTCCCCCCATTCGAATAAGCTTTCTTTAACGTGGGAGACCTGACATTACCTGTCCCCCATCTAACTTTAAAAGACCATTAGATGATGACATCTCATCAAAGCACACCTGTAATCCCAGCAGTTCAGGAGGCTGAGGCAGGAGGGTCACAAGTTGAGAGTCAGCCTCAGCAACTTAGAGAGGCCCTAAGCAACTCAGGGAAACCCTGTCTCTACATAATATATAAAAGAAGGATGGGGATGTGGCTTAGGGGTTAAGTGCCTCTGGGTTCATCAATCCACAGCAAAAAAGAAAAAAAAAACGAACGAAAGAAAGAAAGAAAGAAAGAAAGAAAGAAAGAGAGAGAGAGAAAGAAAACCTACTTAAGTATGAACAATGACTGAAGAATGACTAATCAAAATTTGGGGCACTATGCAAAGAAAAAACTCTTCAGATACGTAGAAAGTAATTTCACTCTGAATTTTAGTCAAGGTTAGTAGTTTCATTTACAACACTTAAGGAAAACACTTAAGGATAGTTTATGAAGAAAACCACCATAAAACAAACCTTTATACCACTCTTAATGGTATGCTTAATAAAATGCTTAATAAATAAAAAGTGACTCTACAAACATGTTAAAAACTCTTTTCCCATAATGGTAGTCAAGTAGCATTAACGAATGGATATTTCCTAGTTCAGATTTGAACTGGTTACAGGCAAGCAAAGGGTCCTCAAATTTTGTTGCACTGCCATTTTTATTTAGTAATGGCTGAGGATGCAATTTTTCTTAAGATCAAACGTCTTGATAAGCCTTTGTGTTCTCTCCTTTTCCCTTGTTGTCGTTTTGGGTCTTTGACACTTCCTTTTTCTCCTTTTATGCTCTTGTTATGCTCCCCAAAAGGCAAAAACCTGGGGTGTACTCATCATGTCTGTTTTTGTTTTGTTTTTCTCATTTTAGGAGATCTGGAATGGGATGTAGAAAACCCAGGTGCAGCCAAGGGATTACCTATTTGGATTTTCCAAGCAAAGTGTGTGGAAAAGCATCTCCTCGCCCTTCATTTTGTATGTATTTAACGGCGCTGTCGTACCTAAAAGGAAACACTAGCCAAGAATTCGATTTCCAAAATGGCTTTGCTCCTTCAGAGCTGACATTGGTCTATAAAATAGAATTTATTTCCACTGCAACCAACCCTTCTCTCTACTCCAGATTACACGATACAAGACAGCTGAGCCTAACCAAGTGTGGCCAACTGAATCTGATCTGTTAAATTCAGCAAAGCCGACAGATCCGTTGCACTGATGTATAAAGAGTGTTAAAAGGGGGAAAAAAAAAAAAAAGGAAAAAAAAGAAAACCAAAAGCCCACACGGAGCACGAGGGGCGGGATCGCTCCCTCCCGCCCCGTCCGCGCCGCGGCCACGCCCCCGTAGCGGCCACGCCCCTTCCCATCCCTACCGCGGCCACGCCCGACGTGAGGCGCGGGAGTCGCCGGGCCGGGGGCGGGGCTTGTGCCGCCCCTCCCCCCGCTGCCGCCGCCGGCGGCCTCCGCGCGGGCCTCCCAGCCCGTATTCCACTCACTTTGTTCTCCGCCTTTGTCCTAATCCACACCAGCAGGTGGAGCCGCAGTTAAAGTTTCCGAGTCCATTCCGGGAGCGGGAGCCTATCTTGTTCGGCGCCGAGGCCCTCGCTGGAGGAGGAGGGTCAGAGCTCGGGTGCAGCCAATCGCGGGCAACGCTGCTAGTTATCAGAGCAGAATGGGCTGTAGTTTAGTGAAATAGGAAAGCTGCAAAACACTGTGGAGTGCTCCCGTGTAAATAAAAAGAGGAAAAAAAAGTTTCTCAAGTCGCCGCTGCACGACGTCGGGCCGGCGCTGGGGCGGGGGTCTGTGCTCTTCCGAGCGGCCGCGCGCTGGACTTTATTGTGCCGCAACAAGCCCCCGTCCCCATTGTTTGTGTTTTTTTCAAAATATGGCAAAGGTTCAGGTGAACAATGTAGTGGTGCTGGATAACCCTTCTCCTTTCTACAACCCGTTCCAGTTCGAGATCACCTTCGAGTGCATCGAGGACCTGTCTGAAGGTGAGTCGCGCCGCCGCCCGCCCAGGCTGTCAGTTGCGGCTGCAGACGTTGAAAGTTTCCCGGGCCCGGCCTCGCGCGGGCGGCCGGCCGGCCACGGCGCCGGGCGGGCTGCGGCTCGCCGCTGCGGAGGGAAACTTGAAGTTGATGGACGACAGCCGCCGAGGCGCGCGCAGGTCCAGCCGCAGCCGGGCGCCTGCCGAGGCTCAACTTGCGAGGAACTTGTTCGAGCGGAGGTAGCCATGTTGTCAGCTTTGTCTGGCGGGCGGGAGGGCGGTTCGCGGGACCCGCACTCGCGCCTGCGGCGCCGGCCGGGACTAATGCCGGGCTGGCCCTGAGCCGCGAGCTACCTCCGCGACCCCCGCGACAAGACAGAGCTGGGAGAGGTGTGTGTGTGTAGTCGCCCGGGCGAGTTAGGCGCGGAGCCATCTTACCCCAGTAGAGAATTGGGCTGGCGACCCCGGCGTCACGACGCCTCCTCTGCCCCGCCGCGGGTGACGAGCACGGCGCCCCGCCTGCCCACCTTACTGCCCCAGCCGAAGGCAAATCCATTTTTAGAGCTTACGGTAGAGTTGCCGTACTCTCCTGGCTGGCCATGCCCGGTCGCTTCGGGGAGGAGAGCGAGGCTGTCCTCGCGCTGATTTCTGGCTTCGTCGGCCAACCAGCGGGGAAGGCGGGCGCAGGCTCGGCCCCTCCGCGCCGCGGGCTCCCCGGGGGCCGCCCGTCCTCCCTGCGGGCGCCGGGGATGCTCGTGGCGCCCAGGATGCTGGCGCGCAGGCTCCCGGACCAACGTGGACTCCTTTTCCTTAGTGACGGAAATCTTCTCTCCTCTCTCTCAGGAAGAAACATATTGCTAAGATAGGAAGTTACATTTAATCCAAGAGCAGAAATAAGATACTTTTAAAAATTTCCAGGACTTAATCTCTGGCTTCTAAATAGTCCGAAAGAAGACTGTCTTCAAGAACGTGTTGAAATCTAATTAAAATAACCACATCCACACAGATACAGAATACACCCTGAATATAAAACACAAACCTGGGCTAGGAAATAAAAGGTAAACTCCTGATGGCAACGCAACAGTCTTTAGTATTTTTACGTTTTTAAGGTCCTCAAAAGAATCTTTTTAATACTTGCAGTAGTACATACAGTATTTAGAAAGCTAAAGCTGGGTAATCTTTACTCTTTGCTTTTCTTAGGTTTTATTAATATAATTCAGTGCTTTATTTTCAGAATCTGAGAGAAAAAAGTTTGACTTCATCAATATTAATTTCACCGTTAAAATAGGGGGCCATCTTTGAACTTGTATATTTGAAAAATGCATTTAAAATCATTAGGCTAATCATGGCACTGTAAAGCATTTTTTTCAATTTAAAAATAAGTTTTTAATCTTTAGAATGTATTTTATGTAGGATGTTAATTATAAAAGCAATGTGTGCTCATTGCAATAAACTTTTTAAAAAGTTGTACAAAGTAACAGTCCTCTGTACTCAGTACCTTCTCTCCTTTACCTAACCACAGTTAACATTTTAATATGTGACCTTCTGTTTTAATATATACATCAAGCATAAATGCACATTTATTTTATATGGAATATTCTGAAGGATTACTCATTTATTAGCATCTAGTAATCTACAAAGAGGTCATTGATAATACAAGTAAAGATTGTTTTTCTTACTATTTTGAAACCATTTGGTTACATACACTCTCATGGTATTACTAAAAGCATTTCAACTGCCAGGCCCATTTTTCATACCCAACAGTCATTTTTCCTTTAAACAACTGCATGTACAAATGAGTAAATGTAAAAAAAAAATTGATCAACCCATCCCAATTTATACTACAGTGTTTTGGGCGTTAGAAGGCTTTCAAGTTACCAGTTTTGCTCAATGATGCCTTCCATTTCAGAAGTCAACTGTGAACAAAAAGGTAGATGATTCAGGATGTTGTTACAGGGTCTTTACATTGGCTAGTTTGAACCTGCCATTTATAGAAGCCAAACTGTTCCTTTTTTAACTTAGATCCTTCAGAACCCAGCTCAATTACATCACAGATGTCAAGAATACACCTACTTCCACTGGTAACCCTTCACATCCACAGTACCATCACTGCACACTTATTTAGTACTTTTTAAAATATTTTAAGCTGAGTCATTGAGAAGCTGCAAAGAAATCTTTCAAAAAGGTGTCATGCCTATATACTCCACCTAGAGGCTGTGTGGATTAAGGAAGTTGAGTTTACTGAGCAAAGGTTCCTTTTAAGTTCCATACTTTTTACATTGTAGTTATTTTTTTAAAAAATCTGTTCCTGAAATTAAACTTCAGAACATTTTAAAGAGAATTTACAAATTACTTTCTCTCAAGCCCCAAACCATAATGTAGCCACCATTTTTCATACTTTAACTGGTGAACAGTCCCCTTTAAAAACTGCTCCATTGGTTTGCTTTAGAAAAAGCTTTCTGCAGTGTTTGCTCTTCAGACAGTTGGGTTGTTTCTAACACAGGGCTTGTATCAGGGAGTAAAACAGCCTTACAAAATGAAAGATCAAGATTTAAGCAGAAGTTGGGTTGGGGTTGTAACTCAGTCGTAAGCGCTTGCCTGGCATGTGTGAGACACATGAGTGAGACTTAGGTGTTTAATCCTAAGCACCACATAAAAATAATGTGTCCATCTACAACCAAAAAAAATTTTTTTTTTAAGTTTAAGCAGAAGTCACCAAGCCTTCACAAGAATTGTCTGACCTTCTTGCTATTTTTAAGCTTGTATATCAATAATTACAGCTACTGATAGTTGAATATTTACAGTGTGCCAGAATTGAATATGGTGCTTCATACTCGGAATTTGAACAAGCTTGAAAATTTGAAGGGCTACATACTTTACCCTAAACCAGAGGTCTTCCCAATAGTGTAATTTAAAATTCCCTTGTTGACTTCCTTGGGTCACTCCTAACACAAGGAGATACTTTCAGCCTGGGATTTCTACAATTGAATGAAATTTAACTTTTTTAAATAAATGAGTAAGCTCTTTTAGCTGGTAACCTGCTTAAAGTAGGTGACCTTATCTTTTCCTCTTTGAAATATAGAGGGCTAAAGAATTAAATCTAGGTTAAAAAGATAAATAAAACAACTGACACTAAATTATAAAAAGTTTCCAACCATTTAAAATGCAGTAGGTGCCACAAAGATCCCATAACATAAAAATCAATGTGTAGGCATTCCTTGATTTGGTTGGCTTATACTAGTGAAGGCTACATTATTCCTTCATCCCTTCTACTCTCACCTCCCACACACCACCACCAATTACATTCCCTTATTTCACTATTAATCTGAGAGCTAGAAAGGGAAAAATTTATCTTCCCAGTTACATTTTTTGGAGAGTTCAAACTTGGGAGTTGCTCTAGCAAGCTTGGATTTTGGTTGTATAGATGAGTTGATTACATAACCTTTAAGAGTCCCACCTTTCTTGTTTGCATAATATATATGTACACAAAATACATAAAAATGTATACATATATTTGCAAAATTACATCTATATGATAAAGCTGTTGAGATTTTACCAACAGTGTTAGTGGTAGGACCAATACAAGCAGGTTTATAAATTATGGCTATGTTCCCTATGTCAGACCACAAATGCCAACTTATACTACTGAATCCAAGACCCTTATATATCGTGGTACAAATACACAGGAAATTAACTATCTTATGAAAACTTCTATGACAAGTCTCAGTCTTCGCTTCTCTTGGCTAGCTTAGTATCTTTCACATCCTTTTCAAAAGCTTCTTGGCTTTTGGGTCACCTATCTCATTAGCCACTAGTTTCCTAACCTATTTTATTGATTCTTCATCTTCTTGACCTCTCAACTTTGGAGAGCACAAGGAATCTCATCAATTATAATGGCTTTACATACTACTGCCAATTTCCAAATTTTTATCAGACCTACTCAGTACCTCCACTTAAATATATAGTAAACACCTCAAACATGTCTACAACTAACTCGGCAATTTTCCTCTCCTCCTACCTCAACCCCTGCAAAAAAGTGTCTCCTACTGCTTTTATCATCAGAATTTTTCCAGGATATAACTGCTTCACACCCACATGGCCACACGTGGTCCATGAAACCATAATATTTTGCCTCTTTATAATTTTTTGAAATATCCTCCTATTGTCTTGCCCCCTTAGAGTCTATACTAAATCCAGCAATTTAAATGATGCTTTAAAATGAAAATTCCTGTCACTTCCCTGCTCAAAACCCTTCAATGGGCCTGAAGGTGTGTGTGGTTCATTGGTAGACTGCTTGACTACCATTCACAAAGACCTGGGTTTGATCCCTGGTATCACATAAATAAAATCTTTGGTGGCTTCCCATGTCACTCAACATAAAAAGTCGAAATCCCATGGCCTTCAAACCCTTGTGTTATGGTTGGTTACTGACCCCCTTGCTCACTCTGTTGTAGTCCCAACCTCACTTTTTCCTGAATGTGCCAAGCATGTTTTGGGTGTTCCTATGAGATGTCAGATGCAGAAATGTGCTAGAAGTGGGCAATGTGAGTGGTTAAAATCTAGGATCGAGCTATGACATAACAGGTCCTCAGCAGTCACTGATTTTAAGAAGTATAAACTTGAAGGAGCTTTCAGTTCAATAAATTGCAGTTTATAATAATGTGTAAAAGTGAAGTACCTATACTATTTCTTTTATTGATTTAAGATATAAAAATATCTATACACTCACAAAAATGGCACTAACTAGATGTTTTGTGAGTGATCCAGAAACTCATGCCTTTGCGGGTATTCATGTGGTCTCAGTGATCTGCTGTGCAGGATTCACTCATGAATCGAAATGCAGGCCACACATGCTAAACACCCTAAGAGAATATGTAATTTCTTAAAGATGATTGTATTTATAGAATTGTATTCCTCACTGAAGAGAAGGTTCCTTCAAAGAGCAGCCATTTTACTCATCCCTGGATTTTCCAGAGTACACTGTAATAGGTGCTCAATTAAATTTGCTGGATTGAATTACAAATCAAGTGTTAGGTTGCACCTGAGTTTGTTTTATACTCCTTGTGCCCATCACCCCAATATATACTCTGTTGTGCCAACAGGTGTAAGAATCTTGGTTTCTTCCCAGTTTAAAGAATATATGACCAGAGGGAAAGAAAACCCTGTGGTCCTTTAATCACAGTTAATGTAGTTAGTGATAGGTATCAGTCCCAACTATAACAATAATATGCATCTTCAGTTATAGTTTCAGCCATGAGAAGTGATGATAAAACAGCCACTTTATTTCAGTTGATGATCTAAAGCCCTTACTTATGACTGAAAAGGGAGGTATGCTAAATAATGCTTTTTCTGCTTCAGAGCTCCATGCTGATTTGAATCTCACAAGACAGCCCTTCCAAAGTGTGTTGAGGAGGTTGTTAAAAGATGACATGCAAAAAGGGGCTGAGGTATTCCATAGCCAAATAAACGGAAGTGCTGGATTAATGACCTTGGTGTTCTTTTTTCAAAGGATGTTTCAGAATACTTAATGCCGTCATGCTTTTTAAATCCTTAGGACAAGGTGTATAGCATTTCCCACGTTTTGGGTCACAATCTTTTTTGTGAAGAGCACTGTTCAGGGACTAGTGTTTCAGAAAAGAGAATTTTGAGAACTTGTATGAAGAATGAACTCTGGTAAGAATTTTACAAGAAGATGTTCCATTGCCTTTCTGAATTTTCTGCTCTGAGAAGTCATTTAGCAGCCAATATATGGCTAAGGAGACATTAAAAGGGTCTTTGATGTCATCTGGGAATGTAATTACTGATATGAATAAATGTTTTGGTTTTTAACCCTAGACTTGGAATGGAAAATTATCTATGTGGGCTCTGCAGAAAGTGAAGAATATGATCAAGTTTTAGACTCTGTTTTAGTGGGTCCTGTTCCTGCAGGAAGGCATATGTTTGTATTTCAGGTAAGATTAATCTTAGTAAATTTGTATATCAATATGTTTCTAAATAGAGTATGTTATCTCATGTTGTTATCCCTTTACTTTTGTGTTAAATCACTCTGTTTCAACTACTTTTAATCTGCTATCTTTCAGGCAGTCTCATAAAGGAACTGCACTTCTTGGTTTTATGTGCTAAGGTGATGTTAATGTATTTTGCTTCAGGGAGATGCACAGCATACACTAAACCTTATACTATATGATGGCACACGTGGTAGTTAATCTTGGGCTCTTCTGGTAGATCAGACTTTTAAGATGGCTGTCCGTGGATCCAAAACACATATTGCTAACTGGTACAGTTAACTGCATAACCAAATATGCCTCAATAGTAATAGAAACTATACCAGTTAGTAATAAACATTTTCAGTTTATGGTTTCAGCCACTAAGTGATGATAATATAACAAAAACAATAACTATATTTCAGCATAGCAAGTAACTAAGCTACATTAACAGTATATGGAAATGTGTGATCTTGAGGCATTGGATTTTGGGAAGGGATGTGTTTTAGTACTGGGGATCAAATCCAGGACCTTCTGCATTCTAGGCAAGCTCTCTACAGTAGAGTTTATCCCCTACTGAGTCAACGAGAATTAAAGTCCAGTGGTTTACTTAGACATCTAATTTATATACCTTATAAGGACTGCTGTTTAAATCCACTAGCCATTTGTGTAGGGGAATTCTAATATAAATTATGTCCTCAGATACTACTGTCAGTATTTGGGTCTGTGCCAAGGCTTCAAACATTGTCTTCTGTATGCAAAAGTGTGATTTCTTTTAATTCATGCTAAGTACTGTATAAAACTATTCAGTCATTTCTCAATTCCCCATGCTTCTTGGAGGGAGATAATTTATAATATTCCAAAGATTAATTAGCTATAGGGTTTTTTTTTTAAACAAACCTATTAGTTTTTGTTTACAAGTATTTCTACCCAACAAAGTTCCACTGAAAAGTCTTCATCAAGAAAAAAAAGTCTTAACTCTTCCTGTCACTGACCTTCCTGTTTTCTCACTTCACAGGACCAATTTAACTGAATATTCTTTGTCAAATAATCCTATCTGAAATCAGCAAAGAGGGATGGAGATGTGGCTCAGTAGTAGAGCTAGCACTCACCTGACATGTGTGAGACTTTAGGTTCAATCCCCCAGGGCCACAGATAAATAGGCAAAGAATCACTCAAACACAGTCCAGCTCTATGGATGTCTTTCCTAAATACAGAATTCAGACACTTGTTCTCCTAGCCTTAGTAGCTTTTTATTAGGAAGCCATAAATAATTTAGTGTATCAAAACAAATGGTGAAGAAAAGCTCAAATACACCAATTAAAAGGCTTAAATACATTAATTAAAAGTGCTGTTAACCTGAGTTGTGTGAGTGCATAACCTTGTGAAAGATGTGGGTAACACAGAATGCCCTATTGTGTAGGAGGAAACACTGTAGTTAGAGACCTGGGTCAAACCCCTACATGGGTGCTTCTTAGCTACCTGTGAATTTAGACAAGCTCCCTAACCTCCGTTAGAGACTCCACTCATGGATAAAATGTGGGTAGGATCCTACCTCATAAGAATGTTATGAAGAATAAAGCAGTAAGTATCTTCACTGACAAATTCAATTGCATCTATAAAAACAACTAAATTTTTATTCTCTTACTTTCTTGAAATTGTTATATAAAGAGGCAGGATTTGATTTGACTGACAAGCCTGGGGGAACCCTCACTTTACTGATGGTAATTCGTGGTGTAGTAAAAGAACTTGGGTTGACATAAAGTGATATATCTTTTGTGCTATTATTAAAACTTACAGATAAATGCCTTGATTTTTAAATACTCTGTTGAGAATCTTTGTGTTAATGTTGTTCAGAACACTCTCTTAAGCTTTTGGTTTAAAGTGTTAAAGGGGGAAAAAACTCATTCAAAAGTATTTCCTTCTAGTGATAAGTAGATTTACCTTGATATCAGTGAACATGTTGCCAAAAAGAACAGAGAAAGCACATGTTATTTAGATCATGTTTACCTATGTGTCTCCCATACTTACAAAATTAACAGTGTCAACAGAAAGTGGCTAAGGCACAGTTTTTGTTGTGTTTTAAGCAAAGTGCCATAATATTCTCCTGATTTTGCTTCAGAATTATTCAACATGCTTCTTCCTGAGTTGTCAGACTAGCAGTAAGATAGCCAGACATCCACCTCATATTGCTGGTTGGAGTCAAGGATCTCTGTCCATCATTTCTCTATCCTAAATGATCTGAGAGGCCTATTACTACTTCTACTTGAATTTGCTCAAACTGAATCATTTAGCAAACAAAATTTTAAAACAAACATACCAAGAACCCACTTGCTGAGGGATGGGAAGCAGTGTGGAGGAGAGTTCCCATAGTGTTACTGAACTATTTCCCATCTCCACCTACTGCTAGATGAGAAATCCTATGGGTACTTGGAAGTAACCTAACCCCTCTGGGGAGGAGGTGCATAAGACACAAACGTCTTTGGGAAAGGCTCTTTGTCCTCACCATGGTATCTCTCCAAAAACACTTCAAGATAGGATCTAAGTAATGAGTAAATTTCAAAACACTAAGTGCTTATAGCTGTACCAAACATGAGATTATAAAGATGAACTAGATGGGACGCCTGCCCTGGACAAATGAGGGAAGACTAAAGAGTAAACATAATTTGATTGTTGAGCATACATTAGTAGATTTGTGTCAGGTAGTATGAGTACATTTAAAAAAGAAGCTGCTAATTCTACCTTCTTAGTTAGAACCGGCTTCACTGATAAGGTGTCAGGTGTGAGTACATTTGAAAAAGGAAGCTGCTATTTCTACCTTCTTAGAACAGGCTTCACTGAGAAGGATACATGCTTTTTCAGGATGTGGGAGGGAAGGACCTTTCAGGCCAAGGGAACACTATATTCAAGGCACAAAGGTGGGAAAGATTATCAGCACATCTTAAAGACCTTGTTTAGTAACTCATATCTAGAACAAGAATGGAGTTAAAGGAGGTATGAATGGAGGTATTGGAGACAAATTATGAAGGATCTTAAAAATGAAATAACCAAGATTTTTATCCCAAGAAAATGGGAATAATCTCTGGTTTTCAAACCAGGCTAAAGGGTAGAAACAGATCTGTGTTTAAATCCAAAATGCTGGCAGCAGTGCAAATGATAGGTTAGAGATGGGGAGACAAGTTAGAACATTTTTGCAATATTCCAGATAAGAGATGAAGACATGAAGCCCAGCCTTCAGCAATGAGAAATGTTGAGAATGACTGTATATGAGATATAGGAAAGCTGAGGGTTACAGAGATTTTTCAGCCTTGATGATTGATATTCTGTGCTTTTGAGTGTCATCTACATGCTATAAGCATTCAGTAAACATTAGTCTTAAATGTTCCCAAGCAAAGGCATTGGCTGAATTTTATCTAGGCCCCAGGATGTTCCTTGGTGTCCTGATAACAGTAAGCTAATTGTTGAGACTTCATCCATTTGCTATCCAGAATAGCTGTTTCAGGTTGAGTAGATGTCTCGGGCATCATCACTACCTGTGTCTTCTCTGTATGTGGTTCCTTCCATCCAGTCCACATCCACTGCTATGGACATGGCCCTTGCCTTTTCTTGTATTCTTAAACCCCTCTTCTTCTCTTGTTTTACCTCTGCCATTCCTCAAGGTTCAGCATGATTTAAAATAAGGTCTTTGATGTCATCTGCCTAGAATAATCTTTACCTTATTGAATTTCCACCAATATAGGTGGTTTAAATAGCACATTATATTTTAGTGTCTAGCAAAGTGACTATTTACAACAGAAGATTATTAACATTTTTTGAAAATTTGCCATGTATATTTTATTTTCAGTTTTATACTAATTTACTATTAGACTATCTGAGTGGGTATGAGAATGTAAGTGTCCTGGTATAATAAACATTTCTTGCCAACAGGCTTTGTGAAAATAGTATTTATTAATTAGGTCTGCAAATTATAACTAGAAAAAGTTAAAATTCATAAGACTATTGATTTGATTGCTTAAGGGTACTTAGTTATAACATAGATAAATATGAGCTATATTTTTTAACTATAAGCCTATCTCAGAAATGAGCACTTGCCTTCCCAGTGTGATTTCTACGTTTTTGCTGCTTTCATCTTTAATTGATGGTGCTAAGGTAATGAAAACTCCAGCCTTTCATGCCATTAACAGCTTTTTTGTGTGTTTCTTTTCTTTTTAAATTATTTTAGGCTGATGCACCTAATCCAGGACTCATTCCAGATGCAGATGCAGTAGGTGTAACAGTTGTGCTAATTACTTGTACCTATCGAGGTCAAGAATTTATTAGAGTTGGCTATTATGTAAATAATGAATACACTGAGACAGAATTAAGGGAAAATCCACCAGTAAAACCAGATTTTTCTAAGGTAATATTCCTACTATTACTTTTTAATTACTTATACTATATGGTTTTTAGGCAGTTGCTATTTCACAGTACACTATGAAAATGGCTTTGATACAAAATAAAGTTGAAGTCCTTGTGCTATTTGGGCAAAGTGATCATTGTTTCATTTTCATGGATGACCTCAAATCCTACTTCCACATGAGTTACAAGTAATTAATGTTGGGCAGATACCTTGAGAGTCTCTGATGGTTTACAAAAAGCAAAGTGCCTCCTGTAGAACCAGGCCTTTGTTTATGGCTATGTTGCATTTTCAATACATTAAGATTAATTTGATTTCAACTTTTAGGACAAGCAAGTTCATAACTGTGATAGTGATTAAGCAATAATATTTTGTCTATAACTTATTTCATATGAACACTATTATCTTATAATACCTATATGCTTGATTTTATCTGCTATTCTTAGAAATTAAACTATGGGCCTTGATTTTTTTTTTCCCCCCTTTAGTACTAGAGATTGAACCTAGGAACATTCTACCCCTGAGCTATATCCCAGCCCTTTTTTTTTTTTTTTTTGAGACAGGGCCTCTGTAAGTTGCCCAGGCTGGTCTCTAACTTGGATCCTCCTGCTTCAGCCTCCTGAGTAGCTGGGATGACAGGCATGTGCCACTATGCATGGCTTAGGTCCTTAATATTTCTGCTGATGACACTGCTTAAATTTCATGAAGTTAAAATATGATTCAGTAGTTCAAAGCTATTTAGTATCTTATAATTCTTCATTGGGAACCATTAGCAGTTTAATAATTGGTGATTTTGTGAGGGTACAAAGTACGTGGAGTTGAAATGGCACTATCTGCCAGACCTTAAGAAAAATTTCATGACAGTGGAATGAAAAGGGGAATGCTTTTTATCCTATTTGTGGGGCTTTCCATTGATCTATTACTTATATTGAAAAAAAAATACAAGAAACTAGAGTATTTTTTCTAAGAATGAGTCATAATATTTAAAAGGTAGGAAGTCACTATAATGAAGTTATATATTCGTAGACTGTATTTGGGGAACTTACTCATTTTCCTTGAAAATATCAATCTAAGGAGGTATTTGTTTAAATAAAGCATCCTCTGAAGCACTCATCTACAAAAAACATTTTTTCTTCCCTTTTAGGAAACAGAAGTATAGAGGAGTTAGATGGTTTATTGGTAGTGAAAAATTTATATGAATTCCCTCAGATTCTCCTTTTCTTGTTTCTACTAGGAAAATAAGTTCTTTGCACAGCCTCAGTTTTCATTTATTAGTTAGGCCTAAAGGACTTTATTTATTTGACTTAACTTTTATATGTGAAAAAGCCCTGTAGGAGGACTAACATAAAAAACCATTTTGTTAAGCCTCTACTTAAATACGATGATCTAACTTTCCTAGTGTTTACCATTTATATATTTCTTTCTTCTAGCTTCAAAGGAATATTTTGGCATCTAATCCCAGAGTCACAAGATTCCACATTAATTGGGAAGATAACACAGAAAAACTGGAAGATGCAGAGAGCAGTAATCCAAATCTACAGTCACTTCTTTCAACAGATGCATTACCTTCAGCATCAAAGGGATGGTCCACGTCAGAAAACTCACTAAATGTCATGTTAGAATCCCACATGGACTGCATGTGACCACCTGCCATCCCTTTAGTACAGATTAAGCTATTAAAAACAGAACTATTTCCCTGAAATTCCGTAAGTACATAGTCAAGACACAATGTGAAGAATTTGTTTAAAAACATCCTGTAGAAAGTTTATAAGAAAACCAGTATTTGAGCAAATTGTGGAATATAAATACAACTATTTTTAAGTAATTTTTTTCTCTAATGTGTTATTTTATTTGTTCTGAAGCTAATCTGATTAAAGCATATATATTATTTTCTTCTCCTTTATATGTAATTAAAGCACTTATAGAAAGAAAAATATGAATCATCAAATCAGATTGTGAAGATGTCTTAGCCTCTTGGACAATAATCTTGGGACCACTATTTTACTTGCCTTTGAAAAAACAAAGTTGGCTTCAACTAAAGTTTCTTCCTGTGAAGATATAAAGTGTGGTTTTAATTTAAGAGGCAAATTTCCACTGGTTAATGAAAAGGATGTCCTTAAAAAGGGAATTTGAAATCAACTATAAACTACAGAGAACTTTAGGTTTCAGTTTTTTCAGGCCACTGTGTAGCATCTTGTAGCTGCTATTATAGTTTATGTAATATTGGACAGCATTTGTTTGGTTTCTAAAATAATAACATGTGGCTAATTGTTTATAAGGTCCTCTGGCTATGGTTTTGTTTTTAATAACAATTTGGGACATTGAAACACATAAAACAACTCATTTTTGAACAGAGATCTCAACATATCAAGAGCATATAAACTCCCTAAGTTTAAGAACATGAAATTATAATGGCTCAAATCTGCTCAATAGATTTATAAAAGTACTATGAACTTTAAAAATTCTTTTGCTAGATCATCTGTTGTTGGCACTATTTATATACAAACAGTGGATTTAGAAAGGTATATTTAGCTTTACCATAACAGATTAGTTACTATTTTGGAAATATGTATATTTTCACATCTGTAGTACCCTTCCCCATGTCCTCTGACAATTTATGAAGAATAAGATCACACATATTTGTGGTTGACATTCTAGACAGCTTTTCCAGATAACAGGTTTTTGAAAAGCAGTGATGGAAAGGAATTCATTAACTAAAAGGGTCAAAAGGTTATTTTTCTTTGATGAGAACTAGGTACTTAAAAAAGTTTCTTCAAAAAGTTTAGTACTCCATTAAATTAAAGGTAGAATATTTTCATTTGACTCTTGCTGCTAAGCAAGGTAGCCATAATGATTACAGCTTATGCAGTGCCTTCATATCTAAAACTTTTATACTGCACTTTTTAAAGCTTTTATTTTGAGGAAAGGAAACATTTGTCTAAATATAGACTCTTAAGTTGTATATATTTCCTGTCATTCTAAAAAAGTGAATTTGTGAAGCAAAGTTTTGCTAAATATGAAATTTAATATGTGAGATTATTAGAATATTGTCCATTAACTAGCTCATAGATTTTAAAAGCAAAATGCCTCCACCTGTTAAAACTATATGAAGAAAATATCTTTGTCTAACTGAAATTAAGAATATGTTAAGGTATTAAAATGAAAATAAAAGAAATGCTTTCCAACAAAGAGCTCAGTGATTAATCTAGTAGAAGCAAAATATGTTCTTATTAGACATAAAACATATAAGCTAAATCACGAAATAATGCAGTCCACTGCTGACTTTTTATTCTGACCGATTAAAAGAATATTTTGTAGTGACATCAAAAGGGCTAGGTTTTTATATCAATTTGGAAATTGACAGCTAATTTTCACAGAAGTTTGGAACTTAAAAATAATTACCTTTTATTACCTTAAGTTTTACAGCTCCAAGTTGATTTAAAAATAAAAATTAATGACTGAAAATAGATTTGGAATTTAAATATTAGTAACTAAGAACTATTGGGTAGGCTTTTTTCTCTCTATTAGCCCCATTTACAGACACTATATCTGAATTTAGGTGGCAAGTTTAGAATTGTTTTTCCCACCTTTTGATCATAGTAAATAGCTGTGTCTGAAGAATATAAACACTTAATGGCACTGAAGAGATAGCTGAATAGGTTGGAGGGAATCAGGGTATCATTTGAGCTGAGAACACATTCCAGAAATCTGAGGAAGCATACATGCATTTGTTCTTCATAACCTTAGATTTCTCTGTGGTCTTATCCTATGGTTTTAGGATTTTGGACTTCTAGTTAAAAAAAAGTCTGGCAGCAGTTTTCAAAGCTTTTTACCATGATCAAAAATAAATAAAGCATGACCCTGCAGCAACACAAGTTTATATTAATTTTTATGAAAATGTACCCCTTAGTGCACCTTACATGTGCAGTATGAATCCCTAATGGGTTGGAATAACAGAGTTTGAATAAAGGCTAATCTGGTCCTTTGGGTAGGTGAGAAGTAACAGTCATTTTTCTACAACTATAAAATTTGTATTCCTTCTATTAGTCTTTTTGCTCATATTTGGGTTATAAAGTGGCACAAAAAAGAGGAAAAATGCTAATACACTTTTACAATTCACTAACGCAGTGAGTTAATAGCTTATTCACTATAAAACTTCCCAAATAGTGTGATATTACTGGTAGTCTACAAGATGGCTTGGACTTACTTCTTGACACACCTGGTAATTATACTTAGGAAATATTCCATGTCAACATTCCACATAATTACTTGAGAAACATCTTTATTTGTTTGTTGCAGATACCATTTTATACAGAACCCTAGAACACTGGATCATAAAGATTCTAAAGTACACAAAAAGTGTTCTTTATATAATCTTCCCTAATTCCCATCCAGTATTAGGTTTGTCTACCACTTTCAATTTATAAATCCCTCCTTGTCAATGCATTTTAACGTACTGTTTTAAAACCTGAGAGGCAATTAAACTTATATGGGAACAGTAGAGTATTTTGTTACATGATATACTTTGAAATGTAAGCTTCTCATAAGAAATTTAAGCATAAGCTATGGAAATTAGGCCCCCTTAACAAGTAGCAAATAACATTTATAAGATGTGTGAAACCAAAGGCCCATTTTTAGAACAGGAGAAGCATTCCAATCAAAACTGTAAAAAAAAATTTTTTTTTAAATGTTTTTTCTGAATCTCTAAGTTGCTTTATAAATAAATATTGACATTCTATCTGCAAAGGCTTTTATATGTACTTGCTAAAGGATCATTACAATATATGAATGAAGCTCCACTTTGTATATGTGAAAGTTTGCTTTCCAAATACTAAGACAGATATCTTTACCTAGGAAATTTCAGTAGGTGATAATGTTGCCCATGAGAGCTATCAACATGAAAATGCCTTAAGTTCTATACCATCTATCTACTTTTATAAAGTGAAATTTCCCTCATGTAATTTATTTTGATGTTCTGTTTACTGGGACTTCATAAAATCCCAGATGATATGTACATTTTCCTGCATAAATCTATATGAAAGTAATCATTAGAGAATGAGAAAAATCATAGCAAAACTAACTTCGAGCTTTTTAAATTTTTTTTTTAGAGCTACAAAAGTTGTGTATTTCTTTCAATTTTTGGCAGTTACTCTTAAAAAAATTAGCTCAACATTTATCCTAGATAAGTACCTTTTCATAAGACACAAAGACATTGGGTTAGCTTCTGAAGAATGTTAAATTATTTGAAATTCTCATGTACGGTACCTGCACTGGTAGATCCAATTCCTGTGGTCAACACAGATCTTGGTGTAATCTTGGCTGCATATTTGAGGAATTGAGATTTCCCTGTGCCAGGATCCCCAACCAATAAAAGATGAGGTTCACCTAGAAAAAAAGTAAATAAAATTTAAAATTGCTATAAAAGAACCCATGAATAAGTATAATCAAAATGAAAATGATCCACTCATAATGCCAACGTACTTTATTTTATATAGTGTTGCTGATGTATACTTTTATGTAAGGTTCAAGGAAGGATTTAACTAGAAAATCTTTAGAAAAGTTAACTCTCATAATAATCTTGATTACTGAATGTGACATTTAAAATTAAATTCTACTAATAGATTGTGTGCTATTTCCAGATGTTTAGGCCCATGTTTAGTTTCTAAAAATTTTTGGCTTATAAAATTTATTTTATTTTACCAGTTTTTAAATATCAAACTACTATGATTAAAGTTTTCTGTACAAGTCATACAAGTACTTTATTCTAGTTAAATATTTCTAAGTGATGGGGATTTTTCAAAGTGCTAAATCAAATCACTTAAGATTCTAACAAATAAGCAAAAGCATTTTTCATTTTATGAAATTTTTAGTAGCTTAATAAAATAAATAACTCAGGAGGCTGAGGCTAAAGGGTTGCAAGTTTAAGGACAGCCTCATCACCTTAGCAGGACCCTACCTTATTTTTAAAAATATTTTTTTCGTTGTAGATGGACACAATGCCTTTATTTTTATGTGGTGCTGAGGATTGAACCCAGTGCCTCACTCATGCTAGGCAAATGTTCTGCCGCTCGGCTACAACCCCAGCCTGCGAGACCCTATCTTAAAAAATAAAAAAAAAGGTGGGGATGAAGCTCGGTAGATTTCTCAAAGTAATTAAATATTCTTATATTTCATAGGCAATATAAATAAACAAATGACCATTCCTCAGTACTTGTTATCTCACCAAATTTATTCAGTAATATTTAGTATTTTCTAAATATTAATAGAGAAACCCTATTTAAGCTCAGCATTTATCAAAGTACCTGGCAGATAACAGGTAATCAAAACACATAATATATATAAACCCTATACTTAGCATTCTATGCTGAACTATATGGTTTTTAGAGTCTCTCCTAACAGCCTGATTTACAATAATGTTCTTTTAGTCATCTAGTTTATTCTTTGGTTATTATGGCCCCTATGAAGGACATTCAAGTCAGTTAAGTGTGGTTAGCTGCAAAAGAGCTCTCTGCCATCCAGACATAATTATACACTTAGAATAATCTTTGCTTGAATGTGTGACCTACAGCAGCATCTCATGGCAGATGGCACATTTGCTATCTACCAACAGAAGGGGAATCAGCAGGCAGATGACTGAGAGCAGCAGTCTGAGAGAAACACACCGACAGTCACAGATGGAGTCTGACTTGGCAATATTAAAAATGCACTATTTCTAATCTTTTCTTCTTGGTGAAAGACTCAGGGTCCAATGAACACTACTAGTAATAGAAACTACTAGTAATAAAAACATAATTTTATTTTGTGGCACCCATATAGGGTAGATCAATAGTACATACCTATTAAAATAGGTGTATACTAGAATTTGGGAGAGTAGCTTCTGATAAAAGTACTGAACTAAGTATGAAATACACAACTGTCAGCCTTGAAAGACTACATTTAGAAAATCTGAAAAAGCTGCTTTTACTCAGGAAAGGAAAAGCCTAGCTTCTCTACCAATGTGTATTAATATTTCTAAATTTTGAAAACGTACTAACCTCTGACCCTTGTTCCTGTAGCATCAGTCCTTTGAATCCCACCAGCCAGCACCATGGCCACAGCAAGCTTTACTAGATACATCCCAAACACTTGAGGGCACAAGCTGGCCAATATTTCATTCCTTCCTGGGAAATGCAGAAAGATCAGAAGTTACCAGCAATCTTCAAGAAACCCTAAGTGGAATCTCCCTTCCTACCTTAACTGACTATCCAATAAACATATTCTACCAATCTAAAATGATCATGAGGGCCAAGTCTAAATCATTAAAGAGAGTAACTATTGTGGTTCCCCTTTTCTTATTAATGCCATAAGAGGAAAGTCTGATTTTTATTCCTGCTTAAGGTTCCATAAATCTGTCATACTTCATAAGAGACATTAAAAAAAGGAATCTCCTTTTCTTCCTCATCTACTACCTATGAGGCCAGCATTTCCCTTAAAATAATACCAGCTGTACTTTCTGTGAGATAATTTCAGTAAATTTACTCCACTCCAAATTAAAAGGAAACTATTCAGTGTCAAATGAGTCATAACTTAACAGTCAGAAACCTTTAAAGAAGTAGTTGGAGCTTATGGAGCTTCTTGAAAGTGACAGAGAAGTAAAATCAGTCCACTCTGCAAGTCAGTCTGACATTTGCTCTGAGATTTTTGGTAAATTATGATCTGGAACAGGTTACTGGATTATCAGTATTAAGATCATTGTGCACTATAGCCCCAGCAATTCAAGCAGGAAATTTTGAATTATAATTATGTGCTTTCAAGACTGTTGTTATTTTAACTTTTAGACATATCAAAATACCAATCTGAGAATCTCCATATCCCATTCATGAATTAGTCATTAGTCTTTTATCAAGTGACCTAATCAATTTACAATACTCCAACAGGCCTTCCCTGAACCTTTTCATGATTTATGTCCCTACACACAATAACTTTTTGTATTGACACAATTTTTTGTTTTGTTTACTTGGGTTGGTTTTTTGTTGTTTGGGGGCTGGGCATTGAACCACACAGGGCCTCGTCATGCTAAGCACATGCTCTACCCCTAGCCCTTTAATGAAGCGAAATTGACTCTATGGTGGTGTGACCTGGAATTGCAGAAACAGTAAAGAAACAAAATCTTTTAGTAAAAAGGGAACCAGAAAGAAAATGGTAAATCCAGGAAATTCATTAATTACCAGAAGAAATTCCTCCTTTTCCAGAGTTACAAAGCCTGGAGAAAAAAAGGTCAGGGATCTAAGCAGATAAGACCTGAGAGGAGGTAGGTAAACTGACCAGAATCTTCAGATTACACATATAAAGAAGGAAGATGCCCAACAAGCAGCTTTAAGAGTAGGTACACTGACCTGGGAGTCACTCAAGCCAATGCTGTTCAAGGGCCAGCTTTGTTGAGTAAAGGTGGATTTAGGAACTAATGTGCTGATGGAAAGCACATCCCAGTGGTAAAGATCACAGGCCCTAGTTTTGTGTCTGGACTCAAATCCCAGTGATGTTATTTACGTAGGGTTTAACTGTAGGTGTTTCTCAATCTCTCTGCCTCTTATTTCTTTATCTGTAAAGTCAAAGGAGTTAACAAGTATACAGCATATAGAAAGTCCCTAGCACATAGTGGGGACTTCTTAACCAATAATATTTTATTTCCTGAATTATTTGTGCTTATCTCTGATCTCAAGATTTCCTTAACACAAAAGACACGATGAAAGTTGAACTGGGATACCAGAAATAAGCAAAAGGGGAGGACTATTATCCTAAATGTGTCATCTAAGTTGAAGAACATGATTCCTTGGATCATGGCAATAGATGCTTCCATGGCTTTATCACGGAGGAGAATACATTAGGGTGAATACCATCCCATCACCTCATATATCCCAAAATTTCTGGTTCATACTGGTGTGACTATGGCCAAGTTATCTCCTCTTATGGCATGGCCCTCACATCGATGAAGAAAACCTTTTCAACCTAAGATAACTAAGTCACCCTGGACTGTTCAGATGGCCCAACAGACCTCAACACCAGGGTCAAGGGGTCCTTGAGGTCAATGTAGGTCAGAATAAAACTTCCTGAGACTCATCCAAGTCAATATCCATAGTACTGAGAAACAAAGCAACCTCCAAGAGGAGCAGCAGAGCAACCTCCAGTCTTAAGACTGGCAGAAGGAAGATGCCCTGTTGGAAACAGGTCTCTACCTTCACCTCTCCTCTTCCAATATACATATATAATTTGAAATGGTCAAATATAGTGCACTGGTACCTGATATATAGGAAACTAAGGAGAAACAAGATAGATTCTTTAATCACCAGCACAAAGCACTTGTGAAGATCTGGTTAGAGCACAACATGATGACCAGCCTTTGCTGTTATAATGTAGAGTTGAGCTGTGGCACTGGAATAAGTAAGAAATGACGGGGCTGAGGAAGAGTGACCAATTATTATAAGGACTTGATCTTAAGCCAATTTTGATCAAAAAGTTCACTTAAAAATATATATGATTCCTAAAGTGCTTCCTTAATAAAGCCACAGTGAAGAAAACTTTGGGCTCTTTTCTATGTAGAGCAAATAAAAGATAGATCAGGAAATATTACATATGTGTTATACACTTAAGTTAAAAAAAAATCCTGCAAAATATAGACAAATTCCCCATGTTTCGGTAAATGGAAGCTTTATTTGATGAAATCATATCTGTCTAGTTCCACATGTGATTTAAGAATAAATATATGATTTGAGGTGAAGTTCATGAACTGGCTTCAATGTAGTTTTCTTAGAAGATGCCTCCAAGGAAGAATGAAAAAAAGGCATTTAATTGGTGTTTTATACATTTGGTATTTTCAATAAAAACCACTATATACTCAAAGGCTGTGATATTTTATTCTGTGTAATTACATCTTTGACAGAATTTTTGCTGTAATGTCAAAGCTTATTCTTTGCATCTTCTCTCTCATCATCTTCCTACTTCCTCCCATTTTAAAAATCTTCAGCTTAAACAATGAGAAGTTGTCTTTATTATCAAAAATGCATTAGAAAGGGGCTGGGATTGTGGCTCAGTGGTAGAATCCTTGCCTAACATGTATGAGGCACTGGATTCAATCCTCAGTAACACATAAAAATAAATAAAAGCAAATAAAAGTACTGTGTCCATCTACAACCAAAAATATATTTTAAAATACATTAGAAAATAATGGCTTGAAGACAAGGTTTTATAATATGATGAGTTTTGCCTTTTTAAAGAACTGTATTCTTAATTGGTAAAGAAGGTAGGAAACTCTGAAACTGATCTGGCCGTATAACAGGTGTTTGAAATAACAGAAAGGGGTAACCTCCAGAAATATCTCTAAGAAGAAAAGGTTATACCAGAAAAGGGCTTCAAAGGGAGACTACATCTAGAGGTACTAATGCTACCCTTTGAACTACGCACTGACTTATGCAGCATATGAGGTTGTCCCCAAATCACAGACATTGCATTTAACTACTGAATTTAATACCATTAATATTTATAAGCTTTATTCCCTTGATCACAAACCTGCAAAGGGATCATTCTTATAGTATTCCCAAAAGTCTTCAAATTCTTTTCGGACTTCCTCATCCATGATAATCCCTGATGACTGCTCATTATTTACTTGGACATAGTTGGCTTTCAGGACTATCTCCACTTCACAGCGAATGTCTTGCTGAAAGGGCTTCCACCGTTGCATTACAACCCCATAAATAGTGAGGTCATCCCCTGGAAAGAACACCAAGTAAGTAATGCTGGACACAAGCTCATGTAACAAAGGACCTGAAATTATAAATAATTCACTCATCCAGAAAATAATTTGAAGGTAAAAGGACATCCCAAATTCCAAATTTTGTAAAGGCACTTGTATATGCACAGCTACAAGCTGAAATCAGTATCTTTATTTTTTATAGTATGTGATAATCAAACCAAATTATCACTCTTCACAGGAAAAACAGTTTACTGAATGATTTACTCATTGTTGATAGGTTGGGTGACATGTTCATCCTCTCAGAGTTTCTAACCATTTAGAGGAGATGCTGCAGTCAGGTGATAAGTGATCAATCTGGTGTCAGAAAGACAATCTTGCGATTCCTAGCACCTAATTTAGCTTTGTACATGTTTATTTTTACTTTCCGGATTTGTTAATACTTTACTCACTACCTCCTTTTTCAAAAAATGAATCAAAAGACCTATGAAATCAATGAGTACCTCTTCTATTTCAAAGTAGGAAAGCACAAAGTAACAACCCAGCTCCTGACTTCCTGGAGGTCCCTCCCTACCTGAAAAAAATCACGTAGTCTTAGTACACAGATTATTAGATTGATGCATATTTCTAAAAGACTGGGTAGTTCATATGCACATTCACCACACAATGACATCTGTGCTTATTTCATACAATGCAATGTATCACTTAACAAGGAAATATGAATGCTTGGCATTCGGTATTATAGTACTGGAGAAACAAGTGCCAAAACCAAAAGAACAAAAACCCATAAACCTAATCCCCCCAAATTTCAATCACATTGAACACAGGATGTTGGGCATACCCCAGACTAAATCTTGGTATTTATATTTTGCACAAAAAACACTGTCTCAGAACTAACAGGTAACTCTTCATGCCCGAGCCTTTGTGCCAAGTGTATGTTATTTGCTGATGCAAAATGCCTTTCACTGTCTAAATTTCAATATGTAATGTATAACTAAAGTTTTGATTTCCTGAAGAAAAGTGTTCCACAAATGCTAAATGCATGGAACTGACAGTGCCAATTTACAAAATAGAAGGCACATTTCTAGCTAGAGGCAACTTCATACTAAATGGTAACAAACACACTAAATAGGCACTTTACACATGGTTCCAAGATTTTTCCTAAGCCAATGGTTTTCAAAGCCAATTGGTAATAATTATCATTTACTATACTGTCTGCCTGCCCCAAACCTTTTATTTATTTAGTTAGTAATTTTCAATTAATTTATTTGGTACTAGGGATTGAACCTAGGGATGCTCTACCACTGAGTTACATCCCCAGACCTTTTTTTTTGTTGTTGTTGAGGCTGGGCTTGAATGTGAGATCCTTCTGCTTCAGCCTCCCTAGTTGCTGGGATTATGGGCATGTACTGCACCCCAGACTCCCCAAACCTTTTAGATAAAAATAGGCAGCCTGTCTTAAAATTAAAACGTAAAAGGGTCTGGGGATATAGATCAGTGGTAAGGCACTCTTGGGTTCAATCCCCAGAACCAAAAAAACAAATACATAATTGAAGCAATCTAAATGAACATTTACTTGGAAAAATCCTTTATTATGGTCATTCTAATGGATTTCTACATTAGTTAACAGAGGAACTCAACTTTAGATATAGTACCCATTAGCAATAATCTAATTTCAGTAAGCAATGATTATATGGAAAATGTGGCCAAGAAGGAGTCTCATCAAATTTGGATTAAATACCAGCTATTAGCTCTAGTAGCTATTACTCATTAGCTATATGACCTTCGACAAATTAGCTTTCCTGAGACTGTTCTTGACTTACAACTTGAGAATACTTAGATTTACATCATAGGACAATGAAAATTAGGTCAGATAATGTATATAAATTAAAGTAATATCAAGAAAACAGTAAGTACTCAGTAAGTATTAGTTGTTTTCATACAAAACTTACATTTGTAGAGCAACTAATACCTTTGAAAACTCTTCAACATTTAAATGTTTTCATTCAAATACTTGTTGAATAGCAGATTTATATCATTAGAACAACTGTGAGACACATGTGACAGTCCAAAGCAGTGACCATTCAGTTTAAACTTTTGTATATTTTATAGTAAGTATATAAACTATTATTTTTAAGAAGCTACAATTCTTACTTTTAAACAATTCAATCTCTTTTTGTGCCTCTATCTTCTGTAGCATCTATACTACTGCAGCCATTCCCAGTCAGACCCATCTTCTCATCTGCTGCACTGACAGTTGTCAGCACATAACCTCCAACTTTACTACTGTGCATATTTCAAATTGGAATATTTGAAATATTCCAATTGTAAATTGGAATATTTACAATTTAATATTGTAAATTCCTGAAGGGCAAGAATTATTTACATATTTACATATATATTTATTTCAACACTGAATTTTATTGAATTATTGCTAATTATTGATATAAAAAATCTTATCCACTCTTTCCAATCTATCACCATAGTCAGCACCCTATCACATCCACACCCAGATTGCTTCAATAGCACCTAAATTGCTCTGTCTACTTCCTATTCTCTCACAGAGGTCTGTGGCTATGGATAAATAAAAAAAAAAATTGCTATTGATAGACTGCTTCCATCTATCCTTTATATTAATGACATTTGAAAGAAAAATAGCTTATGATTTATTTTTAATGCAAAAAGAATTCAGTTTGAATGAAAACATTCTCTACCAAAGGATGTTCTACTGTTCAAAACCAGTGTGACTCCTGTCATTATGTCACTAATACAGAGCAGAGAACAGTCACCTCCTTTCTGGCATCAGAAAGACTTTCAGCAGCATTTAACAATCATATTATTTGACTGATTTTATATAATTGTCCACTAAATTCACTAGATTCTTTGTGGGGTGGGGGTGAGAGAGAGAGAGGGAAAGAAAGAGAGGGACAATCCCCACACATTCTAGACAAGCGCTCTACCACTAACCTATATATCGCCAGCCCACTACTAGGTGTTTTTAAGTTGCTACGGTTAAGCTATGGCACACAGAAGAGAGCCCTGGAATAGAAATCAATGGACCTAGATTCCTACTTCTTTTCTGCCATTTAACATTCTAAGTGACCTTGGACAAGTAGTTTTTTGTCTATGAAACAAGTAGTGAGGCTAGATCTCTAAGCTCCAGTCCAGTTCTTTCCTTGTATCACCTCCCACCTCCATGCCAGTCTCTTACTCTCAAGGTGAACAATTAAGCTTCTACATTCTCTTGCAGTGATCTTGGGGAAAATAAAAAAAAGTGACTTTTCCTAACAAATATTTAGGACTGCCTACAGAAGCTAAAAAAGTTTATTCTTACTGGGTATGTTAGTACATGCCTCAGGAAACTGAGGTGGTGAGGTGGGAAGATCACTTGACTCCATGAGTTCAAGACCAGCCTGGTCAACGTAATGACTCCATCTCATTAAAGAAAAAAAATTCTTACCAGATTTGCAACTGTCTACTAAGTCATCTTCCAGGATAACTTTCATAGATCGTGGAATACTTCCAACAGACAGCCTTTGAACCTAGCAAGGAAAGGAAAACAGAAAACAGACACTAAGCCTGCTTAAATACATGCTAAGGATCTAGAAGTCAGCAGTATTTGAAATTACTGTTTCTATTTCTCTGGTAATCTCATACAATTTAATTATGATGGGGACTTAAGGAATTTTTCTTGAAAATTGTAACCTACTATCAGTTTAAGAATTTACTAAATTTAGAGTAAAATAAAAGGACCAATATAGAAAATATCTCCTTTTAGATGGTCAAAATAAATATATGCTCCAACTGCTAAATTTAATAACAAAGCTACTTATTCAGAAAAGAGAGGTATTTCTTTCCTGATCTCTAGTCACGGACCTGGGACAAATCACCAAGTTCCTTTGAGTACTCCTTAGTTTTGTTCCATGTGAACATGTGCTCTGTAAAATGATATTTCCCTGGCTTTCTTCACCTAGGTGTGGTCTTAAGTTCTGGTCAATGATATATATGCAGACATATTATAGGAGACAGTTTAAATGGAGACTTGGTGAGATGGTAGATATATTTGCCCATTCTTCCTATTTCCTGTTCTCTGACTAGAATACAGACAGGATGGAGTTGTAGCCATCATCCTGGACCACAAAAAACCATAAGAATAGAAAACATGCATTAACAGAGGTGCAAAAGATGAGCATGGTGATGCACACCTGTAATCCCAGCAACTTGGAAGGTTAAGGCAAGAGGATTGCAGGTTCAAGCCCAGCCTCAGCAACTTAGTGAGGCCCTAAGCAACTTAGTGAGACCCTGTCTTAAAAGAAGAAATGAAAAGGGCTGGAGATGTAGTTCAGTGAGGAGCTCCCTGGATTCAATTCCCAGTACCAAAACAATAAAAAAAAGAGTGGTGCAAAAGAAAAAAAGAAGTCCGAGTCCTCAACACTGTGGAAACTATATGCTAGCCTTGGATTGTCTATCTCCTGATTATTTTAGATGAGAGAATAACCTCTGTGTTTAGTGAAGGAAAATCACGCTCACTTTTATTAAAGACAGGATACCTCCTTTGGCACAAGCAAATAAAACTGAACCAAAACCCTGAATCCTGCTATACCCATGTTTACCAACCAGTTAAAATTACTTAATTTCCCCCATACCTTAGTTAAGCAAGGCTATTTAGAATTTTTAAATATTCATTTTAAAAATAAACATACTTAACCTAATTTATTCTATATCTTCTTAGCAATGTTCTATCTAGAAATATGACTAAATCTAAAAACTACACTCTTGATATATGCGCAATTGTTTTAAGCTTGATCATCCACAAAATGATGACACAAGTCTGTGTATTCATTTTGTATTCCCTAATCCTAGCAATTTGACCAAAATGGAAAACCACTCCTTCAAGTTTGTTGTTTTTCTATTTATTGGATCACTTACTTGTTCCTGAATTTTGATTTCTTGGTAATCTCTACACCTGGCTGGAGATGCAGACAAGTCTGAAAGGCAGGTGAATTTTGAGGAATCACAGGTCTCCAAGCTGGGACATGAGGATGGCCGGCAGAAGGTGTAGTATTGCTCAAAGTCAGCCTTGACCACAAATACATGTTTGCATTTGTTACACATGTAATCCCGCTCAAACTCCAACACTTTCACCAGACTTGTTCGAATCACTGTCCCAGTGACAGATAAAAAGTGTCCCACATCCTTGGTTTTAGGGATGTGTTCCCTTACCAGCTCAGGACACACAGGCAAACCTAACAGAAAAACAACATCAACTTACACCTTGAGATTTGACTCCATGATATACTCTCCATATTTCCTGAGGTAGAAATTACAATTTCAGGACAGAAAATCTTCTGTGTTTTACTTAAGAAAAAAATCAGATCATCAACTCAATTAAGAAAATAGAAAGGAGTTCAAATAACAATTTTCAAAGGACTCTCAAAAGCATATATCAAGATGATATAATAACCAGGGTTACAAACAGAATTGATTCTCATAAAAGGGCTATCTCAGTAGGTTCTAAATATGGGGTGTAATTGTAATCATATTTCACAAAGAAAATATTGCTACTTGCCACACATAAAACAAGCTGATGATTCTTTCAGTAAGTCACACAGCAGAGAGATAAAGAGATGACAGCATGATGACCAGAGTTTCAAAGAGCTACCTGACTGGGTTTCTTTTCAGTTAGGTTCAGTATTTATAAATACATAAATTTGATGATGCTTTCAGACCTTGACTTACCTAGAAGTTTACCCATAGCATCACTTAATCCTTCAAAAACCTGTGTTGTTCAACATAAAAAAGAAAACAAAAAACCAGTGAACTGAAAAGTTATAAAATGCCAAAGAAAAGTCTAGCGCAGAAATGCCCTTTATATTTGTCTGTGATGCATCACTGGAGTGGAAAGATGCTGGTTGTCATAGTCAAAGGCCTATTTCCCAACTGGTTTATTAGGGTAGCATTTGTTACGCTAGTTTGTACCCTGTGGTCTGTTGCATGTCCTAAGAATTCAGTGGCTCAAAACCTGATTACTGTGCACACCGAAGATTAATCATTTAGATGTGCCAAACTCATGAGAAATAATCATAGTAGGTATCATAATACCTTAAGATTCTATGGTGAGCATTTTGATATATGTACTATAAAAGCCTAACAATAATAGTAATAATCAGAAGGTAGTCCAGGCTAGCCTACTCACACATACATAAATGGCAGAGCCTAGCAAAATCATCAGCTGAATGTACGATGGCATAAACAATGCCTTTTATTTCTGAAGGACACTCTACCCAGGAAGAATAAAAAAGAAGATACTCTTTGGTTCCATGGACAACTTCTCCTTGCAGATGATGTTCCAGGCTCTCATATGCTAGATCATGACAAGTCTACATGAATCCCCACCCTTTTTTCTTCTTTTGTTCATTCAGCACAAGAAAATTTGATGGAGACCTACTTCATACTTGGAAAGAAGGCAAACTGTAGGTGTCAGGAGGAGGGTCCAGCCCTACATGCTCAGATTTTCCCTCTGGGTCCCCCTAAAGGGTAGCCAGAATAAGGGAATCCCTTGCTGCTATTTCCTAGCAAGAACACTTGTGTTTAATCAATTATATCTCTTAAGAAGAACTATGGAAACAATTACAACCAATTTTCTAAGAAATTTAACTTTTATAATTATCTGCCACACTTCTACAGTACAGGGCAATATGTCATCATTAATGTTCTCAAATAAGAAATCTTACAATAACAGTGATCATCTTACTGAATCATGCAACTGGTAGAAGTTAAACAGATAAGGTGTTTTTTTTTTAATTAGTCTAAAACATGATAGATTAAATGGTTCATTTTATATAGTAAAGTAAATATACTTTTATTTAAAAAGGGTAACAGAGGTTAAGTACATTTCTGGCTCTTCAGGTTCTTTTCTTTCTTTTCACATGATGACGTTTAAGATTTTATAATCAAAAGGTAACATAATGTTAAGCAAAACTGGCCATATGTAGTCAAAATTTTAGAACTATTGGAAAAGGCTGAGATGGCATTTTAAAAGAAAGGTCAATTTATTTTTTAATAAATGGATTGTGACAGAGAATTTTCTTCCTATATATATTACTACGTATGCTTTTCAATCACCCCAGTTGAATCACAAGGAGTTCAGCTACCATTAGTGCTGAACACAAAAACATTTATTATTCTCTGACCCATTCCCTGATAAAAGAACAAAGCAATTTTTGAAATAGAGATAAGTCCACATCGATTATTTTAGGTCCACGGTCACCAGACTGGCAGCACCAGCATCAATGAGAGCTACTGAAAATGCAAATTCTCAGGCCTCACACCTGCTATCCTCAATTAGAAATTCTGGGGGTGAGGCCAGCAATCAGGGTTTTAAAGAGCCCTCCAGATAATTCGGATGCTCATTAATGTTTGAAAACTACTGCTTTAAATAATACATGAATGTTATTCCTTGTTATTTACTTTTCATGTAAACCACTGAGAACACCAAGTAAACTTTAGGCTAATAAAAATCCTGGAAGACAGAGTAAGAGATGGATGGATGGAAGGAAGGAAGGAAGGAAGGAAGGAAGGAAGGAAGGAAGGAAGGAAGGGAGGGAGGAGGGAGGAGGGAGGGAGGGAAGGAGGGAGGGAGGGAGGAAGAAAAAAAAAAAAAGAAATATAGGCAGAAGAATAAAATTCAGTGCATGTCCTGGTAGAACAAAGCCAGAAACTATTTTAAGTTCCTAAGGAGAGTAAACCACAAAGGCAACCTGAGTTTTAACAATTAAAGGCCTAATCTATAGTCTAAGATGGAGGTGCAAAATACTGAAAATCACACTATTTTAGGCCCTGATCTTTTACATGTGTTGTTCATTCTTCATGGGACACTTCCATTCTTCACTGGCCTTATCTTTTCTTGAAGCCTCCAGTTATCCCCCAGGAGAACTAATTCTCTGTTCTGTGAGCTAATATATACCTTACACATTTCTTGAGTGAGGCATGCATCATGTAACAAATGCCATTAAGGTCCTTTACAATTCTGTTTAATATGTACATGTATGTTATCTGTAGGCATACATTTACCATCTGGTAAATATTTAACTATATAGATATCTCACCCACAGCCTGAGCACCTTTTGAGGAGGGACTACTGCATCCTCTTTTTGGTTTCCCAAGAGCCTAGTAAATTCATATACATGTCATATTTATGGAATGAATGTTACTAAGGTAATGACATAATTTGCAATTTACTTTTAAGAGAAGAATTTTAAAAATAGGCTAAATTCATTCTGAAACTGATAGGGTCACTTAGAATTTCATTATTTAAACTGAACATGGGAAGGTATCTAAACTTAAGAAAAGCACAGAACCACTTCCTAAATACTATTTCAACAATATTAACTAAAGCCTCTTTTAACAATCCTTTTGCAAACTCATTAAAAAGGAACATTTCTTCTTGACCCAGCAAGAAATTATCTAGTGCCCTTATGCATAATGATTAATAATATTCATAATTTTAGCCTGGCAAATGTAAATGCAGGTACTACTTTTCATTTAAATCAAACTTCTGCTGATTTTTGGAATCTTATTTTGCCTCCAAGGAGTTCTACTCTAGTGACTTCTAACCTTTTTGGAATCATAGTAACCATTTCTGTTGATTATAAATCCTCATCCTTCTCAAATATACTATAAGGTAAAAATTTTAAGGTAAACATTTTTTAACAAAAGGGTATGTGGTATATTCCAACTTAATTATAGGCTGCTTTAAATATTCTGGAGTCTACTTTCAATTTCATCAAATCCTCCTTTTTCATAAACAGACTGAGGTTGTATCTTCCTTCATTAGTTTATATAACGAGGACATACTTTAATTAAAAAAAAAAAAAAAACTGGGTGGTTAGCAGGGATTCTAGAAGTAGTTTGCTCAGTGAGATAAAGTAACTTGTCAAGTCTCCCAGCCCAGCATACAGCTCTAACCAGATATCTTCTAAATTCATTTTTCTCCTTTCATCATTCCACACATCTTCCCAGAAAAGATTCCCATGGCATGAACTAATGAAAAATTATTACATTGTAGTGCTACTTTCCTAGAATTCTTTAGAGTGACTCTCCAACTCTATCTACTCTGTTAAAACTCATTTTTAAAAGAATATGAGGATCAGGGAGTCAGGAATTCAAAGACATGGCTTTGACACCACAAGTTACTGATGACTCCACTGTAGTTACCTAAAATTTAAGATGCTTAATCTGGCAATCCTTCAACAAAAGTGTATTGTGTTCCTGATAGGTAGATAGCACAATGCTAAACAATATACAAAAATAATTTCCTAAAATAGTTTTGAAGCTCATTGGACAGAATCTATCACTTTTCTAATCCTTATATTACCATTTTTTTTTTATCATCAGTAGTCACAAAAGCTCATAAAACTGCTTGGGATTACAATTTTACACACATAGAGAAATTTATATGTATACTGTTGTCTCCACACCCTTCTCCTTCCCCCTCTATTGGCTGGCTGGTACCCCATGGCCACATATGATAGTCATTACTCTAATCTGAAAAAAGTGACCAGCAGCTATACAACACATATGCATTTAAAAAAAAAAAATACAAATTATTTTTTAGTGCTCTGAATCCCCCATGTATTCTATTTTCCTAAAATCTTCATAAAAAATTACATGGCAGTAACATTCTTAAAGTGATTTACCTGATATCCTGGCATGAAGATTCTGCTTCATGGAAGCACCCTCAGGCTGAGAAAGGGACTGGAGAATTGTCAAGGCTGATCTTCGGAGTGCACTATCAAAAATAGTTAGTACTTCATTGGGGAATGCAATGAAATATTCTCCAATTTCCATGTTGGTCTCGAAAAGGGTCATGGCATTAACTACAATTGGGTAATGAGCATCTTCATCTCTCTCCTTCAAGATTAGAAGAATATCATTCTTATGGTATTCTGAAGCATATGACTCAAACACTTGACCCACCAGCATAACTTGATCACTATTCATCTTAAACCTAGGGTACTAAATAAAAGGAAAAAAAATGGTATTATATCTTTGATAGTCAAGATTTTCACACAATTTAACAAAAACGATTTCTTGGTTATAAATCATCCTGGTTTTAGGTCATGTTATACTCACAAACCTGAATTCAAACTTTAATTAGATCTAAATTATCTGTTATAGTTAGTTGCATAATAACATGTACTTTAAAATGAGAAATGAAATTTAAGCCAAAGAATTAAATGTTACTGATTATGGAAATCCAAAATGATACAAAGTATTTTCCATATCTTTTTGTAAATCTTTCTCCTCCTAAGCCTTTATTAATATATTTCACATAATATATGTAAAGATAACAAGACTTTTCTTTGACCACATTACAAACATACACTGCTCTCAAGTACAACGTCTTAAACACGAGTTTTCTGTCCAAAGTACTGCCAGTGGAGTTCTTTGCAAGTGTCCTGGCTCTACAAATTATTCAAAAAGCATACCATTTTTTCCTCTCTCTTTAATCTCTCTCTCTCTCACACACACACACTTTCATGTGTATCCTGATACATAAATAGAGTCAGTTCTAACTTGAATAATCAATGATTTTCTTTAGAAATGTATATTTAGAGGTGAATTAGTTGCCTAATCTAGGAAAACTAGACTTCAGCAAAAACAGCTATAAAGAAAACAGGCACACACCCGTAACCCCAGCTACTGGGGAGGCTGAGGCAGGAGGAAGTTCGAAGCTAAGCTGGGCAACTTATCTCAAAAACACAATTTAAAAAAGGGTTGGGGATGTAGTATAACAGTAAACCCCGTGCCTAGCATGTGTGAGGTCCTGGGTTCAACCTCCAGTACTACAAACACACAAAGAGCACAAAAGAATTAGACAAACTGAGGAAAGAAACATTAAGTTTTTGAATAATAAATAAGTTGGAAATAAACATAACATAAACCATGCTTTGCCTATCTCATTCCTCTGGAAATCATCATCATCTTCTTCTTTCTAAATCTAGATTTGCAGATAAAAAATGCCTACCCCCATTCTGTTTTCATGCACACAGTCAGAACACAAATCACATATGCATAAAACCAATTCAATGTCTATTTCCTAATATATACTGTGCAAAAGACATTATGCTGGCAAATGAAAAGCATAGTAAAAGGGGTGCTATGTCTTTGGAGAACCAGAAGACAGATCAAATGAAAACTGCTCTGCCAGTGGTAAAAATGCAATTCGAACAGCACCACAAAGGAGAAAGGAATTAAATTTAAATGAAGCAACAATTCCATTTGTGGGAGTGTAGCTGCACTGTGGCAGTTACAAATGAGCTGTCCAAATATTTGTCCAAACTCTTACATGGTTTGGAAACAGAGCAAATACCTTAGAAGAGGTGTACTTTAATATGATTTACTTGATTCATACAACATTTATTGTACTAGGCTGTACAAACATGATTAAAGAAGATTGTTACAAAGTTTACAGTTTAGCATCCTCAGTATCTATTACATATTCTATATATGATAGCCAGAGTGAGATTAAGAGATGAACAAATGTATATGGAAGAGAATAAATGAACATAAATTACGGACACCACACTGATAAGTGATTTTGGTCTTAGGTAATAAAAATTCAGCTGAATGTAAAGCAGAAAAGCACCTGGCAAGAACTAACCACACAGTACTTCCACCGATGTGGTCTTTGCTTAAAAACAAAACCCACTGGGATCCCAAGGGTGGCTACAAGAGAATCTCTACGATTCTCTTGGATGCATATTCAATTTAAAGCCACAAATTTAGCAATTTGAAAAACAGCTCCATAAAGGGAAGGAAGAGAGCAGCTGTGGGAGTCAAGTTTCAAATTAAGGTCGGATTAAATTTTGCCTGGTTAGCCCATCAATTTATATCATTTTATGGACCATCTTTTTTGACAACAGCATACTCTTCAATATCAGTGCAATACTGACTAATCAAATATTTCATATGCAGTTCGTTTACTCTATTAAACATGCCCACCCAAATACAGGATTAAGGCACAACTCCGGAGTTCCATTTTCCTTTTCTTCTTATTGAATATTTGGGGTCACAACCGTTTTGCTTTAAGCAGAATGGCTAATGCAGAACCTTGGGGATCCCCGGCCGCTTGAACCGCGCCCCCGGAGGGGGTGGGCGCCGAGGCTAAGGGCCGCCCCGCTCCCCGCGGGAGCGCGCCATCGCTGCTGCTCCTCCTCCTCGCCCGCCCGCCCGGCGGCGCGGCAAACGTGGAGTCCAGCCGCTCCCAGAGGAAGCTTTATAAACTAAATTTCTAATCCACAGGGTCTCAGCCCCTGCCCTACGACACCTCCGCAGGTCTGACCCGTACCGGGTTCTGCTCCCGGGCAGCTCCTTCCACTGACCGGTATCGGAGCTGAACAGTTTCAGAACTAAAAAGACGTGCGCGAGACTTGAAACTAACTACAGAAAAATGAATAAATCACCGCGAAATGAAGCAGCGGCTGTCACTTACTGGGTGACACGCAGTGTCAGAAGTCGCCGGGGTCGCGCTACTCCCGGACGCGCGGGAGCTCTGGCCCGGAGCCGGGGTCCTCCCCGCCGCCCCTGGGGCACGAGGAAATCGGTGGGGGCGGGGCGTGCGCGTGGCCGCTCGGAGCGCCTCCGGCTGCGGGGACGCGCAGACTCGGTGGGGTTAGCTTCGCGCCAGCGGCCCGGCCCGGCCTGCGTTCCCGACGGTCGCCCTGCCGCGCACCGCCTCAACTTAGCAGCCCCGGCGGCTCTTCCGGGTGGAGACGCAGGCGAGCGCGCGCCCCGAGTCGCAAAGGGCTGAGAGCGGTGGGGCGGGGCGGGGCGGGGCGGGGCGGGGCGGGGCGGGGCGGAGCCGGGCGGGTTGGGGCGGGGCGAGGAGGGTCCTGGGCGGGGTGAAGGCGGGCGCAGCTGGGACAGCGGCCCACTCCAGGCTGGGCTGGGGAAGGGGGCGCTGTGGGGGAGCTGTGGGGCCGCTGGGGAGGACCCAGAGGATTTTTTTTGGTGTATCCAAGAATCTACCTAACACCTAGCCCACGTTCGCAAAGCTTCTCCCGTTTTCTGTTGAAAGCTTTAGAATTTTAGATTTTTTTTTCTGGTACTAGGGATTGAACCTAGGGGCAATTTACCACTGAGCTACATCCCCAACTCTTTCTTTGTTTTTGGAGACAGTCTCAAGTTGTTTAGGGCTTCACCAAATTGCTAAGGTTGGGCATGAATTTATGATCTTCCTGCCCCTTCTCCTCAGTTGCTGGGATTACAGGCGTGCACTATCGCACTTGGTAAATTTTAGGTTTTATATTTAGATTTAGGATCCAATTAGAGCTAATATTTTTGTAGGTGGTGAAAGGTATGGATCTTAGGTCACCATTTTATGTATGGATATGCTTTGACATTTGTTCAAGGATCTCTCCTTCTCCCACAGGATGTCAAAAAAAAGGAACTTCGAACTGATGTAAAACATTAGTTGTTAAAAATGTTAGACCTTCTACTCTGTTCCAGTGATTTATTCATCTGGTTTTATAAAGAAAGGGCAGGAAGGAAGGAAGGAGGGAGGGAGGAAGCAAGCAAGCCTGGTCTTGATTCATGTAGATTCAGAATGAGTCTTGAAATCAGAGAGTATTACCCTTCAATTCTATTCTTCTTTTTAAAAGTTGTCTTGTTTTGGATCCCTGGTGTTCCTATGAACTTTAATTAGCTTGTCACTTTCTATTTTTAAAAACTGGGGTTTAGATTAGACCTACATTGAACCTATAGATCCACATAAGAATAATTTACGTGGTTAACAATATTGAGTCATATGGCTTGAATGGAACAAGCCTTTCCATTTATTCAGGTGTTATTTTTGTCCATAATATTTTGATCTTTTGTCAATTTTATCCCTCTCAAATTTACCCCTAAACCAGGTGAGGTGATGCACGCCTGTAATCCCAGCATCTCAGGAGACTAAGGCTCCAGGAGATTCCAAATTCAAGGCCAGCCTCAGCAACTTAGATTGTGTCTCAAAATAAAAAAAATAAAATAAAATAAAAAGTAAAAAAAGGGCTGTGGATGTAGCTTAATGGTAAAGTGTCCCTGAGACCAATCCTCAGTAATGGGGGAAAAATTATCCCTAAATATCATGGAGGAAAAGTGTAGCAAAGGGAATCAGCTCACAAGATGATCAGGAAGGAGAAAGAGGGACTCCATTCACCAGATACCAAATATATACTCCAAAGTCACACTCCCAAATTCCCACCTTCTCCAGCCTCACCTTCAGTTACCACTTAGTTAATCCCTATCAGGGGATTAATTCACTGATTGAATTAAAGCTCTCAAAACTCAAGAACCCATTTCTTCTCTGAACCTTCTTGCATTGTCCCACACGTAAACTCTTGGGGGATACTTCACATCCAAACCCTAACAATGCCCTATCTCCAAATGCAGTCACATGGTGGACTAGGCCTTAACCCTCTGAATTTGGGGTTGGGAGACATGATCAGTCTAGAGCAGTGGTGATCTCCATTCCCATCCCCAACTGCAAAGGACTTCCACTACTGCCCTCCCCTGCAGATTTCAACTATTGCTCTGCAGTAAATACAGGGGGGATTGAATCTAGACAGATTTACAGCAGGAGCTACTTCTCCTGTCCCTTGGTCAGTGCCGCTGGTAGGAAGGAAACTTTCCTTGATTCTCTTCAGTTTTCTATGTAAGAACCTGATGGGGTTCCTGGAGGAAAGGCCAATGCAAATGTGAGAACCTTTTTATGCCCAAGTCCCCTAGAACCTCTTGCTCACCCACTAGCACTTGGAGTTCAGCAGTTCACTAAAGATTTCAAGTTTAATTTTCCTACCATCTTGTTATGGTCTGGATATAAGGGGTCCCCCAAAAGTTCACATGAGACAATGCAAGAAGGTTTGAAGGTGAAATGATTGGGTTATAGCCTTAACCTAATCAGTGAGTTAATCCCTGATGGAATTAGCTGAGTGGTAACTGGAGGCAGGTGGGGTGTGACTTGATGAAGTAGTTACTTGGGGATGTGGCTTAGGGGTACATATTAGTATCTGGCAAATATCTGACCTTTCTCTCTGCTTCCTGATTATCAGCTGCTTCCTTCTGCCATGCTCTTCTACCATGATGGAGCTGGCTGTATATGGACTGAGACCTCTAAAAGCATGAGCCTTCACATAAACTTTTCTTCCCTAAAATTGTTCTTGTCAGATCTTTTAGTCAGAGCAGTGAAAAAGCTAAATAAAACAAATTGGCACTGAGAAGTGGGGTCATTGCAGTGACTAACCTGATCATGTAGTTCAGAAGCTTTTTGAGCTTTTTGAACTGGTTGGAGGAATTTTGAGATGTTTAGCAGATGGGAGCTCATATTTTTCTTGAATGGGTTCTTGATTGCTGCTGCGATCACCTGAGGACATTTGACTCTTACTCCTTCACTCTTCCAAAGTGGACTCTGCCTTTGATTCTCCAGGAAGTTTCCAGAACCCTTCAGTCTTGGACTCAGGTAGCACCATTGATCCCTTTTGTTCTGAGGCTTGGGCCTCTTGTACTGTGCAGCAACCGTTCCTCCAGCACTCCAGCCTGCAGATGGCCATGTGCACTGTCCAGTGTCTGGTTGTATAAGCCAATGTAATAAATCCTGTTTTTATCATCATACTTCCTGTTGATTCTGTTCCTCTAGAGAACCCTGACTAGTACACATCTTATATGCATTGGAGCTATTTCAGATAACAAAAGCCCAGGACCTCTTTCTTTCTGCAGGCCCCATGTTTTTCTCCAGGTTTCAGGCAACTAACTAATTCTTTGCTTTTTATTTTAATGGTTACTTTGGGTTTGTAGAATACATCTTTAACTTACCTTATACTGTCTTCAAGTGCTATTACTACTTATATAAGAAACTTTAAGTAGTACGCCTTCATTTCTCTTTCCCAGCATTTGCGCTGTTGTTGCCACTTGTCTTGTACAGGTCCCCATGATATGGTGTTCATTTGTTTCAACAGTCAATTATCATTTAAAGAGATTTAAATAATAAGAAAATAATGTGTTTGTTCATGTAGTTATCATTTCCAGTACTCTTTCATTTATTTCTTCAATTATTTTTTTCAGTCATCCTTCTCACCCAGACTTTAGTTATACATAAAATTCTTTTGATAGTGTTTTTTTTAAGCGAAACTCCTTCCATTTATCTTTCTTATAGTGTGGGTCTTTTGGTGATGAGTTCACTTAAAGTTTGTTTGTCTGAAAATGCCACTTATATTTCCAAAAGATATTTTTAGGGAGCAAGCATGAAACCTTAGGGTGATGGGTTCCTCCTCCCCCTTCTTTTATCAAATTAAAGAAGTTGTTCCACTGAACCACCATTTGACCCAGCTATCCCACTCCTCAGTTTATACCCAAAGGACTTAAAATTAGCATACTACAGTGACGCAGCGACAACAATGTTAATAGAAGCCCAATCCAATATAGCAAAGCTATGGAACCAACCTAGATGTCCTTCAACAGATGAATGGATAAAGAAAATGTGGTACATATACACAATAGTATTAGCCTTAAAGAAGAATGAAATTATGGCACTTTCAGGTAAATGAATGGAACTGGAGAAGATCATGCTAAGTGAAATAAGCCAATCCCAAATAACCAAAGGCCAAATGTTTTCTCTGATAAGTGGATGCTGATCCATAGTGGAGAGTGGGTAGGGAAAAATGAAGGAACTTTGGATTGTACAGAGGGGAGTGAGGGGAGAGATGGGGTGGGTGGGGATGGGAAGGACAGTAGATTGAGGAAGACATTATTACCCTATATACATGTATGAAAAAAAATTTTTTAAAAATTATAAAAAAAATAAAGTCAATTAGAAAAACTTCAATGTAAAAAAATAAAAATAAAAAAAGTTGTTCCACTGTATGTTTCTTGTGTTATTTCCAGTGAAAAATTTGTTGTCATGTGTTGTCTTTGTACCTATATAACATTTTCCTCCATCTGGATCATTTGAAAGTTTAGTCAGTCACTAGCTGGAACAGTTTATGATTTGCCTTGCTGTATTTTTCTTCATGTTTCTTGTACTTGAGATTTGTTGAGTTTTTGCATATGCTGCTTTATAATTTTCATCAAATTTGGTAAAAATTTTGGCTTTTATTCCTTCAAATATTTTTTCTGCTTCTTCTAGCTCTCTCCTGCAGGGACTCCAGTTACCCATGTATTAAAGTGCTTGACATTGTCTAACAAAACTTACTGGTACTCTTTTGAGTTTTTTCTTTTGATTCATTGTCAATAGCTTTTATTGCCATGGCCAACCAGTTCACTAACCATTTCTTCCGCAATGTCCAATTTGCTGCTAATCACATTTAAGGTATTTTATATTTTAACCTTTACAGTTTTTATCTCTAGAAGTTATATTTGGGTTTTTTCTTCTTTCTCTTTGTGCAGTACTGAGGATCAAGCCTGGGAACCCAAGCATGCTAGGCAAGCGTTCTGCCACTGTGCAACATACCCAGCTTTAAAACAAACAAACAAACACACAAACAAACAAAAACACATGTTTTTGAAAAAAGGTCTTACTAAGTTGCCTAGATAGCCTCAGCCTTGAGATCTTCTTGCCTCAGCCTTGCAAATATTTGGGACTTTTAAAAATATTATCTATTGCATCTCAGTCCAGATTCTCTCCTTCCTTCCCCCATTGCATTTGCTGTTACTCCCCCAGAATGCTCATCATCCAATAGTTTGCATGGTTCATTTGCTCCCTTACAGCCACTTCACCCCTCTTTGTACTCACCCTGATACAATGCCTACAGGATGAGATGAAGTGAGGTGAATGACTAAGCACTTACTGTGCACTGTGCCTGTAACTTTTGCAGTATGAGATGTGAAGACAGAAAATTGACATGGAATTTTTCTTCCTTCACAATTTATACATAGAAGATTTGTTCTTACCTTAGATCTTTTTTAAAAAAATTTTATTTTTTTATTCACACAGTTCATGTAATCTTACATATACATAGGGTAATGCTGTCTGTCTCAGGCTACTATTTTTCCTTCCCCCATCCCCTCCAGACCAATTTTCCTCCACACCATCCATACTTCCTCCATTCTTTCCTAGCCCCCCCATAAGTTCCCGCCCCCCATGTTAAGTATCAGCATTCACTGCTCAGAGAAAATATTCGGCCCTTGGTTTTTTGGGGCTTGGCTTATTTCACTTAGTATGATATTCTCCAACTCCACCCATTTACCAGCAAATGCCATAATTTTATTCTTTTTATGGCTGAGTAATATTCCATTGTGTATATATACCACAGTTTCTTTATCCATTCTTCTATTGAAGGGCATCTAGGTTGGTTCCACAATCTAGCTATTGTGAATTGAGCAGTTATGAACATAGATGTGGCTGCATCCCTATTCTTTGCTGATTTTAAGACCTTTGGGTATAAACCGAGGAGTGGGATAGCTGGGTCAAATGGTGATCCATTCCAAGCTTTTTGAGCAATCTCCATACTGCTTTCCAGAGTGGCTTCACCAATTTGCAACTCCACCAGCAATGTACAAGTTTGCCTTTTTCCCCACATCCACGCCAACACTTGTTATTGCTTGTATTCCTGATAATAGCCATTCTAATTAGAGTTAGATGAAATCTTAGGGTAGTTTTAATTTGCATTTCTCTAATTACTAGAGATGATGAGCACTTTTTCATATATTTGTTAGTAGCCTGTATATCCTCTTCTGTGAAGTGTCTGCCCAGTTCCTTAGCCCATTTATTGATTGGGCTCTTTGCATTTTTGGTGTACAGTTTTGTAAGTTCTTTATAAATTTTGGAGATCAGTGCTCTCTCTGA